>CM050166.1:428904567-429424567 GCA_027410445.1 Discoglossus pictus | reverse complement strand
CATAAAGATATAAAAAATGATCAAAAGTAGTAAAAAAAAATATAAAACTAATATACAGTATTATTTATTGGTCTTGAAGTTATAGGAAAAGGAATATGACTTTGATATAAAACAAATAATTTAAATCCATCTGCTAGAATGAAAAAAACTAATTATTACAAAAAAATTAAAGTGAATCAGCATTTTTTCTGGTGTGTTTGTGGTATTTCTTTCTAACGCAGATATTATATTATACCATTAAATATCCCTATGATTTGATCACTGGAGGGAAGACCACACAAGAGGTTAAAATGAATCAAGGAAGATTAAATCCAAGTGTGCGGCAATGCGGAGATATATTTTATAGAAATAATCGTATGCTTTATAGGCTAGACAGGACACCTAAAAGGGATGCTGAAGACCGATAGTTACCATATGAAGAACTAAAGTTGATGATGAAACAAAAAATTACCTTATATTATTATTATTATATGCTGTTATACCATATCCAGTATTGAGGGCTTATAAGACCTCCTTTAACTGTTAGCATTCAACCTACAAGGCTCCTTCATTTCAACACTTTTCTGTAGTACCTTCTGTATTCATGGGGTCAGATAGCTTGGTGGCCGCAGCGAGGCAGGTCCTGTTCAAATATTCAGATCAAATTGTACTCTTTATCTTCTTTAAATATTTTTTATATATAAAATAAAACAGGTAAACAATGTAAGAATGATTTTAAAACAGTTATAGACTCTGCAGTGCATTGACAGTCACATTCACTCAGTCCAAAGCTACACATCTTCAGATTGTGACAGTTTTCACCTCTTTCAAAGAGTTCTTGCCTTTGGGTGCTTGCCATGTTGGACTCTTCCCTTCCTCTGATATTATGTCACTGTCTAAGATGGCAAGCAGCAAGCTATAAATCTCCATATTGCCTCTTTTAATGCATACAACTCAACTATTGTTTCCCAGTGTGGGTGCCAGCACCACATGACCACTTCCACCAGGAAACATTTCCATAGGAAGGAGCTGTGGTGGGAATTTTCATATTAGAGCAATGATCCTTAGGTGGTGGCAATATGATCAAGCTTATAATGGCAGCTTCCGCTCTCCACAAACATGGAGGAATAACTGTTAAACTGGGCAAGTTTCATAACTTTCAAAGGATTGTAGATAATTAATCCAGGTCTGAAATTTATGAGAGAGCTCTGAATAAAGGACCCCGCAGCTTCTTGTCTCTCCTATGAGGCAGAGTAATGTCTAATCACTGTATTCACTGGCCACATTCAGCTGTTTATTGTGTGGTCAAGCACTCAGCCTCTATCTATGCACCTACTAGTGGCAGGACTTCAAGGACTATACAGGCAAGAAGTAAAATGTCTATGAGTAGCTCAGCTCTTCATAAATTTTACATAATTTAGAAACTTTACTATATGAATTTCGTCTATATCCAATGGTGCACACGGTGCAAGACACTGAGGCCCCTGTGGCCCCCTCGGCCTTCCTGTGGCCCCTGGGGTCCTCCCATAGCCCCTGCGGGTCCTTGGTGGCACCCACTGGTCTTCTGTGGCCCCCAGAACCCTGTGGCCCCCGCAAATACCCTGTGGCCCCAGCGGATTCCCTGCCTCCCCCGCGGATCCTCTGTGGCCCCCTGCGGGCCCTTTGATGCCCCCAAAGCTCCCCGGTGGCCTCCGTGGTACCCGGTGCCCCCCCCCCCCCGAGTCACTATGGCCTCCAGGGCCTCAAGGCCACTTATGGCTCCTGCAGACCTCCCGTGGGTCCCCTGCGGCCCCAAATTTTCTTTTTGCCCTGGGGCCCCCTATGCACTAGCTCCACCACTGCACATCAGTGTTGTTGAATTCATTGTGTCATGCACAGCGCTCCTCTGTCACAATTATGAGCACAAGAGCTAAATCTTTCTGAATCAGGATCTTGTGATTTAAACATAAAAGTGCAAAGTGCAAAAGTGTAAATAATTTTGTGAGCACTTCATCTTATCTGCTGTGGTGAGCGAGGATGGCTGCAGCCAGTATGGATTTTAAATTCCAGCAAACTGCAAATTACTTTGCTGAGTTGTTGGCTTGTCCACTTCAAAGCCTTTCTGTGTTTTGGTTCCTGCTTCTGCTTTCCTGCTTCTGACTTGGTCTTTGTTTATTGGACTCTTCTTTGAATTGCAGCCTGGACCGACTTTTTGGTTTGTTTACCGTTTCTAAACCCTATCCACCATAAAATAAGTCTAAGATAACAGACATATATAAGAAGTATATGTTGTTTTCTTCTAGTGAGCATAGGATATCAATACACTGGCATTCCCATTGGTCAACAACTACAATCACTCTTTTCACTCAATTCCCATATGAATACTGATGAAGTATAAGATGGATTTAAACCAGGGATGGTTTGTTGGCCATTCTAGATATGTCTTCTTGGCTTTGTGTTGTGGTCACTTACCAAGGAGGGGAGTGGCAGGATCATGGGATACTGTGCACCCATCATTATAGTGTCAGGATTGCATTACTAGTGTAATAAAATTATATGATGATCATAAAAATGAAAAATTATGATTACAACATAAGCTAGACTATTATCTGTAATTGTTGAGGGTGGACATTTTACTTGGAGATGACTAGGGCGGAGGCCTGCTTAGATACTGTATTTAATTCTTCCATTTTAATGTTCTATGACAGTAAATATTTGACTTTAGTAAGTGGTAATTTCACACTTAATTTGCTCAAATAACAACATATCTGCTAGCTTAATATTTTCTGTATGTAGCCTTAGAGAGTATGGTAATGTTGGCAGTAAGTACTGGTATATTTGTGATAATTACAGCTGTTCTGAGCCATTAGTAAATACAGACTTGTCAGTTGTTAATGACTTTTAGTATGCAAACTCTGGAGATTAGGACACTTGTGATCTTTGTTTTAAATTATACATTATGTCTACAATTTGTTGGCATTATGTTCTTGGAATAGTTACATTTACAGAAATGTATGATATCTATCTGCAGTTGTGCTCAAAAGTTTGCATACCCTTGGTGAATTGGTAATATATGTACCATTTTTAATGAAAACACGAGTGAGCAGCAAAACACATTTCTTTTATTTCTTATGGGATTTATATTCAACTGTAGGTTATAACAGAATGGCACAATCATAAAACAAAACATGGCAACAAAAAAAAAATGAAATCACCCTTTTCCAAAGTTTGCATACCCTTAGTTCTTAATACTGTGTGTTGCCCTCGTTAGCATCAATGACAGCGTGTAGTCTTTTGTAATAGTTGTCTATGAGGCCCCTAATTCTTGCAGGTGGTATAGCTGCCCATTCGTCTTGGCAAAATGTTTCCAGGTCATGCAAAGTTTTTGTCAGTCTTGTTTGAGCCGCACATTTGAAATATCCCCAGAGTGGCTCATGATATTAAGGTCAGGAGACTGTGATGGCCACTCCACAACCTTCACCTTTTTCTGCTGTAACCACTGGAGGATCAACTTGGCTTTGTGCTTAGGGTCATTGTCATGCTGGAAAGTCCAAGAGCGTCCCATGCGCAGCCTTCGTGCCGAAGAATGCAAATTGTCTGCCAGTATTTCCGATAACATGCTGCATTCATCTTGCCAGCAATTTTCACAAGATTCCCCGTGCCTTTAGAGCTCAACCCCCCCCCCCCAATACCCCAGTGAGCCACCGCGAGGCTTCACAGAGGGGACCCCTCTCCAAACATAGCGCTTATGGTTGTGACCATAAAGTTCTATTTTGGTATTGTCACTCCAAATTACAGTGTGCCAGAAGCTGTGAGGCGTGTCAAGGTATTGTCGGACATATTGTAACCTGGCTTTTTTGTGGCATTGGCGCAGTAAAGGCTTCTTTCTGGCATCTTGACCATGCATCTAATTTTTGTTCAAGTATCGTCGTATTGTGCTCCTTGAAACAACCACACGTCTTTTTCCAGAGCAGCCTGTATTTCTCTTGAGGCTACTTGTGGGTTTTTCTTTGTATTCCGAACAATTCTTCTGGCAGTTGTGGCTGAAATCTTTTTTGGTCTACCTGACCTTGGCTTGGTATCAAGAGATCCCCAAATGTTCCACTTCTTTATAAGTGATTCAACATTTTCAGGGCATTGGATATCTTTTTATATCCTTTTCCATCTATGAAGTTCCATTACCTTGCTACGCAGTTTTTTTTTACAGTTCTTTTCTGCTTCCCATGGCTCAGTATCTAGCCTGCTCAGTGCATTCACTTGAGAGCTAACAAACTCATTGACTACTTATACACACACACTAATTGCAATTTAAAAAGCCACAGGTGTGGGAAATTAACCTGTAATTGCCCTTGTAACCTGTATGTATGTAACAAGGCCAAACATTCAAGGGTATGTACACATTTGATCAGAACAATTTGGGTAATTCTGTTGTTATTATGATTTAAAAAGGAGCCAAACAACTATGTGACAATAAATGGATTCATATGATCACTATTCTTCAATAAAATACATTTTTTTTTTGCATTAACCTTTTTTAGTGGCCATGTGGTTCTTACACCTGGTTGAGCTTTATGCAAAGATTTGTAGACTTAGACATTTTATTGAGACATTGATTAAAAACAGGGTCTTCCTAAGGGGACTTGGTTGTCTCAGATTAGCAACCCCACAGCAAAGGGAATAATTAATAGAATCTATGATATATTCAACTCACCAAATGTATCAATTAAAGATAATTATATCAAAGATTGGGAGGCAGATATAGGAAAATGCTGGGAGGAGGAAAAATGGAGGGTCTCCTGGAGGAATATCTATAGAGGCTCTCTAAATCATAGCATACTGGAAACAGCAATTAAAGTATTACACCGCACCTGAAAGAATATCAAAATGGACACGCTCTGTAGACCCAAATTGTTTCAGGGGTTGTAACACCATTGGCTCATTTATCCATATATGGTGGGAATGTCCTAGGGTTAGACAGATCTGGACAGGGATCTCTCAAGTGGCTTCTGAGCTGTGGGGATACTGGTGACGCCACTCTCTCAAGCACAAAATAGACTCCTTCAATTTTTATTTTTAGCTTCCAAATCTCATATAGCTAAACAGTGGAAACAGAGGGATCTGAACTGTCAATCCATCATGGATAAATTGGATTATATCGCTATAAATGAACAAATTCCCCACTCTTTGGAAGATACAATGAATACATTTAATGAAGTGTGGGGTGTGTGGTTGAAATTTAGGGAACGACCAACCAGATAGATACTGGTGTTACACCAAGATGGTGTAAAGGCGAAAGGGGGGACCGGCTACTTCAGAAAGAGCGGTAATGCGGTAAAGGAGAAAGGATCGGTGGGAATGTCTAATCTTGTAAAGTAGGTAACTATGGTAACCAATTTTGTTTTATAGTTATATGTCTAAAATTTCGGAAGATGATAATATAAAATAAGAACAGATGTGGTTCCCAAGCGAAGGCGCTCCTTGCCAGCAACTGCGACTCTCGCAAACTTTTTACGTCGTAAAGCAAACAAAATACGAGACACGTTACGACCCATTACGACCTCGCAAAAAACGGCCACAACACGCACAGATCAAAACATCAAAAATACAACAAATACACACAACAAATACATAAAAAGCTTACTTACAGCAAGAGGGAGCATCCAGCACCTCGAAAACTAAAGTTACACCTCAATTTAACTGAAATTAAAGCAATTTAGACACTAAAAAATTCTCTAAGCGAGAGAAAAAATGTCAGCCGAAAAATACGAAAACGAGGCTACAGCAGTCTAAAGACGCAAAACACCACCAAACACCTACGTATTTGCCGAAAAACACCTACGAGATTAGAAAACAAAGACGCAACCCGCGCAACCCCAAAAACATTACAAACACAACAAATACAAACAAAAAACACATAAAAAGGTTACTCACAGCAAGGGGGGGCACCGAGGACCTCTGCAAGTGAAGTTACACCTCCATTTAAGCACAAATTTTGGAGTTTAGAGACCCGAAAATCACCTAAGCGAGAGAAAAAATGTCCGCTAAACAAAACGAAAACGAGGCTAAAGGTCCCAAAACACGCAAAACACCACCAAACAGCTACGGATATTCAGAAAAAGCCCACCAAACAGCTACGGATATTCCGAAAAACTTGCACGACATAGAAAACGAAGATTACGAAAAACTTGCACGACATAGAAAACGAACGGCGCTACATCAGCCACATTATATTGACCAAACACCCTTATCTCGATTACACTTTCATTGCCGTCATTTTTTGATGGGCAATATTCTAGTTTAAATATAGTATTAATACATAATGTTATATTATTGGGTGGATAGGGCTTAGTTAGTTGCAGCTTATATTTTTAAAGGGCCAGCACCGCGCTGTCAGTATCTAGTTGAAATGTGTGTTTAATAATTCAGGAATTGAGGATGATGACCCTCTACCCTGTGCTGTTGCCTCAGTGGCCATGTCCCCATGTGATGTCAGGCTGTAAAAACAGAGCTTACTAATAAAAAAAGTACGGTACATAAATGTAAACATAAAATATAAAATATCTAGTAACATGCAAGAACCGTCCATATCGCTTTAACTTGGTACTTAACGGCACCTAAAGAGTCCTATTAAATAAAAACAATTGCAGTGACCGTATGTGTCTCATAACTATGCAGTAGAACAGATTGGTGTCAGTGATAGGTCTCGTAACTATATAAATACAAATAAACATATCATACAAAGCCATTTCCCTGATTGTCTCAGTCTGTTGGCGGCTTTTGTTCTCCGCCTGCTCAGTCCGCTTACATTCTAACTAAATAAGGTGCTGACAGGTTTTCTTACGGAGCAGTACTTGTAGTGATTGATTGCTATTTTTATAAATGAGGCCTAACAATTCAGCATAACTAGGAGCAGAAATTCCAGCAAATAGACAAATATCAGGAACGTGAATAAAACATAACATTCCTACGATTAACACAATGCAGTGTTCCCGTGGTCAGGATCGCCAGCTTCTATTACAGATATCATTGCTACTTATTTTTATACTGAAATAAATATTATCTGTATTACAAATGTATTTATAAAATTATAAATAAATAGTACATTTGTGTTCACATTTGGACACCTAAAAAATTTGGACAGCTAAATCAGAATTTGAAGAAATAGTTATTGCACTGCACTCTGGGAAGCTGGGCGGGGACATGCAAATGAGTCCACAATGCATGTTCACTCTTTAATCCAAAAGACCTTTATACATGGCTCCTTTCAGAAGTATAAATAAACATATTAAAACAGTGGAAGAACTAGTCTTGAGAATGGACAAAACTAAAAAAAATAAATGATGAAAAAAAAGTCTTTAAAGGGACTCTTTAGTCCCTTTTAATTAACTAATTTATTCACTTTTTATTAATTAACTAATTTATCCTCCTGAATGTAATTATAATATAATGAAGCACCCAGAATAGCAGATTATCACCTTCTCAAGTCATCCTTTTCTTCCTGTTCTACCTCATGATAGCTGCCATCTTGTACAGCCATGCCTACTGGGATACCTTTGGACTTGGCTTTAGGTCACAGCTGTACTAGATGGCAGTTGTAATGAAAGAGAACATTATTTTAATATTATTATTAGCCTTTATTTGAATAGGAAGTAAGGGAGAGGAGCTCCAAAGCATAAGACTCTGTACAGGGGCTTCTTAACACCTTCAGAATCCGCAAAAAATAAAAATGGTGACACACGACAAGACAACTAAATGTAATTCAGCCAATTCATTAAAGGATGTCATAACCAGTTACCTTCCACTATATTATGTTCTACACTTTATCATTCCTTTTCTAATACAAAATAGGGAACACAGGTGCACCCCAACATATTCTGGGAGTTGTGGGTTATCCCTGCTACAACCTTCTCGATGGATGAAGGTCCATACACTGGAACACCCAGAACCTGTATATTTATGCTATTTATGCATCTACCATAATCTATCTATCTATCTATCTATCTATCTATCTATCTATCTATCTATCTATCTATGTGTTGCTCCATCTGTTCCAGTCTCTCTAATCTGGTGGAAGAATGTTATAAAATTCATTTTAGCTAATCCAAGATAGCCTGAAGTTTGGGAAAAACATGATTGACACATATTTCAGCCAATTGGAATCCGGATTAAATATTATATGAGAAGAAGGCATGGCCAAAAAATTCAAGAGTGCGGGAGCTCCTTGGAGGAGATCTGTTAAATAAAGATTTTTTATAGTGCAGCAGTATTTTTGGGGGTCTCATTTCCACAGTCCTGAAGATGAAGAACAAGGGCTTCAACCAAGAAAAAAATTGAGATATTTAGAAACAAATATTCTAGTTCCTGCCTCCATCATGAACTGCTTGTTGGCCTGGAGCCTGAGGGGAAGGATTATATTATTATCTTATTATCCTGAGTTGCACTTCTATTTAATCCTTTTATGTGCCAAAGCAATATGGGAGTCTTTCAATAGAACTGAATTCAGGTCTTATTTTATATAAGGCTCCTATGGGGGGAATAATTATGTTAAAACAAAAAGCAAAACTGAACATGTTCTGGGCCTCTGTCAGGGGGGTAACGGAGGTGTTAATGTCTGTGGCCTGGCAAGGAAAGGGGACCACAGGCAGATGAGGTTAGGTAAATTAATAAATATTGTTGTGTTATGGCATGGGTGGGCTGCTGTTACTATGTGCTTCTTGTGAAGTCTTAAACTTTCCTTTTGTAAGACCTGACATCTTTAGATTCCTCTGTATTCAATATCCCGTCTGTGGAAGCAGATCATCAGAAACTAAAATGGCAACTTCCACTGTAGCATAATTCCATGTAAATGATAATACATTAAAAAACTGTTCTGTTTTTCACCTTCTAAAACATTTTATTTTTTATCATTATAATTTATTTATAAAGCACCAACATATTCCAGAGGTACACAGAATACATAAAACACGCCTGCCTACTCTGCCTAATGGTAAAACAAGTCTTCTTCTTTAACCTTGAGAGATTAAAAAATGGCTCTAGATCATGAATGTTAGAGAGAGGGAGGATTTTCACACATATGCATGAGGTCCCTCACTTTCAAAATTAATTATCTAACATTGCAACTAAAAATGTAATTGAATTACAATTAAATTAATGTATTTGTGCTTTTTTCCCCATTTCTGCAGGAACTTGTACTTTTGTTGAGTCACGTTAAAATATCTGCGCACCATCCATAATCCTGCCAAGCCCAGAGTTAAACCAAATATCAGTGAATTTCAACAAAATGCTGGATTCCAACCAAAAACGTGGGCCAATGGGGACATCCTGCAAATTATACATTACTTTTAGTAGCAGAGGTTACACCAATATTAGGCCACATTTGGGATGACAATGTTATTGTATGTGTAGGGGAAGTTAGAAATGATCTGCCCACTCATGGCCTCAAGTAACTTAACTTTTCAAGCTAAATTTCTATTTCTTTTTCCAATCGCCTTAGTACAAAGTATAAGGTTATTTTGTTGTGTTTGTTTCTGGGGAAGGGATCCTAAGTTGTGATAATTATGACTCACGGTTTCTATATTTTATAATGTGAGAATGATATGTCTTGATTACAAAGTTGTCTTCAGGAGCTGGAAGCAGAGACAACTCTCACTTACGACCTAACAAAACTGGAAGGGCAACCAATCATAACAAAGAAAAACAGCCAGTTTCACCAATTACCTTTATGTAAAAATAAATAAATAAACAAGTTTTTTAACTTGTTTTAGACGTTCAAATGTGAACACAAATGCACTATGTATTACTACTGTACAGCGGAGGCTTCTATCGCTCTTTTGCCCACCATATATTAAATGATTCTTGTGATGAACTACCTACTCATAAAATCTACTACATAAGCTAGGAACTGGCCCCACGCTGATGAGAGGCAGTAACCGTGAAACAGCTGTCTGTGGTTAGGTTTCCTGGCTTGTGCATAATCAATCCTGGACTTTTCTTAATGCTGTGTAATACAACAGGCATATGCTTAAAAGGAGCCATGTTTGAAATGGTATTTAGATCAAAAAGCGTAGCCTTTGTGGGCACATTTGCATGTTCCTTCCCAGGTTCCCAGAATGCAGTGTAATAACTAAACTTCTCAGAATTCTGAGCAGGAAACAAGATTTTTAACTTGTTTTAGACATTCAAATGTGAACACAAATGTACTATTTATTCACTAAATATATATATATATATATATATATTATAATGTGTGAACATAAATATTTTTTTGCCTGCCTAATTATGATTAGACCTAAATTGCCAAGAAAAATATATAAAATCTAAAAATAAATTAAAATAAATGTGTTTTTCTCGCAGATTCTTATTAGTATATTTATTTATTTTTTATTTATAAATACCAAACATTTTCATAAAGAAGGTTTAGATGCCATTCTCTTGTGAGCTTACAATCTAGCCTGGGATATGTAGACGGGTGCAGTGTTGTTGAGGGCTTTGTAAGAGAGCTTCAGAATTGTGAACTTAATTCTAGCGGGTATCGGAAGCCAATGGAAGGAATGGCAAAGTGGGGCAGCAGATGAGAAATGACTGGTGACATATATGGCTAAACAGAGGCATTTAAGATAAACTTGGGGTGAGTCTAGTAAGGGGGTGGCTAGTTAGTGGGGAGTAGTCTATGCAGGAAATGATACGTGAATGGATAAGGATTTTTTTGCTGTTTCTTGTGTGAAAAAAATTATGGATTATTGCCCAAGTTATGGTGGTACAACTGGATGTGGAGAGGGAGTACAGACCCCAGAAGGTGTGATTGAGCAGTTGTCGACTGTAAGGGTGATGCCCACCACTGGGGATGTGTAGTGGGTGGGATTATTATGAGCTCAGTATATGACATGTTTCTTTTTAGGTTCTGGAAATGCCACGCAGGAGTAGACGTTGGAGACATTAAGTAGTAAGGAGGGAGATAATTCAGGAGAGGAGATGTAGAATAGGGATCATCAGCATAGAGATGATACTGAATCCCAAGATAAATTATTAGTTTCCTAAGGGAAGCAAGTGACCTAAAAAGAGCCTTGAGGTACCTCAACAGTCAGTAGTAATTGTGATGAAGTTGTGTCCAAGTACAAGAATAAAGAAGATGTTACATACTGTAGATAAGATTGAGAGAGATAAGTAATCCAGAGGCCAATGTGGCTGAGAGTCTGGAGAAGTAGTGAGTCTTCAACTGTATCATATATAGATAACTCACTTGAAAAGGGTCCAATGTGATAAGAAGGGAGTCGTTTATTTTTATTGTGGTCAGCATGAGGCCATTAGCTACTTTAGTAAGTGTTGTGTAAGTTGAGTGTTTCACACAGAAACCATAGTGCACAAGACCACTTAAGGACTTTGATGACAGAAACTGGGTTAGATGATAGTCATAGAGAGATTGGAGTAGTTTGGGGACAAATGGAATAAAAAGAAATAGGGAGGTAGTTAGAGGGTGTTGATGGACCCAGAGAGGTCCTCTTAAGGATGAGTCTAATAAGTGACTGATTAAAGGGAGATGGGAATGTGCCAGTTGTGATGGAGATATAGGTTACAGCTGGTGATAGAGTAGTTGAGAGGGAGGCAATGTGTTGGATAGAGTGGACATTTTGGTAGATGAGATTCCCAACAGTGAAAAACAACTGACCCTTATTATATTTTTTTCCAAATAATAAAGACACTATGACTCCCAAAAACTCCAAAAAACTGAACTAAATACTGACACTTTTATATCTTGGAGAAAACATGACCACAAAAAATCGTTAGGTGGTCCATGAAGACCCACACCAACTTTCAAGGGTAAAAAAGTTTTAGGACACTGGCTTGGTAAATTCTGAGAGGCTTCATATAACTTCCAAAACATACATCTGGGGTTTGCTGTTTCTTCTGTTCATTTCGGGGGTGTATGTCTCTCCGGAGTAAGTGCAGACTGATACACTATAGGATATTTCACACGTGGTGCTCTCTTAGTAGATTATCACGGCTATAGAACAAACCAGATCAAAGGGCCCGTAGGCCACTCCAGGCCTTCTGGGGTTGGAAGGAAGGCCACTTGACCTTGCTGGACCCGGGGTATGGATAGGAGTTAGCTTGCTGGGGGAGGTGGAGCCATTTATTGGCTGTTTTGGTCCATTTTCCACCATTACGCCCCCAAATAGCCATGTGTGAAGATACCCACCCACCCATCCCTAAAGTATTGTTGTTTAAATTTATGTATATGTTTTACTTTATAAAAATAAACTAAGGATGATTAATGGCAAGTTGGAGGGATTATCTTAAGCACTTGTTGTTTTGGATATATTATTAAGTGTATATTATATGTTATCCAATTATGTTTATGTTGTTGTCACAGCGGCGGGTGGTGAGGGGAGTTGCCAGGCCAGTGGTAAAATGGGTGAGACCCTACCCTACGGTGGTACGGATGTTCCAACACAGTAAGCCGTGGACGAGTGTTCCGGGCGTAGGGCGTACTGTCTCTAGCCAGGCTTCTCCCCTTACATGGTTATGTTGATGTATTTATTGTTATGGTTATTACGTCATTTTGTGTTTACCACTAAACGCTGTGGCCAGTTATCCTCCCAAGAAGTGGTCTGTGTCTAATCATTATATTTAATAGGTGATTGTGTATAAACCCTTATGTGCACATACCAACGGGGCCTTGCTTAGGTCATGAGTTCCTTGTATGTGCACACAGTCATCACTGCTCCCTCACCATTTCTTCACCTTTTAGTGAATCTAGCCCATGATATCTTTTCAGTGTTTTGAGATCTGTGTATGAGCATTAGATGTGCCAGAAGATATTAGGTCACAGTTACATACACTCTATGATATTTTGTGTCTCTACCGTCTGTAACTTACAATAACATCTGAGTCTCATATAACCTCCTGATTGATACCTCCTTATATCTGATGCAGATACACTCTTACATTTTTATCTTGCTTTTTCCAAGAGCTTAACATTCAGCCTCCAGATCTTATTGACTGGGCACCTGGCCAGCGAATAGATCATCTGTCTCGGGTCTGTTTATAGGAGTCTCGTAGCTGCATAACCCAGACAGATCTAATGCAACAAGAACTGCAATCATCCACCGAGACCGCCAGCCGATAAGAGCTTAGACCGTCTATCATGCAGTGTTCAGATCTTTTGTAATATAAACAGCAAGGATTGCGATAAGGAAAAACAAACAAATAAACAAATAAATAAATGGCAATATGTTGTGGTAAATAATTAAGTTGAAGTATTATTCAGTAGTTTAATGGAACAACTTTCCAGTGGAAATGGTAGTGTCAAACCCACTTAAAGGTATCCTGGATTATGAGGCACCTGATAGAGGAGAATCAGTAGGGTGAACTGAACTCCCTAAGGCAAAGTAAGAAAGGGGTCCACGTCTGGAGTCCCCTATCACCCTTAGGGAGACTAAATCCCAAGGGTAATTTGCATAAACAAAAAAACTCAGAGGTGCTCATCAGAGAACGAACCAACCGTAATAGGTTAGTTCTATGGACCCCTTGCTCACTGTACCTTAGGGAGTTCAGCTGCACCTCACTGACGAGGCCCATAAAGGCCGAAACGCGTCTGGGGTTTGCTGTTTCTCCTGTTCAGGGTAGAATTGCCTGGTATTTTGGGGCTGGGTCACTCTTTTGAGTTGGACCAGACTGATATACTACAGGATATTTCTTCCTGTGAAGGGCACAAGTGAGCTGAAAGAGGTTGCTCTCAGAATGGCTTATCATGGCCATAGAACTAACCTATTAAGGTTGGTTCGTTCTCTGATGAGCGCCTCTGACTTATTTATTTATTTATTTATATATATATATATCTATATAATCTAAACAAAATGTGTTAAATTTGGAAACCTAAAATTAAACTTTATTGAAGATTGTGATGTATTTAAAATAATAAAAATATATGTATAACTACAAAATATGAATCCATTAATTGGACATCTGTACAAAATGTAACACATTTTTGTTTAGATTATCTAGACTGGTGTTAAGCACCAAAAGTAGGAACATTTTTGCTCAATATCTATATATATTAACCACATCACCATTTAGCCTATGGTGGGTAAAAGAGTGAAAGAAACCTCCACCATAGAGCACAGTAAATAAATAGTACATTAATGTTCACATTTGAATGTCTAAGATAGGTTAAAAATGTATTTCCTGCTCAGAATTGCGAGAAAAATTCCATGAAATACTGTTATTGCACTCTCTCTCTCTCTCTCTCTCTCTCTATATATATATATATATATATATATATATATTTATATATATATTTTTTAAACATTCAAATGGAATTACTAATGTACTATTCATTGTACACTACTGTACTCTGTACGGTGGAGGGCTTCTATTACTATCGGCAGTAACCGTGAAATAGTTCTGTATGTGGGTAGGTGTCCTAGATTGTGCATAATCCATTCTGGTGCTGTGCTTAAAGCTGCGAAATTCAGCATGCATAAGCTTAAAGGAGCCATGTATGAAATGGTTGTTGGATTAATTAGTGTAAGCGTGCACTGTGGTCTCATTTGCATGTCCCCACCCAGTTTTACCAGAGTGCAGTGCATCAACTGTATTTCTGAGACATTTGAGATGGAAATAAGTTTAACTTATTTTTTAGACATTTAAATGGAATCACTAATTTACTATTCATTGTATGTACTACTGTACTCTGAACGGTGGAGGACTTTTATAACTCTTCAGCCCACCATATGTGAAACATCCATACACACACATATATACATTTATATATATATATACATATACATACATATACATACATATACATACATATACATACATATACATACATATACATACATATACATACATATACATACATACATATATATATATATATATATATATATATATATATATATATATATATATATACATATACATATACATATATATATATAAACATATATATATATATCCATGTGTATATATATATATATATTTATATAGTGTTGTGCTGACCTCCCTAATTAATTATATATTTCAAGGGAGGAGAGGGAGGGAGAGATGATTGGGGATGATGTGGCAAGAAAAAGGGGGATGAGGGGGGAGAATGTGGGGAGAAAAAGAAGGATGGGTTGGGAAAGTGGGGGTGAGTCAGGTGAGAGATGGAATGAAGTAGGAGGGAGTAGGAAACTTGGAACATGAGAGGGGAAATACGGGGGAGGGAATACTCAGGAGACATCAATGCAGAGAGGGGGCAGATTGGTGGAGAGCAGGATAGATGAGGGGGGAAAGAAATAGGCAATGTATGTGATATGAGCACGGATAAGGGAAAGAGGGAGGTGGAGGATAGAGAGGGGGGATATTGGGAGTGGGAGAGATGAGATGGAATGTATGGAGAGAGAGTGTGATGAGGTGTAGAGACAGAATATAAGAAGGAGGGATTTGAGGGGGATTGGGTGAGAGAATGAGAAAGAGAAGAGAGGGAGGGAAAGGTGAATCAGGGCAACTCAGTTGATGTAATCTATTTGGATATTGACACAGTGCAATATAAAGGATACAGGAATTGTTCTGTACACTCAGTGTTGTTGTACATTCAGATTGGACTAATGTGGTAAGTGGGGTTCCTCAGGATTCAGTATTAAGTCCTCTTCATTTGAATGTACTTATGTATGGTTTAAATGTAGGGACAGAAAGTAATGTTACCATATTTGCTAATTACACTAAATTGTTCAAGGTGATTAAACCAGACCAGGATGTTCTTTGACTCCAAATGGATTTACATAAACTAGGGCAATGGGCAGCTAAACGAGATTAAACACAGAGAAATGTAAAGTTATGCACTTTGGAAGGAAAAATAATTATGTACAATTTAAATGGAACAAATTTAGAGGTACACGAGACTTAGGTTCACGAGATTTAGGAGGCCCGTGGACAACTATATATGTAGTAGTGCTCACTGTTAGGCAGCAGCAGCAATCTGAGCTTTTCTTGTCAATAAGCTTACAGTTGTTAAGACGTCAATGCATTAAGGATAAAAGTAAAAAAAAGATATGACATCGATGAAAGAAAACAGGTCTTCACAGTAATGGAGAGCAGATTGTGGAACTCACTACCGAAGGAGGCTGTGACAGCGGATTCAATAGATAACATTAAAAATGGGTTGGAGTTGTTTTTGATTAAAAAGGGCATACAAGGTTATGTCAGTTAACTAGAATATGTAGATATAGATACAGGGTACAATCCAATGTTTTGGAATCAGGAAGGATTTTTTTTCTCTTAATGAGATAATCAGCAGGGTTTCAAGTTTTTTTGTTTTTTTGCCTTTCTCTGGATCAATTGACAGTTCACAAAATATCTGAGGAAATTTAAAAAGGTTGGAGCTAATGGATACAACTTTTTTTATTTAAATCTCAGTTACTATGCAATTATGTTACTAGATGAAGGAAATGGGAGAGAGAGGGGAGAGTGAGGGGGTGGCAAGAGAGAGAGAGGAGAGTGAGGGGATGGGAAGAGAGGGGATAGTGAGGGAATGGGAGAGAGAGGGGAGACTGAGAAAATGGGAGAGAGAGGGGAGAGTGAGGGGATGAGAGAGAGAGGGGAGATTGAAAAAATGGTATAGCGAGGGGAGATTGAGAAATGGGAGAGAGAGGGGAGAGTGAGGGAGTGGGAAGAGAGGGGAGAGTGAGGGAGTGGGAAGAGAGAGAGGAGCGTGAGGGGATAGGAAGAGAAAAGACAGTGAGGGAATGGGAGAGAGAGGGGAGATTGAGAAAACGGGAGAGAGATGGGAAGAGAGGGGAGAGAGAGAGGAGAGTGAGGGGAGATTGAGAAATGGGAGAGAGAGGTGAGAGTGAGGGAATGGGAAGAGAGAGGAAAGTGAGGGAATGGGAGAGAGAGGAGACAGTGAGGGAAAGGGAGAGAGAGGAGACAGTGAGGGAAAGGGAGAGAGAGGGGAGATTGAGGAAATGGGAGAGAGAGTGGAGATTCAAGGAAATGGGAGAAAGAGGGCAAGGTGAGGGAGTGGTAAGGGAGGAAAGTGAGGGAGAGAGGGGAGATTGAGGAATGGGAGAGAGAGGAGAGAGGAATTCTAGAGAGAGGGGAGAGTGAGAGCATGGAAGAGAGGGAAGAGTGAGGGGGTGGGAGAGAGAAGGTATGAGATGGAGGGTGAGGGGAAGAAAAACGGGGATAGAATGCATAGGATAAGGGGCAATAAGAGAAATAGAGATGAGAGGGGAGGAAGAGAACAAGAGGGAGAAGCAGGGTAGATAGATAAATAATTAGGGCCTCAAGCTATTATCGGCCGTAGGCGCTGCGGGGCCGCAAGCTATTCGGCTATTCTATTCCCCTCCGCCCGGGGATTCCGGCAGGCTTGCGGCCGGTGCCTTGCTATCTCTAGCGGCCGCTCGCGCCGGAGGAAAGCCTTTGATCTAAAACGGCCGCAAGAGTTTCGGCCGTAAGAAAAGCCCGGTTGCTATTCTATTGCTCCGGGAACCCTCTCTGCAAGGCTAAAAGCGAGCCGCAGCTTACTTGCAGCAAACAGGTCTCGCTAGCACCAATTAAGCACATAATATAGCCCAAATAAAGCCATCCTGCACTTTGAGGAGACTATAAAGTGATTGTAGGTGTTAGAAAAAATAGCACAACATTCCCCTATACTCAAATCCGTAAAACATTTTTTTTATTATATATGTCAAATATCCGTGGAAAAAGTCCAGAGTGCTTGGAGCACTTCAGACCTGGCCACGCTGCGGCCGGAAAATAAACAGTTAATTTGAACTCGGGTTTGGGCTGATGTGCAATCTTGAGAGGGGGTTACTATTAATCCTCATGTCCCCCAATATGATCCCTAGCATTTACAGAGCTGTACAGTGCAGGCTTGAATTTTTTTTTTTTACTTTAAAGATTTCTGAGCTTACGGCCGGTTTCAAGATATGCGGCCGGCCGTAAGGGGAGACCCTTGCGGGGCCGTATAATAGAATTGCGAGGTAACAGAACCCCCGCAAGGAATCGCAGCCTTACGGCCGATTTACGGCCGATAATAGAATGAGGGCCTTAGTATTTTATATGCTCCTATCATTGATATTATGCTGGCAAATGTGAAATTATTATTGATACATTCATAAACATGTTGCCTTTTACAAATATTAGTCGTTGTGTGGATATTGGGCATAAAACATACTGAATATATTTAAATTCTCTTGGGTCTGTATCAGACAATATATAATTTTATAGGATTATCTTGATGTTAAGAGATACACTACAAGTCAGAGGATGGGTATTTATTCTCCTCAATTCAAGACAATCCTTCTCTGCTCTTGTTATTTAATAAACTGTATTGGTTAGACATAAATATAACGTTACCCAAATTTATTTCCAGAAGATCCAGGGCTTTTGTTATTAGCTAATCTTACTGGCTTTTGTAAAATAAAAATGCTTTTTTTAAATGTAATTGGTAACTTTTTTTTCTCTTCGGTTTTACATAAATTCAAAATAGCAAATACACCAATAGACATTCTTCTACAGAAAAAAAAACAATATATATTGTGAGATATATAGCTGTCAGGAACCATGTCTAAACAGATGCATAGCAAAATGCTGCAATTATGTTTGGTTTCCTGGGCCAGAAACAAGTCATGCACCTCTAGCAATGAATGGGTTAAAAAAAAAAATTAACAACACACTGTCCTATGCCAAAAAATGAGAATTGAGTTGACTATTAAACAGAAACTTAAACATATTTATTTTTAAAACATTTGAATTGTATTCCCTGTGACTCTACTTGCAGCTTTGATCAAGTACTACAGTCCTCCTTTGCTGCCGATTCACAAAGTATTCTATTTAAACACAGGGCATATATACAAATATATATATATATATATATATATATTATTATAGTTTATTTATAATGCGCCGACATATTCCGTATATATATGCGCTCAATTTTCATTCTTTCATGTGGTCCTTTAAGACCCTCTTATTTCATCATGTTCGGGATTTTCTTATAGCACGTAACAGCTGTGGTCTTTTCCGGAGATTACTCCTTTTGATTCATCCTTTTCCCTCTGCACCAACTTTTCCAGACACAGGGACAGCTAGACCATCGTACGAGGAAGTGTGGGCAGAGAAATTATAAGTATGGCCAGAACACGGGATGCAAAGTGTATGTGTCATTTTCTCATAGTCAAGAAATGTAATACAGTCGAGGAAGTTGATGGTCATAAAATGGACCACATACACATAAAGAATGTAAATTGAGAGGTAATAGCGCGGAAGGAAAAATATACAGAGTAGCTTGTAGAAGGAGCAGTAATACATTTGGTTTTCACTCTATTCCTTGCATGCCTCTAACACATTTTTCCAAAAAAAAAACATGTTTCTTAAGAGACCTACGCAACCACCACTCTAGAAGTCCATTTGTGGAATTCGACCTGAAGAAAAATATCAGCAAAGGAAGAGAGCAACATATATGATATAGTAAGAGTTTACAGAACAATAAATGTGGGAAATTAATGCCTTGGAAAAAAATAGAGTAGGAGCCCACACAAAGAGTCCCTGAAACATTAGAAAAGCAAGGAGCCTTGTCAGCCATATTTCTAAAGCTTGGAGACCACACACTTTGTGAGGGTTCCCACTAATCTTTAATTCAGTAGCAGTGCATTTTATTTTTATCATGTGTTCATGTCATGTCTGTGTCTCAGTGAATGCTGGGTATTTAATGGTGAGTTATATTGTTTTTAGTGCAGGCAGAGATGGGTCCATTGGGATTATGACCAGGTGCAGATGTCATGACTGTGATTGATAGGACTGAAGGTTTCAGTTAGTGGAAGAGTTTCTAATTTACTCGTATCCTTTTGATGGTAAATTTGTGAGTTTTCTGTCTTGTAAGGTACTCTGTATATGTTTGATCTTAAACTTAAGAATAGAGCCTTGCATTAGGGGGGGGGGGCAGAGGATAGGGAATATATATATATATATATATATATTATTTATATGGCACCGGGGGAGCATCACAAATTGGCATTTTTAGGCCCTCGCCAATGCAAGATTTTTAGGTCAGGGACAAGCTTATTTTTCCTTAAATAAGGTTTTGCCACTGGATCAATTAAAATAAAACCAAAACAGAGGAAATGGGACTTTTTTACCCTGAACTATAATGAACCTACCTATGTAACTTCACTACTATGTAAGTACGGCAAAATCCAGTTGTATGCGCACTGTATGACTTATGAGCCAATATCCCCTTTAAACTCATGGGTTATAATAATGAGCTCCAGTCATGGTCTGTACACTGTTGGAATTCCACTTCCAACGGAAGGCCAACTATGACTAGAGTACCACTAATGCTGACGCCAATCGTGTATAGTGATGTCATCTACTGAAAGTATTTCGAAAGTGATCACAGTCATTTAAAATATTTTAATACATACAAAACAGATCTTTGGGGTGAATGATGTAATAAAGCCAATATCTTAACTCATAGGGACCCATAAGAGCCAGGGGCAATGTTGCTTTAACAAGAAATACGGTAGGTTATTAAACCTTATATGATATGAGAAAGATATATATATATATATATATATATATATATATAGTAGTACAAATAAGGAATAGTACATTAGTGATTCTATTTGAATGTCTAAAAAAAGGGTTGATTAAAATGTATTTCCTGCTCAAATTTCTCAGAAATACAGTATATGCACTGCATTCTGCGAAAACTGGGTGGGATATGCAAATGAGGCCACATAATGCACCATCACTCTGTCAATCCAAACCATTTTAAACATGGCTCCTTTTTATATATATATATATATATATATAGATGGATGGATGGATAGATAGTTAGATAGATAGATAGATAGATAGAGGGATATATATATATATATATATATATATATAGATAGATAGATAGATAGATAGATAGATAGATAGATAGATGTGTGGATGGATGGATGGATGTATAGTTGGGTGGATGGATAGATAGATAGATAGATAGATAGGTAGATGGATAGATAGATAGATAGATAGATAGATAGATAGATAGATAGATAGATAGATAGATAGATAGATAGATGTGTGGATGGATGGATGGATAGTTGGATGGATGGATAGATAGATAGATAGATAGATAGATAGATAGATAGATAGATAGATGAGTGGATGGATGGATGGATGGATAGATAGATAGATAGATAGATAGATAGATAGATAGATAGATAGATAGATAGGTGGATGGATGGATGGATAGTTGGATGGATGGATAGATAGATAGATAGATAGATAGATAGATAGATAGATAGATAGATAGATAGATGAGTGGATGGATGGATGGATGGATAGTTGGATGGATGGATAGATAGATAGATAGATAGATAGATAGATAGATAGATAGGTAGATGGATGGATGGATGAATGGATGGATAGATAGATAGGTAGATGGATAGATGGATAGATAGATAGACTTCCAAAACAAAACACAGTGTTTCTAATGGTACTAGATGTACTAACCAATCATGTGTTGAAATGCTACTGAGAGTAAACCTGTAATTGGTTAGTAAATCTAATACTACAGAGACGTGTGCTTAAGGGTGGGCCTTTGTTGGGACTATTTAGAAGGTTTCAGTGGGTCAAAACAGAGCTTCTAAGCACTTGTTAATAAAATAATGTTTAGATCTGCACTTAGGTAGCTGACTTTAATTTAAAAAAAAGGAAACCTTCCATATGCCTCTAATTGCTAGCGTGCCAGCCAGGGTTGGAGTTACTCCTCGGGTGCCTCTATAGGTTACTTAGCGAGCCCCCTATCTTATCTAGTTACCCTTATGAGCCCCTCAGTGCAGCTTCTGATAGACCTTACCTGGCACATAGAATGTGAGAGAAGGGGATTGGAATGCAACAATGCACCATGTGACCAGGCTGGCAGCTGCCCCTTTGAGTGACGTGCCCCTAGGCACCTGCCCACTGATATATCTGACCCTGGTATAATTCTGCCTTTGTCATGGTGATTTTTTATCCAAAACAAAAGACCCTCTAACAGTTTTCTTTCCACAGTTAGATTTTCCAAACTGATAAAGAATCGTTCTATTCTGTAGTTTCTGACCATATCCGTCCTCTATTAGGTGTGCGGAGACGTGATACTGACAGATTGCTGCGAGCTCGTCCGCTTTATTATGACAAAATGCATTCATGCCGATGCTCCGAGCTTCATTACTCACAGCTTGCGCTAAAATATCAATGAGTTGTTTCTTTAGAAGCTGCAAAAAATATCTAAAAAAAATGTATCCCCAGGACATAAAGGCGATCATCACTCACTGAGGGCTGGAGTCTAGATAAATGTGTTTTATTAGATTTTTATAACCCATTCCTGTTTAGACTGTACCTGAATAATAGCTTTGTTGTTGTCCCATTGTGGATACTGTTCTACATCAAAGTAAAAAAATCTGATATTTTTTAATTAATGCATATTTTATTATTTTATTAGTTTTTATCACAACATCATTTAGCTTATGGTGGGCAAAAGCATAAGAGAAGCCCTCCTCCTTACAGAGTACTGTAAATAAGTAGTATATTTGCATTCACATTTTAATGCCTATTTTCTGATAAGAATTCTTAGAAATATAGAGGCTGATTCAATTACAAGCCCGCATCTCGTGGCATACAGGCCGTATGTCTGCGGGCGTGCTGCGGGCTCCCGTTCGTCTCCGATTCCGGTGCTATTCAATTGAACAAGCCCGCAAGTTAAGGGTGAACGCGGAAACCGTAAACCTTGCACTCGCGCAGGCTGTGAACATGATCAATTAAGCAAGACCCTAACCTCACATTTTGATAAAGCCGATAGAAAATGAGACCGTCATCATTACGGCAATAAAAAATGGAGGTTACATGTCAATCAATTAGCATTTGGCGGTCAGGTCCGATATGCGATGGGACTCGCAAACCCTCAAAATACAAAATAATAAAAATGAATGCCAATACTGTTCTAGTCCATGTGGGTGGCCTGATATATATTAACTCATTGATTCCCCAGATTGATAAAACCCCGAAATGACACATAAAAAACAATAATATTTTTTGCAGATTTGCGAGCTTGAGACTGTTGTGCAATTAATTCTAATGTCTGTCATCACTTTCCTCGTTATTTACAGTGCAGTATTGATTTTTTATTTGCGAGTGCTGCAGACAGGGGTCAAACCCCCTTGCGGGTCCTCTCTTGCACTCATAGGATTTTCTCCTACATTTACCGTTTACGGGTATGAAACATTTGCGGGCTTGGGCAATTGTAGCAATTCAAAATCTTTTTGTTATTTAAGCCATCGTAACTCTTGCAAACTGTAAAGATCAAAGGCTTGGGGAGGCTGTAAGTTACGGGTTTAACAACCGCAAGGATTTCAAGGCGTAACTCGTAAACCATTTGGAGCCTGCAAAAAGATGCCTTTTGAATAGCAAATTATCTTACAGCCTCACTTACGGGCTCCAGTAACTTACAAATGAATCGGGCTCCTAGTTATGGCACTGTACTATGGGAAACTGGGTGGGGACATGCAAATGAGCCGACCTGGCTCCTTTTAGGCATTTGCTCACTGTGTAATAAAGTGAGCATATTCCGAAAAGGAGCCAGGTATAGAATTATATTGCCAGTTAGTATTGAAATATTTCTAGCTAATGGCTTTGTAGAGCATCCTTCACTTGGCAAGTCCTGCAAGAACCAAAAATAACAAGCTCACTCCAATGGCAATACACAGTGCCATTTTATTCCTGTGGACACTGTACCTCTGAATGTGGAATATTGTAGTTACAGTAGACTCTCAGTTAACCAGAACTCAAGCAACCAGAAAAAAAAACTGTACGTTAAATCAAAATACAATTTTTCAGGGCTCAGCAAATGTCGGGAGCCAGGTTGTCATGCCACAAATTGCTTACAGGCACCTAGATGTCATCCACTGTATGTCTCAATTCAATGTTACCTGGAAGCAGACAAGCGTGAGTGACTGAGCCAGGGCAATGTTAGCGTTACATTCCAGCTCCGCACCCTCCAGCCCAACATACCTGTGTGTAAGTGAGGAGTGAAAGCTGCTGCTGCTACAACAGCCCTCACTGACAAATATATTAGCACAGCATCCTATGGGCAGCTAATCTAGGCCTCTTTTAATAGTAACTCTCAAGCAACCAGTCACCACATTTATCCGGCATCTACCAATCCCCATCATGGGTGCAGTATAACTGAGAGTCTACTGTATTTTGTAAAGGACTTGTAATTTATGGTACATTCATGACCTAAGAGACTGTTCCTGTAACCTCAATGAACCATGCAGTGCAATCGACTTCTGTCGACTCAAGTTATATAAAAAGTTTTATGCAAAAGCTAAGAAGGTATTATTTAAACAGTGTTATCAGGCATTGAAAAGAGCTTCAAATTAATTATTTAATTTATTTATTTTCTACATAATAGGCATTGATCATATATACTGCTCTTTAATTACCTATATGCACCAATTATACATATACGGCACTGCTTTATCACACTTGCATTATATATGAATATATAGTGTATAGTTATCTTATATGCACTGAATATAATGCATTTTATAATTAGAATTCTTACATTTTTGGAAAAATGATTAATATAATACATTGTATAATTACACTAGATACCTAAATACATTTAATTACAGAGATAGTCCTTCTGATAGTCTGTGCCCACTGCTCGGAGTAAAACCTTCTGCAAACTTAGTGGCTAACACAAGCTTTGGCAGCCAATTAGCCTTAAAGAGACTCCTTAGGTCATTTTTCTTTTTTGGAAATATTTTAAATAGGTTAATTAATTATTTTTAACTTCCTTAATATAATTGTGATAAAACACGTGAACTTTACTTCTACAAAGGCCCCCAGATTAACACATTCTAGAACCTCCCCTTTATTCCTGTTCTCCCTCAGGAGAACTGCCATGCTGCACAGCTCTCACCGAGTACCATGCCCACTACAGAGCTTTACACTGCCAATGTGGCATGCTGCTCAGATACACAGCATGTCACTGTCTGTTTTTTAGCAGCATGAGACACTGAAAGAGTGAAACCCTTACCTCTGGTTACTGCTTTAGTTCACAGCTGTGCAAGGTGGCAGCTCTAATGAGAGAACACAGGAAGAAAGGGAAAGGTTCCAGACAGAAATAATCTATTACTCTGGTGTAATGTTGTATGCCCCTTCTGGATCGCTACCTTGTTATGGTGAAGGGGCTTGTGTATCTCAATGACGCTGTGAGGTATAACATGTAGGGTCACTGAAGATGGGCAGGTCATAGCCCAATATAACACAAGATTGCGTCCTTGCCAAAGTAAACCATTTTAGCACGCCAAGTATCCAGCCAATGCAGATAATCTTCTTAGACATGAATTATCATATAGGAATTTTATTAAAGATCAATAGGCCAACAGGTTAAGACCTGAAAATATACTCCTGCCTCCCCTTACTTTGTTGTTGTTGTTTAGTAGTTCAGTAGTGTCCAACTCTTTGTGACCCTATGGGCCGCAGCACGCCAGGCACATCTGTCAGCCACCGCCCCTCTGAGCTCCATCAAGCTCATGCTCATTGCTTCAATTACCTCATCTATCCATCTCCACCTCTGCCCCTCTGAGCTCCATCAAGCTCATGCTCATTGCTTCAATTACCTCATCTATCCATCTCCACCTCTGCCGTCTCAATCTTTCCCAGCATCAGAGTCTTCTCTCGGGAACCCTATCTTCTCAAGATATGGACATGATTACTACCATTGAATATAGATGCTTCCTCTCCATAACAGCTGTCAGTCAAAATCAGAGCATCAAGGAAAAGGCATCCTGGGATATGAGCTGCGATTCGCTGAGAACACAATGCATCACAAGCTTTCCTTTTAGACAGCTTCACAGTAAGTATAAAATAAAATACATGTCACATGTTACTACTTTGACAGTGCTGATGTGAGAATGTTTGCTATAATGGACCAGGGTAGTAAAAAAATAGAAAATCTTTATATATATTTACAAAAATAATCAGTATACTGTTTTACTTGATGATCATAAAATTTACTTTACTTTACTTTAAAGGTCCACAATGATGAATTGATTTCTAGATTGTTTTTTTTAATAATTAACCATGGTAATGCGCACATTTTTTAAAAAAGAAAAAAAAAAGGAAAAAAAAAGAATCTTTATATGTTACAACTTCCATATGCAATTATTCTTTACTGAGTGGCTTTATTTTGCTCTCTTCTTTGCTGCTGCCTTTTACTTTCTCAAATGGGTGTGTTCTTGTAAGCTAAGTAAATGTAATTTCATCCAATCCCCTTTGTGCAGACAGGGACTTCCTGTCTATTTAAAGTCTCCTCCCACCACAGGAAGTTGATCTGCCGAAGCTAGAATGGTATATTTCGTAGTATCATCATATATAAAAGATAATAAATTACAGACTGTATTATACTTTTACATTCCACAAATATATTGCATATTTTTAAATGTAGTTTTTCAAAATAGTACATTTTTAAATACGTCCCTAATGGTCTTTTAATAGACAATAGTAAAATAATAGCACAAAACAGAAACTAATCGTTATGATCAGTCGGCCACTTACTGATTTGCTATAAATCTCTTAGAACACGATAGATACATTTAAATTACTTGTTGTCTTGTTATCTCTACTCACTAAATGTGTTAATTAATGTTTCTTAAGGTTTAAACTAATCTTCCTTTCTTTATATATATATATATATATATATATATATATATATATATACATATATATATATATATATATAAAATATAAATATATATATATATATATATGTGTGTATATATAAATAAATATATATATATATATATATATATAAATAAATAAATAAAATAAAAAAAAATATATATATATATATAAAACAGTCCTAGGCCTTGTGCAACAATAGTGTATCTCCAAGACTGTACCAAATAATTACAAATTAGATTATCTCTCCTCCCAGAATTCCAGGGGTTAGGGGGGCGAGGTGAACAACCTCAGAGAATACCCAGGCATTCTTACTGTGGCTATGCAGAGATAAACCTTAAATCACATACTGTAAGTCTGGAACTTATTAGTCCACAATTTCAACATACAAAAGAAAACGAGTCTGTGGAAATAATAGAAATTGTACATTGTTTCTATTTTTTGTTTAAAAGCTTAACATTTTTGACCCAATCATTATTTTTCACATTTAATCAATAGAATGCCAATGTCATTGTGCATCCGTATGGATACTTATACTGCATCACTACTGATACTTTGACTGCATTAGTATTGATACTTATACTTCATCAATCTTGATACTTAAAGTGGGGGGGGGAAGTATTTGATCCCCTGCTGATTTTGAACGTTTCTCCACTGACAAAGAAATGATCAGTCTATAATTTTAATCGTCAGTGTATTTTAACAGTGAGAGACAAAATAACAAGAAAACCCCGAGAAAAACGCATGTCAAAAAAGTTATACATTGATTTGCAGGTCAGTGAGGGAAATAAGTATTTGACCCCTTCGCCTTAGTACTTGGCGGCAAAACCCTTGTTGGCAATCACAGAGGTCAGACGTTTCTTGTAGTTGGCCACCAGGTTTGCACACATCTCAGGAGGGATTTTGTCCCACTCCTCTTTGCAGATCCTCTCCAAGTCATTAAGCTCCGAGGCTGATATTTGGCAACTCGAACCTTCAGCTCCCTCCACAGATTTTTTATGGGATTAAGGTCTGGAGACTGGCTAGGCCACTCCAGGACCTTAATGTGCTTCTTCTTGAGCCACTCCTTTGTTGCCTTAGCTGTGTGTTTTTGGTCATTGCCATGCTGGAATAGCCATCCACGACCCATTTTTAATGCCCTGGCTGAGGGAAGGAGGTTCTCACCCAAGATTTGACGGTACATGGCCCCGTCCATCGTCCCTTTCATGCGGTGCAGTTGTCCTGTCCCATCCCCTTAGCAGAAAAACACCCCCAAAGCATGGTGTTCTTGGGGTTATAAACAGCATTCCTCCTCCTCCAAACACAGCGAGTTGAGTTGATGCAAAAGAGCTCGGTTTCGGTCTCATCTGACCACTACACTTTCACCCAGTTCTCCTCTGAATCATTCAGATGTTCATTGGCAGACTTCAGACGGGCCTGTACATGCGCTTTCTTGAGCAGGGGGACCTTGCGGGCGCTGCGGGATTTCAGTCCTTCACGGCGTAGTATGTTACCAATTGTTTTCTTGGTGACTATGGTCCCATCTGCCTTGAGATCATTAACAAGATCATCCTGTGTAGTTCTGGGCTGATTCCTTACCGTTCTCATGATCATTGAAACTCCACGAGGTGAGATCTTGCATGGAGCATCAGACCGAGGGAGACCGGCAGTTACTTTGTGTTTCTTCTATTTGCGAATAATTGCACCAACTGTTGTCACCTTCTCACTTCCAGCCTTGTGTAGGTCTATGATCTTGTCCCTGACATCCTTGGACAGCTCTCTGGTCTTGGCCATGGTGGAGAGTTTGGAATCTGATTGATTGATTGCTTTTGTGGACAGTTGTCTTTTATACAGGTAATGAGCTGAGATTAGGAGCACTCCCTTTAAGAGAGTGCTCCTAATCTCAGCTCGTTACCTGTATAAAAGACACCTGGGAGCCAGTAATCTTGCTGATTAATAGGGGATCAAATACTTATTTCCCTCCCTGACCTAAAAAGCAATTTATAACGTTTTTCTTGTTTATTTTTTGTTATTTTGTCTCTCACTGTTAAAATACACATATCATTAAAATGATAGACTTGTGAGTGGAGAAACGTTCAAAATTAGCAGGGGATCAAATAATTTTGCCCCCCACTGTAGACTCTGCTTCTTGATAGATGCAGTAAAAGGAAACTCACCTGAACATTAGAATTAAAGGTTTATGGCAGTTTGTGGATAACATGCCTATAAATTTGTCTGATTGGGCATCTTATATCAAATAATTTTACTGAGGAATTCTGTATATTTGTAAATCAAAGTACATTTGGAATTTCCTGTGTGTGCTCCACTCCCAAGGCACCTATGTAGACAGAGCGTCCTAGCCAATGAGCTGTCGGAGATGTGTCCTAGCCAATCGGCTATCTGTATCACGTATCATCTGCTTCCTGAGCAGCCAGTGAGAGTGAACAGATATATTATTGTACCTGCCTCTGATTGGCCACAAATAATTATGAATTTTATGATAATTTAGCTTGGATTTTCAGGGATGTTCATTACCAAATACAACTGCCTGAAAAGAGAAGAAAGTTTGCAAACTTTAGGGTAAGTTTATTAATGTTTATTTTGGGATTTTTCATGCACAAAATCTCCTCTATCAGATATACTCATAATCCAGATACCTTTAGGAAGAAAAAAAATGAGAACGCAAGGAAATATATAATGAATAGAGTGTTAAGGATGAAATAAATATAAAAAAGTATGGCATGGGTCATTAAAGTTACAATTATCTGGTTCTCCAGGTAAGTATAGTGATAGAGGCAGCTTTGGTTCCCAAGATGTGTTGGTCTCAAGATGTTTTTTTTTCTTTCTCGCAAGAGGCTGAAACTCCAATCACAGTGCTGTCACTATGCTTCTGTAAGTTTCATAAGTTTTATTAAGATTTAGTAAGCTATCTTTTAATTTGGAATTGACACATTTTGCTTTCCTGTGAACCGATACGAAGCTCTGAACAAGAAGATGAAACCACAGCATCGAGTTTTCGATCATGGTTTCTCATAAACCCTGGGTTTCTCCAAACATTAAAAGACCACTGTGGTTAAATGTTTTTAATCCATGGGCATGCTACCATTTTGCTGGGTTTGTTATTATAATACATCATTAATCATGTAATGTTAGCTATTGCATAGTTTCCAACCAAAAATGCACCTTTGATGGAGCATCCATATTATTATTATTATTATCTTTTATTTGTATCGCGCCAACATATTCCGTAGAGCTGTACAGGGGATAAGAACAGGGGAAATACACGTTTAACAAATTCAAAAGTTGAAGGGCCCTGTTTTGAGCTATATTAAAATGTTATCAAGATGTTAAGATAAGCTTTGCATTAAAATATTGTTATCATAGAAATCAGTTGCTATAATCACAGCATTTGCTATAAATATACAGTTAGAAAAGTTTATAAACAGTTCACCATCTTTAGAGGTGAATAAAATCTTAGTGAATACAGTAATAGTGATCATACAAACTCCTAACACCCCCAATGGTAAAGCTTCTATAGGAATAAGATATAAGTATGAAACCCATCTTAGCGAATACAGTGATTGTTATCATATGCATATAACAAACCCCAGTGGTAAAGATGCAACCTAGTTTAGTGAATACAGTGATGGTGATTGTACCCATATAAGACAACCCTATCATCCCCATTGGTGAAAGCTCTCTAAGGGAATACAATATTAGTAGTAATAGCTTCGTGTTTACAACAAAAGCAACAGGAGTTGTGATGCTTAATTTTACGACATTGCAACCTGTCTTGACCCAAGACAAACTTAGTGAATTTCAGGTATTACTGTAAATATTTTAGACTAGCGAATTGCCCGTCAAAAAATGACGGCAATGAAATTGTAAGGTAGCTAAATTAGTAAATGAATATAGTGTACCTATTTTGAAGCATTGTGATGAAGAGCTGGCAATCTGTGTTGATGTTGCTGCAGCATTAGTGGTGTGGAGCTACTGTGTAAGCATGCTGAATGTGTGCAGTGTAACACTGTGCGTGCGCGAGACCAAACCGTTAGCGTAGTCGTGTACTTCCGCATTGGCGTAAAATGGCGAGTAATGTGTGGTATAGGTCTGTATCGGAATATCCGTAGGTGTTTTGTGGTGTTTTGCGAGTTTAAAGGGCTGTAGCCTCGTTTTCGTTTTGTTCGGCGGCCATTTTTTCTCTCGCTTAGATTTTTTTTTAGTCTCTAAAGTGTTTTATTTCGAGTAAAATCGAGGTGTAAGTTGCATTTTTGAGGTCCTGGGTGCTCCCTCTTGGTGTAGGTAAGGTTTTTATGTATGTGCTGTGTGTATGTATTGTGTTTTAAATGTTTGTATGTCGGCGTGTTGCGTCCGATGTTTGCGAGGTCGTAATGTGTGGTAACGTGTTTCGTACGTTGTTTGCGTTCCTCGTAAAATTTAGCGAGTGTCGTAATTTGTGTGTCGTGTTTTTTGAGTAGCGACGTGAAGTTTGCAAGGGTTTGAGGCCCTTTCCCAGTGACCTCGCCAGCAACTGAGTCCCTCGCTTCGCGAGGGGCCTCAGTTGCTGGCATGGAGCGCCTTCGGCGCTCCATGCCAGCAACTGAGGCCCGTGCCCAGTGACCTCGCCAGCAACTGAGGCCCTCGCTTCGCGAGGGGCCTCAGTTGCTGGCATGGAGCGCCTTCGGCGCTCCATGCCAGCAACTGAGGCCCTTGCCCAGTGACCTCGCTACGCGAGGGCCGCTGCTCGCTGCGCGAGGGCCGCGGCTCGCTGCGCGAGCCCGCAAGCGTGAGCAACGACCCGTACGCTCACAACTATATATGTGATAGATGAAGCATCCATTTGCTATAAAATCATTAGAGCAAAGTAAAAAAATATATCTATATTAATGGCCCTAGCGTTAATTCCGAGAGTGGCTCGGGGTTAGTTTTCAGTACCTAAAGTGGCAACCCCGAGCCACTCACCGGGATTACACACTTCCTCCGTTCGACGCTGACATCCGTCTAACTGGGTTCCCTTCTCTGCGAGCATAGGGGGGGCGGAAAAAGGGGGTCTGGCCGTGTCGGTATGCCCGGGTGTACCGATTTAAACCTTGGGGGTACTGACACAGCCAGACCACCAGGGAGGTTAAGACAATACCGGAATTGGTACCATTCAAATGAGGGTCAATATATTCTACCTTTAGAAGAAAAAAGAACCGGAAAAAAAAAACTGCTAAAAATCAGAATTCTCCCCAGGATTCCAGGAACTGTATTCTCAGCCCATAAAACGATCATTACGTGTTACATTGAGAGTACGTTTGGGTCATGTGAGGGGCTTTATCTTCTCAACGTTAAACAGATAAACTGATGAAGTGAAATAATTTCCACATTTTTGTTATTAGTTTCAAAAATAACCAAATTATAGCACAAACCAAGTATTGTTTTATGGGAATTACTGGAGACAGATAAAGCGTTTTATTAGTGGGTGAAAAAATGTTTTGAGTTGCCAAAGGAGGTGTGAATTCCTTAAAGCGCTATACGTTTTACATTTGTATTAACCTGATAGGTCTGTTCTCACAAGTTGTTAAAAAAATAAGTATTAAATATCATTTAGGGAAATAAAGAAAAATGCTCTGATGATCAGGACAGAAAAATGTTTTATGAGTCATATTGATGTCCAGATTCCATTAAATGTATCCTTTTGGTTGTATGTGATAATATTTTTCAGTTAATATATTTATTAAAGCGACAGACCATTATTGATTCATGGGAAAGTCACTAGGGGTTTTAAACCAGTGCTTTGAGCTAGATTTACTAAGCTTTGCATTACATAGATCGGTAAACATTGCAGCCTTCTCTGTAGTTTGTAAGCTATATTGCTCATTACTCACTCCATGGTTGTGTATTAGAGTTGTGTTGAGATAACCTTTTCATTATCTACTGTGGCAGAGTCATACAAGCTTGTTCCCTCAAGAGGACTGTAGGGGTTGCCTTTCCTGCTCCGTTAATCTGCACCTAGGTAGCCCTGATTTAAGACTGCTCCTGGAGTAAGGGAGTGGCTACTGATTGAGTGGATTATATTCAATTATTGCAGACCTGTGAGTGAGACACAGAGAGACAGAGAGAGAGAGAAAACAGAATATGACCTCTTGGAGCAACAGTGGAACACCTGAAAGTCTGGGAGAAATATACAGGCCAGTGAATATATTACTGGTGAACTGTTTGATTTTTCTTCACCCAGGTTTAGCTGGGTGAGACCCGTTAGTGAGTAACTGCTTACTCTTTAGGTAGTGCTTCAGTGGAAGCTAGGCCCGTTATTTTCTTTGATTCTTTTGTTATTAATATTATCTCTGACTAAATTAAGAACAATTTAAGTGCAATTTGGAAAAGTATAAACTGCTTCTTGTATTGTGCTCCTCCATCAAAGTGCCTGAAGCATGGGCACAAATCCAGAGGAGACAACAGATACATCTCAATCATATTAATTGTGATGAGGCTATTAACATAATTATAACTGAATGTATTCACATATTCACTACATACAATTCATCCACAAATGCATATTACTCTCCTGTGATTTGCATTATCATAATAGAAAATAAGAGGTAAAATATTATTTTTTTTAGCATTTATTTATAAAGTTAACTGGTAAGAGTTAATATAAAGGATCAGTCAATAAGAATAGGTAGTTTGTCTTATCTCCATAGCATCAACCAGTAGTTTAATGAAGTTCCCTGCAGTTCAATAACTTATTGAGTAAGTATTGTCCAAAAACATCAACGAACAATTGTGGTCCATTATTTTCTATATTGTTTTTGAATAACTAAACATGATATTTTTGGGTGGGTATGTATCCTTCTAAACCTATGAACTTCCATTTCCATATATTACTACGGAGAGCACTGGCATTACTTACTCATCAAGATATATATATATATATATAAATATATATATATTACATTATATACATCTTGTTGCCTAGGAAAGAGTGTTCCTAAACAGTACTGGGCAGACACGCACCTCTTTGTCCATTGTCAGACAGTCATACTACAATAGAAGGGCACCCCATGGTGGATGAATTTAGCCAGACAGCAGAGACATTGAATCAGTCCTCTGGGAACTGGAGTTTTGCGAGTTTTGTATGAGCTTTGCTGACTGGGATTAGCTCTGAACAAGCTATTATTTCAGTAGCTAAATTGGAAAAGCCTTAATATTTGATGTGTGTTTTCTCTGTTCTTTGTTACGGGGGCATTATCCGGGCTTACCCATTCCCCTACAATGAAGGGATTGAAGATTTGTTTAGACAGTACAGCAATAAACACGGCCTAGCTGTGCCATCTTAGCAGCCTGATTCAATTACAGTATAGGCCCAATAAAGCAAGCTAAATCCTTATTAAATATTAAAAAATTCCATCCTTCCAGGCTGGGAATTAAAATCATCCAAAAGGATGATATGATCTCGCCGAGTAGCACCGTACAAATTAAAAGAGGTTTAGTATTAAGTGTTCATGGCACAAAAGCAAGTCTAAGTACCTGCAAGCGGCTTAGGGTGCTTAAGCCTAAATTTGTACAAATCGAGCCCTGCACAGAATACATGGCAGTACCAAGTCCTGATAGATGTGCTTTCGAAGTTTTCAAAGTCTCCAGTAAGTAAGGGCTCCGGATTTTGGCTGAGCTTACAATGGTGGTATTTTGTGTGGGGTGATTTACATTATCACATAGTTAAAGGGACACTGTAGTCCAATATTTTTATTAAACTGTTTTCAGTGGCGGAGGTATCGAATGGGGGTCCTGGTGCAGAATAATTTGGAAAACTTCTCTATTCATTTCATGGGGGTCAACAAAAATGCCAAAAATATATGTAGATGATCATATCACCTTTCTATAAAAATAATTATCTTCATCCTTTTCTAATAAATTAAGGTTCAAATGTATGTAATTTCATACAGTCCTGGTAACTTATATGGTTGTCTTTTAGACCCCCCTCTATTTGTGAGTATTTGCTTATCATGTAAGTAAGAAACTTGGGGCCTCCTTCAAATGCGATTTAGCCAATTGAATAGGGGCCTAAATAAGCACATAGCATATTTTGTTAAAATAAGTTTTTAGTTAGTGAAAACCTTGCTTTTGGATAGATGTTACTAACTAAAAACTTTTTAAAAAAAATATGTTATGTGCTTATTTTGACCCCTATTCAATTGGCCAAATTGCAATTGAATGAGGGAGTTTAACATTTGCTCATTACCACACAGTTAATTATATGTGTACGGTGGAGGCTTCTATCGCTCTTTTGCCCACCATATAATAAATGATTGTTGTGGTGAACTACCTACTCATAAGATCCACAACACAAGCTGAGATCCCGCTCCATGCTTATGATAGCCAGTAAGCTTGAAACAGCTGTACATGTGTTTATTCCAACCTTGGCTTTGCATAAAAGCTGTGTAATACAGCATGCATAAGCTTAAAGGAAGCCATGTTTGATAATGGCTATGGAATGAAGAGCGAGGCATTTGTGGGCACATTTGCATGTCCCGTCTTAGCTTCCCAGAATGCAGTGTAATAACTGTTTTTCTTGGAATTCTGAGCTGGAAGCAGGTTTTTAAACTTGCTTTAGATAGACATTCAGATGTGAAGACAGATGTACTATTTATTTACTATACATATATATATATATATATATATACATATATATATATATACATATATATATATATATATATATATATACATATATATATATATATATATATATATATATATATATACATATATACATATATATTTATTTATAATTTTGGATTTTTTTTGTAATTTCAGTTGAACTGTGGACCACCTACTACTTGAGAACCGGTCATAGACTATTGACTTTATCTCCCCTTCAAGCTGGAAGGAGTCTTGGAAGTTTAGACATGACAACAATAAAGAAGGACAACACTACATATGCATAATAAGTCACGAGCAAGAAAACATTTTAAAATTATTTTGTCCATTATTACTTTTGGTTCTTTAAAACCGAGCAATGAATACAACTTTCTATCATGCATTTAAAAGAAAATGATTTAGAAAAGTTTTAGATTTGTTTCATGGAAATGAGTTCTGCAAAGGATAAAAATGAGCTTTTGTTTTCCAGTGAACACTGACATCTTGAGATCATTGGACCAACCATATGAGCTGACATTTTTCTTATGCTACTGCCATATCTGTTGCTCGGAGCTTGGCAGAGTCATGTGGATGCTCAAACAATGATTGATATTTATTAAAAGAATAGTGTAGAGCTCACACTAGTTATTTAGTGAATGATTAGTAATAAAATGAATATTTTAATAAAAAATCAACAAAGCTGTTAAAACTTTTTTTTAGTGTTTCAAATTCAACAGATATTTTTCTTCGAATACAGGGCCCTATTAAATTCTCCCTCGTAGTTCTCTCGGTGCTCGCAAAAGGCAGTTTTCCTGCTGTTTGCGAGAACCGAATCTCTCGCAGCCTGCTTTACGATATGACTGCGAGAAAATGGCCGAGAATAGGCTCCGAGAGAGCTACGTAGCCTTAAATCTATGCACGAGTCTCGCATATCGTAAGAATCCCTACGTGGACAAAAAGTCCACGCAAGGGATCCGAAAGCCTCTACGTGCTGCCTCGGAACAGCCCGAGACAGCAGTGTGAGGCTCCCCCCTGCACCCTATACACATCCCCATGCTGCAGGGGTCTCTATCGGGACCCCTGCAGCACCCCCACATTAACCCCTTGCAGCGGGGGTCCCCGATCTGCATAGATCAGGCCCCCGCTGCATTTAAAACTTTTAAATTCCCCGCCGCGGCTCCTTAAAGGGACCGCGGCACACTATTACCCAATCCCGGCCGCGGCACTTAAAATTAACCCCCCTCTATGCTGGGGGTCCCCATCGGGACCCCCGAAGTGTCCCCACATAAACCCATTGCAGGGGGGGGCCCCGATCTGCATAGATCAGGCCCCCCGCTGCATTTAAAACTTTTAAATTCCCCGCCGCGGCTCCTTAAAGGGACCGCGGCACACTATTACCCAATCCCGGCCGCGGCACTTAAAATTAACCCCCCTCTATGCTGGGGGTCCCCATCGGGACCCCCGAAGTGTCCCCACATAAACCCATTGCAGGGGGGGGGCCCCGATCTGCATAGATCAGGCCCCCCGCTGCATTTAAAACTTTTAAATTCCCCGCCGCGGCTCCTTAAAGGGACCGCGGCACACTATTACCCAATCCCGGCCGCGGCACTTAAAATTAACCCCCCTCTATGCTGGGGGTCCCCATCGGGACCCCCGAAGTGTCCCCACATAAACCCCCTGCAGCGGGGGGCCCCGATCGGCACCGATCGTGACCCTGCTGCAATTCAATTTTAAATTTCCCGCCTCGCGGGTCCTCAAAGGACCGTAAAGGTCCTGAAAGGACTCGCACTAAAAATATTAACCCCAGGCAACTATAATTACCCCATTAACTCATGGTGGTCAATCCAGACCACCATAAGGCTCTAATTAACCCATTAACTCATGGTGGTCAATCCAGACCACCATAAGGCTCTATTTAACCCATTAACTCATGGTGGTCAATCCAGACCACCATAAGGCTCTATTTAACCCATTAACTCATGGTGGTCAATCCAGACCACCATAAGGCTCTAATTAACCCATTAACTCATGGTGGTCTATACAGACCACCATAAGGCTCTATTTAACCCATTAACTCATGGTGGTCAATCCAGACCACCATAAGGCTCTAATTAACCCATTAACTCATGGTGGTCTATACAGACCACCATAAGGCTCTATTTAACCCATTAACTCATGGTGGTCAATCCAGACCACCATAAGGCTCTATTTAACCCATTAACTCATGGTGGTCAATCCAGACCACCATAAGGCTCTAATTAACCCATTAACTCATGGTGGTCTATACAGACCACCATAAGGCTCTATTTAACCCATTAACTCATGGTGGTCAATCCAGACCACCATAAGGCTCTAATTAACCCATTAACTCATGGTGGTCTATACAGACCACCATAAGGCCTAAATTAACCCATTAACTCATGGTGGTCAATCCAGACCACCATAAGGCTCTATTTAACCCATTAACTCATGGTGGTCAATCCAGACCACCATAAGGCTCTATTTAACCCATTAACTCATGGTGGTCAATCCAGACCACCATAAGGCTCTAATTAACCCATTAACTCATGGTGGTCTATACAGACCACCATAAGGCCTAAATTAACCCATTAACTCATGGTGGTCAATCCAGACCACCAAAAGGCTCTAATTAACCCATTAACTCATGGTGGTCTATACAGACCACCATAAGGCTCTATTTAACCCATTAACTCATGGTGGTCAATCCAGACCACCATAAGGCTCTAATTAACCCATTAACTCATGGTGGTCTATACAGACCACCATAAGGCCTAAATTAACCCATTAACTCATGGTGGTCAATCCAGACCACCATAAGGCTCTATTTAACCCATTAACTCATGGTGGTCAATCCAGACCACCATAAGGCTCTATTTAACCCATTAACTCATGGTGGTCAATCCAGACCACCATAAGGCTCTAATTAACCCATTAACTCATGGTGGTCTATACAGACCACCATAAGGCTCTATTTAACCCATTAACTCATGGTGGTCAATCCAGACCACCATAAGGCTCTAATTAACCCATTAACTCATGGTGGTCTATACAGACCACCATAAGGCCTAAATTAACCCATTAACTCATGGTGGTCAATCCAGACCACCATAAGGCTCTATTTAACCCATTAACTCATGGTGGTCAATCCAGACCACCATAAGGCTCTATTTAACCCATTAACTCATGGTGGTCAATCCAGACCACCATAAGGCTCTAATTAACCCATTAACTCATGGTGGTCTATACAGACCACCATAAGGCCTAAATTAACCCATTAACTCATGGTGGTCAATCCAGACCACCATAAGGCTCTAATTAACCCATTAACTCATGGTGGTCTATACAGACCACCATAAGGCTCTATTTAACCCATTAACTCATGGTGGTCAATCCAGACCACCATAAGGCTCTAATTAACCCATTAACTCATGGTGGTCTATACAGACCACCATAAGGCCTAAATTAACCCATTAACTCATGGTGGTCAATCCAGACCACCATAAGGCTCTATTTAACCCATTAACTCATGGTGGTCAATCCAGACCACCATAAGGCTCTATTTAACCCATTAACTCATGGTGGTCAATCCAGACCACCATAAGGCTCTAATTAACCCATTAACTCATGGTGGTCTATACAGACCACCATAAGGCTCTATTTAACCCATTAACTCATGGTGGTCAATCCAGACCACCATAAGGCTCTAATTAACCCCATCAGTCCCATAAGGGTATATTATTACCATTATGGGCCTGTTACAACCCAACATTAACCACATAAGTGCCATGATGGTCCTCAAGGACCATTATGACACTAACTACAAACACTACACTATAACCCCCAATAAACCATTTAATCTAAACTAACCCCCCTCTACACTAATCTATTAACACTTACACTACCTACCTACACTACCTACCCCCTAATAAACCTTCCCACCACTCTAATTACAAAAAATAAAAAACCTACAGCACAGAAAACAAAAAACCTACAGTACAAAAAACAAAAAAACCTACAGTACAGAAAACAAAAAACAATTACAACCCCACCCCCCACTACAGAAAACAAAAAAATACATTACAACCCCACCCCCCACTACAGAAAATAAAAAAATTACACACCTGAAAAGGAAAGACAGATAAACACAATACAATACATACATATAATACATTACATACATTACATACAATACATGACATTACATATAATATATTAAATATAATATATTACATTACATACATTACATACAATACATGACATTACATATAATATATTAAATATAATATATTACATATAATATATTACATATAATACATTACATACATTACATACAATACATGACATTACATACATTACATATAATGTATTAAATATAATATATTACATATAATATATTACATATAATACATTACATACATTACATACAATACATGACATTACATACATTACATATAATATATTAAATATAATATATTACATATAATATATTACATATAGTCCTAATCAAATACCCCCTATCTATCTAACATACAATCTATTTAATTTAAAATAAATCCTAACTATATCAAATACATCCCCCTATCTATCTAATATACAAAAAATCCTAACTACATACACAGACCATTATTCTAAAGTAAAATAAAATAATTACAGTCCTAACTACATACACAGACCCTAATTCTAAGCTAAAATCAATAAATTAAGACCACTTACCTTTAAGATGTTGCTTCAGATCACTAACCTATGGGTCAAACAAAAAATAAAAATTAGTACAAAACATTAACATCAAATAAATAAACATTCTATACATTCTAAATATTCAACTCACCTTTACAGCATGTCCAGTCACTGTTTAGCTCTTCCGGCGCAGCCCTGTTAAAAAAAAAACACAATACATGAATACATGAATACAATATATAAACAATAAATAAAATACACAAATAAACATCTAAATATACATTGAACTTACCTCCCCGCGATGTCCCCGGCCTTCTCTCCTTCAGCCCCGGCTGGGCCGCGGAACCATTCGCGCTCTAAAAAAAAAAAAGAAAAAAAACTAACGGAGGTCTGCACTGGCAGACCTCCCCGACGCTACTGAACCTCCCGGAGTCGTTTCCGGGAGGAAATTGGCATTGGCGGCTTGTGATTGGCTGAAAAAGCTGTCTATCAATTTCAGCCAATCAAAAGTCGTCAATGTGTGAGCCAATCAGGATGGGATACACCCCAATATCCCACCCTGATTGGCTTAAACACTTGTCTATCTTTCTGGGAACCAATCACAACGCTCAGATGCCTTCAGCCAATCACTATGGGATACACCCCCACGGAGTGATTGGTAGAAGACATCTGCGCATCCTGATTGGCTCCTACATTGACGACTTTTGATTGGCTGACAGCTTTTTCAGCCAATCACAAGCCGCCAATGCCAATTTCCTCCCGGAAACGACTCCGGGAGGTTCAGTAGCGTCGGGGAGGTCTGCGGCCCAGCCGGGGCTGAAGGAGAGAAGGCCGGGGACATCGCGGGGAGGTAAGTTCAATGTATATTTAGATGTTTATTTGTGTATTTTATTTATTGTTTATATATTGTATTCATGTATTCATGTATTGTGTTTTTTTTTTTAACAGGGCCGCGCCGGAAGAGCTAAACAGTGACTGGACATGCTGTAAAGGTGAGTTGAATATTTAGAATGTATAGAATGTTTATTTATTTGATGTTAATGTTTTGTACTAATTTTTATTTTTTGTTTGACCCATAGGTTAGTGATCTGAAGCAACATCTTAAAGGTAAGTGGTCTTAATTTATTGATTTTAGCTTAGAATTAGGGTCTGTGTATGTAGTTAGGAGTTTTTGTATATTAGATAGATAGGGGGATGTATTTGATATAGTTAGGATTTATTTTAAATTAAATAGATTGTATGTTAGATAGATAGGGGGTATTTGATTAGGACTATATGTAATATATTATATGTAATATATTATATGTAATATATTATATTTAATATATTATATTTAATGTATGTAATGTCATGTATTGTATGTAATGTATGTAATGTATTATATGTAATGTATTATATGTAATATATTATATGTAATATATTATATTTAATACATTATATGTAATGTATGTGATGTCATGTATTGTATGTAATGTATGTAATGTATTATATGTAATATATTATATGTAATATATTATATTTAATATATTATATTTAATGTATGTAATGTCATGTATTGTATGTAATGTATGTAATGTATTGTGTTTATCTGTCTTTCCTTTTCAGGTGTGTAATTTTTTTTATTTTCTGTAGTGGGGGGTGGGGTTGTAATTTTTATTTTTTCTGTACTGTAGGTTTTTTTGTTTTTTGTACTGTAGGTTTTTTGTTTTCTGTGCTGTAGGTTTATTGTTTTTTGTAATTAGAGTGTTGGGGAGGTTTATTAGGGGGTAGGTAGTGTAGGTAGGTAGTGTAAGTGTTAATAGATTAGTGTAGAGGGGGGTTAGTTTAGATTAAATGGTTTATTGGGGGTTATAGTGTAGTGTTTGTAGTTAGTGTCATGATGGTCCTTGAGGACCATCATGGCACTTATGTGGTTAATGTTGGGTTGTAACAGGCCCATAATGGTAATAATATACCCTTATGGGACTGATGGGGTTAAATAGAGCCTTATGGTGGTCTGTATTGACCACCATGAGTTAATGGGTTAATTTAGGCCTTATGGTGGTCTGTATTGACCACCATGAGTTAATGGGTTAATTAGAGCCTTATGGTGGTCTGTATTGACCACCATGAGTTAATGGGTTAATTAGAGCCTTATGGTGGTCTGGATTGACCACCATGAGTTAATGGGTTAATTAGAGCCTTATGGTGGTCTGGATTGACCACCATGAGTTAATGGGGTAATTATAGTTGCCTGGGGTTAATATTTTTAGTGCGAGTCCTTTCAGGACCTTTACGGTCCTTTGAGGACCCGCGAGGCGGGAAATTTAAAATTGAATTGCAGCAGGGTCACGATCGGTGCCGATCGGGGCCCCCCGCTGCAGGGGGTTTATGTGGGGACACTTCGGGGGTCCCGATGGGGACCCCCAGCATAGAGGGGGGTTAATTTTAAGTGCCGCGGCCGGGATTGGGTAATAGTGTGCCGCGGTCCCTTTAAGGAGCCGCGGCGGGGAATTTAAAAGTTTTAAATGCAGCGGGGGGCCTGATCTATGCAGATCGGGGCCCCCCCCTGCAATGGGTTTATGTGGGGACACTTCGGGGGTCCCGATGGGGACCCCCAGCATAGAGGGGGGTTAATTTTAAGTGCCGCGGCCGGGATTGGGTAATAGTGTGCCGCGGCCCCTTTAAGGAGCCGCGGCGGGGAATTTAAAAGTTTTAAATGCAGCGGGGGCCTGATCGGTGCCGATCGGGGACCCCCGCTGCAAGGGTTTAATGTGTGGGGGCTGCGGGGGTTCCTATGGACCCCTGCAGCAAGGTGTTCATGTGAGGACACTTCGGGGGTCCCGACAGGGACCCCCGCATTGAGGGGGGGTTCATTTTAGGTGCCTAGGGGGGGGTTTGGAGTACCCCCCACGGCAGGGCTTATGTGGGGGACTGCCGCGGAGGTCCCTTTTAGGACCCCCGCAGCACTTGATGAGGAGTGGGAGCCTGCGATATCATCTCGCAGGCTGTCACTCCTCATGTACATTTACGCAGTGTAGATACGTACGGCCCTGCTGCGTAGCTCATACGTTGCTCGCAGCAGGGCTAATTTAATAGCATTGTAAGTTAGAGAAACTTTGCAGTACGTAGGGCTTAAGTAGAAGCCTCTTATTTACGAGGCTGGAATTTAATGAGGCCCACAATGTCTAGACAGTGGGAGTGGATCTTACCAGGAGGCTGTCCTGATAGGAAACTTTGAGCCTGATTCAATTGAGCAATCATAAGTTACTGGAGCCCGTGAGTGAGGCCGTAAGTTAATTTGCTATTCAATTGGCGTCTTTTTGCTGGTTTACGGGTTACGGGCTTGAAAACTTTGCGATGGTTAAACCCGGAACTTACAGCCTCCCAAAACCTTTGATCTTTCCCGTCCGCAAAAGTTACGACGGTAACATCGCAAATCGCTATTCAATTGCTCCAATTGCCCAAGCCCGCAAATTTGTTCACACCTGTAAACGGCAAATGTAGGAGAAAATCCTATGAGTGCTAGAGAGGACCCGCAAGGGGGTTTAACCCCTGTCCGTGGCACTGTAAATGCAAATAAAAGGTCAATACTGCACTGTAAATAACAGGGAAAGTGATGACAGACATTAGAATTAATTGCACAACAGTCTCAAGCCCGCAAATCGGCAGGAAATTACATTTATTTTTATGTGTCATTTCGGGGTTATATCGATCTTGGGTATCAATGAGTTAATACATATCAGGCCACCCATATGGACTAGACCAGTATTGGCAGTCATTTTTATAATTTCGTATTTTGAGGATATGCGAGTCATATCACATATCGGACCCCCAAACCTAATTGATTGACATGTAACCTCCATGTTTTACTGACGTAATGATGACGGTCTCATTGTCTATTGGCTGTTTCGAAATGGGAGGTTATGGACTTACTTAATTGATCATGTTCCCGCCCTGAACCAGTGCATGGTTCATGGAGTCAGCTTTCGGCACGTAACTTGCGGGCTTCTTCAATTGAATAGCACCGGAATTGGAGACAAACGGGAGCCCGCAGCATGCCCGCAGACATACAGCCTCTTTCCCCTTGAGATGCGGGCTTGCCATTGAATCAGGCTCTTCCTGGGCTATTCCCCCTAGTGTCCAATGCAGACAAACCTCCTCCCTGTCAGAAAAGATAGGAGAGACTCCTGGGCATATCCTTGACCAACTGTTAGACACCTAATAAGGGGCGCTAGAGTACACATTTCTAGAGTGGTACGTTTTAAATTCAATTAATTCTCTTCAAAAGCTGATATTATTTCTAATCAGTTACTAAATAAACAAAGAAAACCGAATTGTATGACCAATTCAGTGGTCCTTTAAAGGTTAAGGTTCAGGTGAGGTTCCTATTATAATATAAATCATAGGGTGAATATAATTAGGTAATATGGATTTGTATTATAATACAAGGTACACTCCCTTCTTGATCGCTATCTTGTCATGGTGAATAGGCAAAATATTTTGCTTGTGTACCTAAATGAAACTGTGAGTTATATCATGTAGGGTCACCCAAGATGGGCAGGTCATAGCAGAGAAGTCAGACAAACCATGGTCCACTGGAAAGTTAGATGGCACCCACTCTAGTATCTTTGCCAATAAAACCATATGGATAAGCACAACCAAAGACAGATGTGCCTAATGTGCTGTGGTACATAGGGTCACAGATAGTTGGACAAGACTGAACGTCTGAGCTATTATTGATAAGTATTGATTGCAGCTGGTAAATGTGTTTTAAGAAGTGGGTGGAGAGTTAGAGATTATTTTGTGGCCTCATTATGATAATGCAATGTGAAGGTTGATGCCACACACAGCATTAATAGGGAACCATGTATACAACCTTATTAAATTGCAATTCGGCCAATTGAATAGGGCTCTATATAAGCACACAGCATATTTTTTTACAGAAGTTTTTAGTTCGTGAACTTTTATCCAAAAGCAAGGTCTTCACGAACTAAAAACTTCTGTAAAAAAAATATGCCATGTGCTTATATAGAGCCCTATTCAATTGGCCGAATTGCAATTTAATAAGGCTGTGAATCTGGCCCAATGTGTGAACAAAGCACACAAATAATATTAAAGCACTAATGGAAAATTGCTATGTGGGTTTTGTGTATGTTGCCGATCTTAAAGAAAATATGAAACCTTTGCAGAGCTTATTTTAATGGAAACCCAGTTCCTTCTGTAAAACAGGAAGAGTGGTATAAGGTGAAAAAAGGTGACAATGTCCAGTAGTGAAGTCATAGATAAATAGCTCTTGGGGGTATCTACCTTGTGTGGACCCTGAGATGCATGCACCTCAAGGTGCTCCCCCATTCTTTTCCCTTTAATTCATATGTACCGTATTTTTCGCCGTATAAGACGCACTTTTTCTTCCCCAAAACTGGGGGAGGAAAGTTGGTGCGTCTTATACGGCGAATATACCTTTTCAAACTGCCTCTCTGTCCTCTTGATCTCACCCCAGCGCTTCCGACCAGCATCGCTTCGGCCAGTGCGTCCTAGTGACGTCACACACGCAACGCTGCAGTACACGAGGAGTGCTGGTAGGAAGCGCTGGGGTGAGATCAAGATGGCAGAGATCAGAAGGAAGGTGAGGATCAGGAGGGTCAGGGAGGGTCATGGAGGGTCAAGGGCTCCCAAATGCTCCCAAATGCTGCAGTATATGTATGTATGTATGTGTATGTATGTGTATGTGTGCATGTATGTGTGTGTGTGCATGTATGTGTGTGCATGTATGTATGTATGTGTGTGTGTATGTGTGCATGTATGTGTGTGTATGTATGTGTATGTATATTTATGTGTGTATGTATATGTATATGTATGTATATATATATATATATATATATATATATATATGTATATTTATGTGTGTATGTATATGTATGTGTATATATATATATATATATATATATATATATATATATATATATATATATGTTTGTGTGTAATGTAGGTGTGTATCTGTGTGTAAAGTGTATTTGTGTTTGATTCAGATTTTTTTTTTCTTGTTTTCCTCCTCTAAAAACTAGGTGCGTCTTATCTGCCGGTGCGTCTTATAGGGCGAAAAATACGGTATATATTATTGTAGACGTCTTGGCTGATGACTTTATCCGTTCTCATTGGTTCTTTGCTGATTGTAGGATGTCTTGTCTCTATAGGATTATGAAAATGGTAATAACTGAGAGACGCTTAGCGGGGATAAGGAGGACGTCTCCCACACGTCCTCAGCACTGAAGGGGTTAAAACATTTTCTTTATTCTTTTTGTTAATTTTTAAAGCACAGGACCATATTTGGACTGGGTCCAGTTGCACTCAACAATAAAGTGTTAGAGGGGTCTTTTTGTTTTTTCATATGATTTACTTAGTATTTACAAACTTGTGGTTGATTAGTCGTGTCCGACTCTCCGTGACCCTGTGGACCGCAGCATGCCAGGCACATCTGCTTGTTTCTACTTGTGCTTATTCATAAGGTTTTCTAGGCAGTGGGTTACCAGTTCCTTCTCCAGTGGACCACATTTTTTCTGATCTTTCTGCTATGACCTACCCATACTGTTTGACCCTACATGGTAAAGCTCACAGCTTCATTGAGGTACACAAACCCCTTCTCCCTGACAAGGTAGCGATCCAGAAGGTGGATTTACAAACTACTGTTTTTTAAATAATTATTTTAAGTCTCGGCCGACAGCGCTCATTTAAATAATGTGTAACATCATCAAATGTCCTGACACAATGTATTAAATACTCTCAATCTGCAGTGTGTTTATTTTTTGGTGAGAAGGAATACATTTCAATTTAATGGCTAATGCCTTGGATTTATGTTGGCTGAAGTGATACAAACATGACTAATTTTAACACAGTTACTGATTTTTCTCTGCGTGAACGTGCCAGGGTTTATCATTGCTAAACAAGTGTAGGCCAAGTATTAAATTGAATACATACTTACAGGATCAGTAAAAAAAACAGCTTTATATTGTGTGCTCGGCTTTATAAAGTCTGTTTCACTATTTACTTTGTATTAAAGTGTAATAAATAATTCATATTGCTGATTCTTATTGATTGTATTCCTTTGCGCCCAAATAAAGGTATACTAGCTGACAGGGGCAGAGCTACCAGTGATGCAGGTGGCGCAATGCACCTGGGCCCTCCTCTGGGGGGCCCAGGGCTGAGTACATTTGTTTTGCAATTAATATTTTTTTATGTAGAGCATTTCTACTGAAGCTCCAAGTGGTGGCAGTGTGGAGTAGATCAGCAAGATGGGGATGAGTATCAGGGAAGAGGTGAGAGAAAGCAAGGGCTGGATGGCATCAAAGTATAGGGGCATGGGTTCTTGAGGCGGGTGCTTAGAGGGGTTGGGTATTGAGTTGATGGATGCTGGCAAGGACTGGGTAGGAATGGATGCTAAGAGGTGGAGGTGGTTGTTGAGAGAGGCTAGGAAATGTGAAGATGCCTGCTGAGAGGGATTGGCTGCTATGTAGGCATAGTATATAGGAGGTAATGTGAGCAGCTATGGCAAAGGGTCTTGGGGAGGAGTGCTGCCATAGGAGGCTTCTTGGAGAGGGCATGGGGGGGGGGACACAAAAAAATTACAAAAAAATCTCAATTTCCAAGTGTGCGAGTATCATAGATATTGAAAGATGTAAGGGGAAGTCTTCAGCAATGATGAAATGGGAAATGGAGATAGGAATAGCCTGGGATGAAAAGATTTGGTTTGATGCTTGTGTATTGATGCAAAAATGTATTACATGCAGCTCTCTAAGAGAAACTCCTTTTAAAGTTATTCATAGATAAAAAAGAGTACCGAGTGTATTAAATAAAAAAGATCCAAAATTACACCCCGAGTTGTGCTGGGGAGTCTGCAAAGAAATTGGGTCACAGATCCACATGTGAGAAAGTCCAACTGTTTTGGAATCGTTGTTCCCTAAATATTTTGAAGATCTTAAAAAAAGACATACATCTTTCACCTGAGATAGTACTTTTTTCATATCTTTCCAAATACCATTGAAAATAAACATATAGGCACATTGATTCATATACTTTTGGTAACTAAATGGTTAATGGCATTAAAATGGAAAACGGACTGTTTACCCTCATGGAAGTTCAATTGTAGCTTATAACAGAGATCTTGAAATAGATTACATAATAAATAAGGGGGGATATAAGAATAAAATGCTTCTGAAATGGGCTCCATGGGATAATTATGATATGATATAATACTATGTAACTATTGTAACGAAATCCCCTATTTTACAGACGTCACGAACCCACCTGTTCGGTTATTTGAGGAGTTACAATGGGCTTTCATGGAAATACCTAATAAGACAAACTTCAGTCGATGATTCTGAGAACTGCGTTTGTGGGATCTGAGCGCTATTCGCCTAGAATATGCACTCCGATCTCAGCTATCTGGGGATATGTGGAACTTCATTTTTACATTGTGTCAAAACAAAGTTATACATTTTTGTTCTGTTTTATTAAAACAAAGAAGCCATGTTTCCTTTCTTCCTGGAGAGAATTAAGGCTCTCTGTGCTACCTTAATTTAATTACCTCCAGGATAGAAAAGAGGGAGTGATTTATGTGTAAGGGGAGTGCTTATGCTATAGCCACTGTGATTGGCTACTGTTTTTCCTTTGTCCACCAGGAGGAAGTCCTGATAATACCGGGCGTGTAGCCCACAGTAAAGAGTTCATGTTTACCCCTTCATGAAGTTTTGACTCATGTTTGGGGCATTGGGAGCTATAATCACTTTGTTTCAGCTGGAGTTCGGAGGAAAACGCAAGGATCGTTTACACTGGTGGCAAGTGGTGGGGATTTCCTCCCGAACGGATATACCGAACTGAAACTGGTGAATGGCGCATAGATACGAACGCTTGAAACGAACCACACTAAAGGAACTGCTGGAAGCTCGAGGCATAGTGGCAAGCAACAAAACGAAAGCCACGCTAATAGCCGAACTACTGGAGAGCGACCAAACCGGCGAACCACAAATGGCGAATATAGAGGAAACAGACTTCCAGAGGGACGTGAGATGGAGACTCAGCCTGGTAGGACCTAACCCTGCACCAGAGATCGTGGTACAGATCTTGGCCCAAGCTACTGAGACCCAGAATGCCAGGGAAGCACGAGAAGCCAGAGCCAGATCACCTCCAGTGGATATATTGTCGCTATCTGGATCTACAATGGGGCGTCAGCGGAAAATTAACTACGCTGCATTTAAAAGCTTCGTGGAAGGTGAGATGGATATTGACAATTACTTGCAAGATTTTGAAAGACAATGTGTGTTAGAAGATTTGGAAAGAGCTAACTGGGCTGCCGTAGTAAGTAGTAAACTATCAGGTAGAGCAGCCGAAGCATTGAGAGCTGTGCCAGATGGGGATATACAAAACTATGACAAGATAAAAGAGATTTTGTTAGCCCGGTATGCTGTAACCCCGGACGCTCATAGAAGGAAATTCAGGGCTCTCAGAAGACATGGTAAAGATTCCTATACGGAGTGGGCATTTCGCATGCAGCGCGCTGCCAGCAATTGGATGCAGGGGAATCAGGCAACTACTTTAGAGGATGCTGTGCAGTTGTTGTTGCTAGAACAATTTTTTGATTATACCCCAGCGGAGGTGCGAGATTGGGTCAGAGACAGAAAGCCAAAAACGGTAGAGGAGGCAGCACGGCTGGCAGACGAATTTCATGAGAGCAGGCGGATGGATGGAAACCGAGGGGTCCAGAGCCTGTGGCCTGCCTTTGGCCCGCCAACTATGCCACAGAGGGTACCACCAGGGGGCAATACCACAACCCCAGGGTATCAAAAGACTGTTTCGATGTGTTATGGGTGCAAACAAGTGGGGCACATCAAACCTAACTGCCCACAACGCACTACAGACCGCTGGGGGCGGGCACCGATACCACAGACAAAAGCCGCCGCACACTGTGTGCAAGAGGATTACAATTATCTGTCTCAAGAGACACCCAGTGGCAATAGTGAAAATTGGGCCACCTTACATGAGGTAAACCCTGTACAAGCGGCTGGGGATAACAGGGCACATCACCGCCAGTCAGTAAAACTCAATGGGCAAGAGGCTCGAGGACTGAGAGACAGCGGCGCTACTATTACTTTGGTCCAACCACACCGAGTCGCCCCGACCCAGCACACAGGACGTACCATTGCTGTAAGGGTAGCCGGAGGGGCAATTCACAAGTTACCAACGGCCCGAGTCCACATCGATTGGGGTACCGGGGCCAAGGCGATGGAAGTGGGCATCATGCCAGAGTTGTCCGCGGACGTACTGCTGGGAAATGATCTAGGATGCCTGACGTCACAATTGGCAGCCTGCAGTACCGAAGGAGCCCTACCTGTTACCACTCGGCAGCAATCCAGAGCAATGGAAGCCAGGTAAGCGATAACCCTCTGACGATCCCCCCTGACCAGACTTCTTACTGGGGTACCCCTCAAGACTTCGGGCAAGCACAACGGGAGGATCCCACCTTAAAAGGGTATAGGAGGAAGGTAGAACAACCCCAGGGAGACAGAGATCAGGCAAGATTTAGCTGGGAAAAGGGTTTACTGTACCGAGTGACTGGGGGGACAGGGACAGGAGCGGGCCAGGTAGAAAAAAGACAGTTGATAGTGCCCCGTAAGTATCGGGTAGAACTGTTGCGGATTAGCCACGATATTCCCCTAGCAGGTCACTTAGGCATTAAAAAGACGAGGGACAGACTCACCCAGTCCTTTTTCTGGCCAGGGGTCACGGGAGATTTGCAAGATTACTGTAGGACCTGCGAAGTATGCCAAAAGGTAGGGAAGTGAGGGGATCACCCCAAGGCAAAACTACGCCCCCTACCCATTATTGAGGAAACATTTTTCCGAGTGGCGGTTGATTTAGTTGGCCCACTCAGTAAACCCAGTCCATCCGGTAAGAAATACATTCTTACTGTGGTAGACTACGCTACCCGCTACCCCGAGGCTATAGCTCTGTCGAATATACATGCAGAGACGGTAGCAGAAGCACTAGTTCAGGTGTTCACTAGGGTGGGATTCCCTAGGGAGATAGTGTCCGATCAGGGAACCCAATTCACCGCGGTGATTACCCAACAACTCTGGCAGAGCTGTGGGGTAAAACCCATATTAAGTTCCCCCTATCACCCCCAAACCAATGGCCTATGTGAACGATTTAACGGCACCCTTAAGCAAATGCTCATCACGTTCACAGAGACCTGCAGGAATTGGGAAAGATTCCTCCCTCATTTACTTTTTGCCTATAGGGAGGTTCCCCAGGAGTCCACCGGATTCTCTCCCTTTGAGCTATTATACGGGAGACGGGTCCGGGGACCCCTGGACCTCGTGCGAGAACATTGGGAAGGTGATATGGAACAAGCAGGTACCCCTATAGTCTCATTTGTACTAGAGCTGAGAGACCGGCTACAGACTCTGACCGAAACAGTTCGGGAGAACCTGCGAGCCGCCCAAAAGCGGCAAAAATACTGGTATGACAAGGGAGCTACGGACCGTATATTAGAAGTGGGACAAAAGGTCCTAGTTCTGAAACCCATCAAAACAGATAAGTTGCAAGCCTCCTGGCAGGGCCCCTACACGGTCCTAGAGCGGATCAGTGATACCACGTACATTGTGGCAGACTGTTCCGATAATAGGATCCGGAGGTCCTTCCATGTAAATATGCTTAAGCCATATCTCGAGAGGCCAGAGGAGGTCGCCGCGGTATGCGCTCCAGCATATGAGGATAGCGAGGGTATCCCTCTACCAGATATGCTTCCCCAGAAACCCACAGGAGTAGACCAAGTACAGTTGGGGCCAGCATTAGGTCCCGAGGAACAAGCTCCGGTTTCCCAACTGTTAAAGGAATTTGGGGGCATGTTTTCTGCAGCCCCAGGGTATACGACCCTGGCAGTCCACCGAGTGGAGACCCCAGGCCAGTTACCCCTGCGGCAGCAGCCTTACCGAATTCCAGAGGCAGTACGGGAAAGTATGTTAACGGAACTCCGGGATATGTTAGAACTGGGGGTCATAGAACCGTCCCAAAGCCCCTGGGCTTCCCCAGTAGTCCTGGTTCCTAAAAAGGACGGTACCACCAGGTTCTGCGTGGACTACCGTAAACTAAATGATCAGACCATTACCGATGCCTACCCCATGCCCAGAGTAGATGAGCTGCTAGACCGTATGGCTGGGGGGGAATTACTTGACCACTATTGATCTGTGCAAGGGATATTGGCAAATCCCCTTGGAGCCTGGGGCCATTCCGAAGTCAGCATTTGTCACCCCATTTGGCCTATACCAGTTTAAGGTTATGCCATTTGGGATGAAGAATGCCCCAGCCACTTTTCAAAGGATGGCGGACCGGCTCCTAGAGGGATTTCAGGGCTTCGCTTGTGCTTACCTGGACGATATAGCTATCTTCAGTGACACTTGGGAAGCCCACCTGGAACACATTTCAGTAGTGCTCAACCGAATTCAGCACGCAGGGCTCACGTTGAAGCCTGAGAAATGCCACGTGGGCATGGCGAAAGTCCAGTATTTAGGCCACAGAGTAGGGTCAGGGAAACAGAGACCAGAGCCCGCTAAAATTGAGGCCATCACCCAGTGGCCCCAACCACGGACAAAAACTCAGGTTATGGCATTCCTGGGTACCGCCGGTTATTACAGGAAATTTGTAGCGGATTACAGTACCCTGGCCAAGCCCTTGACAGACCTCACTAAAAAGTCCCTGCCCCGACAAGTAATCTGGTCCGCTGAGTGTGAGGAGGCTTTCCAGAAACTCAAGGCTGCGTTAAGTGCATCTCCTGTGTTAGCGGCACCGGACCATACTAAAAGGTTTCTCGTCCACACAGATGCCTCAATGTTTGGACTGGGAGCAGTATTGAGCCAGGTGGGAGACGATGGCATGGATCACCCAGTGGCGTACCTGAGCAGAAAACTATTACCCCGCGAAGTCAGCTATGCCACTGTGGAGAAAGAGTGTCTGGCATTAGTCTGGGCACTTAAGAAGCTACAGCCTTACTTGTATGGACGCTCTTTCACCGTGCTGACTGACCACAACCCTTTAATTTGGCTCAACAGAGTGGCTGGCGATAACCCCAGATTACTCAGATGGAGCTTGGCGCTGCAACCTTATAATTTCACAATGCAGTACCGCCCTGGGAAACAGAATGCCAATGCCGATGGCCTCTCCCGGCAAACTGAACTGGAAAAGGCGTAATTTTGATTGGTTTCTGGATTACCGGATATCCCTTAGCCGACCCGTTAGGATCTAAGCAGGTATGCCGTTCCATGGGACTAAGGGGGAGCTGTGTAACGAAATCCCCTATTTTACAGACGTCACGAACCCACCTGTTCGGTTATTTGAGGAGTTACAATAGGCTTTCGTGGAAATACCTAATAAGACAAACTTCAGTCGATGATTCTGAGAACTGCGTTTGTGGGATCTGAGCGCTATTCGCCTTGAATATGCACTCAGATCTCAGCTATCTGGGGATATGTGGAACTTCAAGTTTACATTGTGTCAAAACAAAGTTATACATTTTTGTTCTGTTTTATTAAAACAAAGAAGCCATGTTTCCTTTCTTCCTGGAGAGAATTAAGGCTCTCTGTGCTACCTTAATTTAATTACCTCCAGGATAGAAAAGAGGGAGTGACTTATGTGTAAGGGGAGTGCTTATGCTATAGCCACTGTGATTGGCTACTGTTTTTCCTTTGTCCACCAGGAGGAAGTCCTGATAATACCGGGCGTGTAGCCCATAGTAAAGAGTTCATGTTTACCCCTTCATGAAGTTTTGACTCATGTTTGGGGCATTGGGAGCTATAATCACTTTGTTTCAGCTGGAGTTCGGAGGAAAATGCAAGGATCGTTTACAACTATGTTTGGAAAAAAATAATAAAAATAAGGTATATTGGTCTGGAGAACCAATCAATTCACTGGTTCTGCATATTTTTGTCCAAACATTTCTGCATCTTCTTCTCTTGTTTTTCTTTAGGTAGTATCATAAAATCAAAAGTACTGTAAAATATACCATTAGGTCAATGCATTTATTTGTATTCTTATTTATATCTCCTTAGTAGTCCTATGCAGGTCAGATGTTCCTCTTCTACCACATTAAGGTATTTAAACCATTATGGTGCAGTGTGGGTATAAAAAAAATACAGAAACAATAGGAAATTTCCAGTAAACCAGCTATTTACTTCCTTCTCACCACCACTGCTGACTCCAAGTGACTTCTGTACATAATATCCTGTACAGGGCAGAACCAGCCTTCATTGGTGATTTGTAGACATTCCAAGATATACCACCTCTAACTATAGCTATACAGTAGATCCACTGGGATTTATCAAACTAAGCGGATCCATTGACTTTTTATTGGCCTTATGTAAAAAAAAACAATATTCAAGTATTTTATCTAACTGTTGACTGTGGTAGACTATTATGATTTATTTATAAAGGATCATCTTCCTTAGTGCTGACTATATTGGGTAGTAGGAAATTCTAAATATGGGTGTTTATAAACCAAGGCAGACAGGACTGACTTGAGACAAAATGGAAGGGATTGCTTGAAGTAATCTTGTCAGGTTGACCATGTCTTCTAGGAATACATTTTTTAAAAGATGAGAGGGAGCATAGTTCTAAGCTTGACTTAAGAGACTTAAGATACAGTAAGGGATTCTACAAAGAAGAGATCGCATGGGACAAGTTTTGTGCACAGTATCTGGTAGAGATGGTAATGTCATGGGCTGAGCAGAGGCGCCCATTATATCAGAAGTTGTAGATCACGTGTGAGACATCAGATGCTGTAATATTATTGAGTCCAGCAACTGCGGACCTCGCAAACTTTACGGACTTACGAGAAACAAATACGAGATGCAGGAACATTACAACCTTGCAAAAATACGACCTTACCGCCCGAAAACCGTGCACATGAAAACATTAAAAACACAAGAAATACACACAAGAAATACAGTTACACCTCAATTTAAGTCAAAATACAAGAGTTTAGACACCCAAAAATCACCTAAGCGAGAGAAAAAATGGGCACCGAAAAAAAACAAAAACCAGGCTACAGGACCCTAAAGACGCAAAACACCACCAAACACATACGGATTTTCCCGAAAAAGACAGACGCGATCCAAGAACAAGGACGCCAAATCAGCCACAGCCACGTACCACACATTAGGCGCCATTTTACAACACTAACTTAACACAATCCGCCGAAGCATCTCGGAACACCAACAAAATTAATGTCTGAACTAAACAGCATTACCTGCCTTACAATCTTATTGCCGTCATTTTTTGACGGGCAAGTCGCTAGTACCTAATAAGTACTAAAACAAGAAAGAACACTGACTGAACTATTGGGTAATACCCCATAGAGAAAATCATCAACTCAACACCATAGTAAATTTAAATAAAACTTAACTTTTATTTCTAAATATTCAATAAAAATATCCAGAAAAATCTTAATAATAATATACAATGACATGACCAGGTGTTTGCAAGTTGATGGGTTGCAATGTGTCTCCTTTCGGTGATATCAGGCTTCTTAGTTGCAATATTCTCAGTGACCAGATCTAAAAACCAACCTGAACCTCAGTGCATCTAGGTCAAAGTGGCAAAATATTATGGTGATGAAGCCAAGTTCATCTATAAATTACATTAATACATTCTTAAAATGCATTGATTCTTGAAATCAATGAGAACATTAATAGCATGGCATATAATAAAACTAAAAATAAATAATTAAATAATTAACAACTAATTACGGTAATTAATAACTAATCCACATATTGTAGTTCAGAGGAGATCTTAAAAGGTTGAACTTTAAGACTGAAAGTCTTTTTTCAACCTTAATAACTATGTAACAATATACCGTATTTTTTGCCGTATAAGACGCACTTTTTCTTCCCCAAAACTGGGGGAGGAAAGTTGGTGCGTCTTATACGGCGAATATACCTTTTCAAACTGCCTCTGTCCTCTTGATCTCACCCCAGCGCTTCCTACCAGCATCGCGTCGGCCGGTGCGTCCTAGTGACGTCACACACGCAACCCTGCAGTACACGAGGAGTGCTGGTAGGAAGCGCTGGGGTGAGATCAAGATGGCAGAGATCAGAAGGAAGGTGAGGATCAGGAGGGTCAGGGAGGGTCAAGGGCTCCCAAATGCTCCCAAATGCTGCAGTATATGTATGTATGTATGTATGTGTATGTGTGCATGTGTGCATGTATGTGTGCATGTATGTGTGTGTATGTGTGTGTGTGTGTGTGTATGTGTGTGTATGTGTTTGTGTGCATGTATGTGTGTGTATGTATGTGTATGTATATTTATGTGTGTATGTATATGTATCTATATATATATATATATATATATATATATATATATATATATGTGTATATTTATGTGTGTATGTATATGTATGTATGTGTATCTATATATATATATATATATATATATATATATTTGTGTGTAATGTAGGTGTGTATCTGTGTGTAAAGGGTATTTGTGTTTGATTTTTTTTTTCTTGTTTTCCTCCTCCAAAAACTAGGTGCGTATTATCTGCCGGTGCGTCTTATAGGGCGAAAAATACGGGTAATTGCAGACAGTCTTTGGACTAGCAAGTGACATCTTGAAGCTATCTATAGTTCATCTAACCTGGTCTCAGAATTTGTCTTCAGTGCCTGTTCAACTATTTCTGTCCATTTTTTCCCTATGTCCCTTAAAACAAGCAATCAAAAATAAAGCGCCTCTTTCTGCCAGTAGCATAATTTACACTACAAGCCAATGTGGCCATGTGCCATAAAGTACAAATGCAGCCATACAATGTTATGTGCAAAAATGTTCAGCCTAAGGGCCACATCTGGTTCTGGGCATAGCACCCCTTCAAATGTATCACCCTAGTCCTGGGCCTAATTGGTCTAGACATAAATACATTAGTGATTATAAAATGCATATATACATACATGCTGTCACCCTTTATTTCGGATAGTCATGCTTCAAAGTCACATTTTGTATCTCTAGTAAATATGGTGACTTATTAATTTTTAGTTTAATTTATTCTTTTGTGATGATATAAACAGAAAATTAACATGTTTCAATTTTTGGACAGTTCTCCCAGGGACATTTTTCTTGTATGTTCTCCAGGCTATAAATTGTATAGGCATCATTTTTTAACTGTTATCCAATTTTTTATGACATACATTTCTCATTAATATTATTAAAAATGTTTCCAAGCACAGCATTCTGGGAGTTGCGCCAGTTTAGCCATTCTCCCTTCCTCTCCTCCCACCTCTGAATCTCTGGAATTCCTTTCCATCTTAATTTACCATCAATTTTAAGTTTCCGAGCATCGCTCGGTCACTCTCAGACCACTCTAGATCTTTTTCAAAAGGTTTATTTGTTGTGATTTTCAGGGACAATGATGATTAAAAAATAATGATCTACAGTACCCCCCTGCCTCTGTATTGGTAAATGTATGCATGTATTTTAATTTGTAAATTACGACCAAGGTTCACATTACTTGGTAAAAGTATAATTCTAATGCATGAAGATATAACCTTTAACATGAAGGCCACCAATGGTTTACATATTCCCTTCCCCAAAAGCTTACACTCTAGTTATGTGTAGGAAATAAGCAAACAGATGCATTAAAGGAAGGAATCTAAATGGAAGGGGGAATCTACTAAGAAGCTGAAGTGCATTATCAAAGAAGGCATCTAGAAGAGGGGTGGGCAAGTTCGGTCTTGGAGGGCCAAATACGAGTCTGGATTTGCAGAGGGGAGTTAATCAGGATGACTGAAGAAGTGATTGACTCGCCTGTGTGCAGCAGGGATATCTGTGGCCCTTCAGGACCATACTTGCCAACCCCTTATCTAGAAGCTTTTGAGCTGAACCTCGAATGTGTGAAAATATAGATTTAGGAGGCAACCAATGAAAGAGATTTTAGCTGAGTGTTAAAATTGTATATGGTGTTGAGGATGTCTGTAGAGGTCTTGGAGATGTACTCCTTTCCTGTGTTATTCCATGGGATTTTTAGACCAAGATCTGACATCTCCAAGAGTTCTTCACCACTGCAATCTTTAGTACATATCCCCCCATGTAAGGGATTTTGGAGGAGGCTGCAAATGGAACAAGAGAGATTTATAGGGTATTCCATGACTTAACCAGTTGGGCGCAATGAGAAGAACAATGGAAATCAAATGGGAGAGAGATAACGTGAGCAGTCACATTTTGTGTAAAACAAGAGCATAGTCAAAAGTAGAGATGATAAGGACCACAGGTTTTGGAACCTGGACAGGATTATTTGTTTATTATATGGATGATGTTATCACTGACCTATAACTAACATGACCACATTTAAGACGAACATTAGTAATTGTTTGACATGTTAAGTGTAAGACAACTATGGCTGTCTAGTTGCATTTAGATACTTTGTCACTTTTAGTTGTAAAGTGAATGGTAACGGTGTGTGTTGCATTTGAAACCACTTGGAGAGACAAAAAGGATAAATAGGACACACTGTAAGGTGTTTAGGAGTATGAGTAAGTACCCTTGTTGGCCATTCACTAACTTAAGATAATTTGTTACTTTCGATAGAGCTGCTTCTGTGACTCAGTGTCTTTTTCTCCAACACATCTACTGATTTCTCAGTTGGTGTGTCCAAGCAGTTTGTCCTATTTATCCTTTTTGTCTCTCCAAGTGGTTTCAAATGCAACACACAACTCTACCATTCATTGTGAGTGGAAGGAAAATAATCAAGATAATGTAACAAGAGCATATCCTGATATTTGGAAGAAAATGGAACTGAGATTCTGAGCTTAATTTGTAAGAAAGGTAGGGTTGAAGGATGGAGGTTATAAAGTCATATTTTAAAGGAAGTAAAGGAAGATTTGAAGAGGGTGAAAATGCAAATGTGGGTGAGGTGGTTGTAACCTTAAACCTGTCTCTGAATCGTATCTTCTTGTGCAGCATCTTTAGGTGCAAAAGATCCATGTCTTGAGCAATAAATTATGCATGCTACTGCGTCTAACTCATATATTGTGATTTCTTGTGCTGCCCATTACTGGAGTCTACGCCACATCTGGTATACTAGCATGCGTGCCAATTGGTGTTTGTTTAGAGAACTAACAAATGAACAACAATCTTCAGTTGTTGTGTTTTGTGCTCCAACTTGGCCTTACTTATTCTGGATTCAATATAACATTGTAATTCGATTCTGTTCGAATTTGATTCCTGAAACCAACTGATATCTGGCAGCCCAATACTTGTTATTGGACGTCTCTGTTCTCTTGCACATAACCCTTGACTTGTTACTGGATCTTTCCTTCCTGCTACCTGCTCTTGATTCTGTCTGTTGCCTCTGGCTTTGTCTGTTACCTTGTATGGTGGTCCCTACCTGCTACTTGGCTCCTAACAGCCTTATAAACCTGTATGAACAATCATAAAAATAATGCTGCAGTATTATTAAATTAACTTCATTATACAATGACCCTACATCTTCTAGATACTATTTATCCCTCTTAAAATCTAGAACCTGAGCAGCCAACAAAAAATCCTCAATGATTACATCTTCCATAGCCTGATAAATACAGCATAGAAACAAAAGGTATTGTGGATTCGTCTTCACAACCCCATATCAAAATTACTAAGCCTTCCAAGCCATGGAGCTTGGCACATACCTCAATTACTATCCCGCTGCATATGGGTCCATTGACCTCATAGTCCGCTTCTAAATTTGAAATGTTCTGCCTTCTTCAATACCCTGTATATCGGGGGCCTTCTTTCTCTAAAAAAATCAACTCAAGATTCTGGAACTCTCTACCACAGTCAGAGAGGACCCATTTGGACATTTTCAAAAAGAGACTGAAGACCATTCTCTTCATTAAGGCCGTTCAATAAGTTACAATGTTGTCTCTTTTTTCTTTCATCTCCTAAGGTGATATGAAGTGCAAGAAATTGAAGAGATAATATAGTGGCAAGGTATACAACTGATATATACAATAAAAAGCCAGTAGGAGAATAAGAGAAGGTTTAAAGAAATACGTGATATGTTTTTTCAATTGTGATTTACTTCTGAGAGTAAAGGTTGTTTCTTTGCTGTGTACGCTGACACCAACAGATTTGCCAGATTGAGTGAAACTGTTGGGGATGTCCATTCAGGAATGGCAATGCCAGATAGATGTTCCCTCTAACAGCCGGGAGAACAGCTCTACTGGAGGAGAGGGAGGGCAGCAAAGGGCAGAGCAACAGACAAGTTTTTTGTAATAAGTAAGGTAGACAGGGTGATTTGTCACCCAGATCCCAGCAATCAAACAGTTTGCTGTCTCCCGGGTGCTCGGGTATGGCATGTTGTGGATCGGGTAGATAAATTATTGGGAGGGGCTGAAAATGAACCGGCGGTCTTGGTACATATTACCACACATGTACATATTATTTAGTGGAAAATGGAGTGTCCTAAAGAATGATTTCTTCCAATATAGAATATTAGTAGGAGTATGCTATAAACCCCCAAATATAGCTGAAAGTGAGGAAATACAATTATTGTTACAGATTGGAAATGCAACTAAGCATGGGCACATTCTAATAATGGGAGATTTGAATTACCCTGAAATAAACTGGATAAATGAGACCAGCAGTTCAGCTAAGAGAAGGGATCATTATCTGGCCCAGGTTATACAAGAACCTACTAGAAATGGGGCCATCTTGGATTTAGTCATCACAAATAATATTGATATGGTATCAAATGTTGGAATAGGGCAACCTTTGGGAAACAGTGATCACAACACAGTCTCGTTTGAGATTGAATTAAAAAAATAGAACTATAAGGAGCCAACAAAAACTCTTAATTTTAAAAGGGCAGATTTTAATGGTCTAACGGCAGCAATACAAAGTATAGACTGGGACAGAGAACTGGCAGGTAAAAATACTGACCATAAATGGACAACATTTAAATCCTTACTAAATATACATACACATCGGCATATACCTAGTGGGAATGAAAGTAAAAGGAGTAAATCCCATCCGATGTGGCTTAACAATGTTTTAAAGATCAAGATCTGGAGTAAAAAACAAGCATATAAATTATACAAATAAGAGGGGACAGAGACTGCTTTACGGAGTACAAGGAAATCAACAAGGCAGCAAAAGCGCTATTAGACTGGCTAAAATACAAAATGAAAAGTTAGTTGCAAAAGAGAGTTGCTGGCAAGGAGCGCCGAAGGCGCTCCTTGCGCTGGTGGATATGAGCGCCATAGGCGCTCATCCCTACAACCCCCTACGACTTTCAGACTGCATTTGTGGAGGTGGAGGCTCCCACGTCAGCTGCAATGAGCCGCAGGCAGGACTTACAACGGAAAATTTACGGACTTAGCATAAAAAAATACTAGGACCTCGCAAAAATATGACCTTAACGCCCGAACCGCGCGCAAATGAAAACATTAAAAACACAATAAATACACACAACAAATACATAAAAAGCTTACCCACAGCAAGGGGGGCCACCCAGGACCTCTGCAAGTGAAGTTACACCTCAATTTAAGTCCAAATTCCAGAGTTTTCACACACGAAAATCCCCTAAGCGAGAGAAAAAATGGCCGGCGAAAAAAACGAAAACGAGTCTACAGAATCCTAAGCACGCAAAACACCACCAAGCACATACAGATTTTCCAAAAAGCTGTACGTGGTACAAGATACACTATTACCAAGGACGCTAAATCATCCACACACGCGTACCACATACACATTCGCCGCCATTTTACAACACTAACTTACACAATGCGAAAGTACACAGCTACACTAACGGCTTCCCCTCGCGCCCGCAGCCTATTTACACTACACACTGCACACATTTCTGACACTTACACCTCAGCTCCACAACAGTGTAAACCTACATTATATGCTGAAGCAACATCAAAACAGATTGTCAGCTCTTCAGCACAATGCTTGCTGCATACATTACTTCCAAATAGGTAAAGTATATTTATTTATTAATGTATTAATTATTTCATTAGCATACAAAAATACATATACACAAAAAAAAAAAAACTCTCACAATAATCACAAAAGCCATTCACTGCGCGACACACAACGAGCGGCAACGCTGCTCATAGCACACAAAGCCTTGCAATAAGCGCAAAAAGCAGATCAATGCTGACAAAACAATAACAGTAAAAGCGTCTATCAGAAAATTAAAAAAAAACAGCCTCGCAATGAGCGCCAAAGGCGCTCAGCGTGAGGTTCGCAATGAGCGTTGAAGGATCTCGGACCACCAATAAAATTAATGTCTCCACCAAACAGCATTACCTGCCTTACAATTTTATTGCCGTCGTTTTTTGACGGGCAAGTCGCTAGTTTAAATATATTAATGGGAAGAAGGCCAGGAAGGAAGCTATAGGAACATTACAATGTGACACAGGACGTCTGATAACTAGTGACCAGGAAAAGGCAGATGAGCTAAATAGGTTATTTTCTTCGGTATACACAAGGGAGGTACCAGTGGTTGGGACACGGCAACATAATGGGGCTACACTACCTTTACCAAATAATTGGTTAATGCAGGAAGAAATACAAAAGAAGTTGAAAAAAATAAATATTAATAAAGCCCCAGGTCCTGATGGAATACATCCAAGGCTACAGAGGGAACTGGGCTCTCTAATAGCCAAACCATTATACCTAATTTTTCAAGATTTACTCAACACAGGGTTGCTACAAGATGACTGGAGAAAAGCAGATGTGATACCTACTGTATATTTAAGAAGGGTTGAAGAGCAAATCCAGGGAATTATAGACCTGTAAATCTTACTTCTATAGTGGGAAAGCTTTTAGAAGGGTTAGTATACAAAATATATCTGTTTGAACAGGATTATAAGTAGGAATCAACATGCATTTATGAGGGATTGGTCATGTCAAACAAATCAAATTAGTTTCTATGAGGAGGTTAGTAGGAACCTGGATCAAGGCAACTTAGTGGATGAAGTCTTTTTGCCTTTTGCAAAGGCTTTTAATGCAGTGCCACATGGAAGTTTATTGTCCAAACTAAGGGATACAGGAATTGCAGTAAATATCTGCTCATGGATTGAAAGCATGGCTAAAAGACAGGAAGCAAAGGGTTGTTGTAAATGGAACATTCTCAGATTAGACTAATGTGGTAAGTGGGGTTCCTCAGGGCTCAGTATTTGGTCCTCTCCTTTTTAACATATTTATTAATTACTTGAAAATTGTGTATTTTCCCTTCTTAAGGGATTTGAATAAATTAGAGAAATGGGCAACTAAATGGCAGATGAGGTTTAATACGAATAAATGTAACGTTATGCATTTGGAAGGAAAAATAGTCATGCAATTTATAATCTTAATGGAGTAAATCTAGGGTTTCAGATGTTGAAAGGGATTTGGGAGTGCTTGTGGACAACCACCTAGATAACAGTGTTCAATGCCAAACAGCATCTGCAAAGGCAAATTAAATATTAGCATGTATTAAGAAGGGTATAGAAGCAAGGGAAGCAAATATAATTCTGCCACAATACAAATCCCTAGTACGTCCTCATTTGGAATATGAAGTACCATTTTGGGCACAACTTCATAAAAAGGACATTTTAGAACTGGAAAAAGTACGGAGAAGGGCAACCAAACTAATAAGGGGAATGGAGTTATGAAAAAAGACTAACCGAATTAAACTTATTTTCTCTTGAAAAAAAGGCACCTAAGAGGGAATATGATTACCTTATATAAATATATCCGGGGTCAGTATAAAGATTTGTCAAGTGAACTTTTTGTGCCAAGAGGTTTTCAACTGACAAGAAGGCATTCTTTGAGAAATAAAGATATTAGATATTAGAAGTAAAAATATTCCACCTTGAAAAAAAATAAAAAAAGTTTCTTAAAAGTAAGGGTGGTTTATCTGTGAAATTCTCGACCAAAGGAGGTGGTGACAGAGGATAACTTTAAAAAGGGATTGGATATATTTTTAAATAAAACTGGTATTCAGGGTTACCCTGGATAATTAGAGAGGGAGTATTGATCTAGGAAGGAATCCGATTGCCAGTATCTGGGGTCAGGAAGGATTTTTTTGCCGTCTTTTGAGACAAATTGCAAAGTTTTACAGGTTTTTGTTTTCTGTTCCAGATCAATTAATAAATAACAAGTAATCTGCATATTGCCGATCAGAGGAGATTGGACTTGATGGACCTCAATTACTATGTAACTATCTACACTTTTGATGTGCTCTGTGTGTTCTGTGAGATAACATTGTTGTAAAGTATTTGTTTGGTCAAAATAAGAGTTTGTAGACTGTATCACTTTCACTAACAGTTATTCCCACTAGAGATTATAACTAATATTTGGACTGGTACAGAAGTCTATGATTGGCTGCTTCCAGCTCTAACATCTCTCATATAGTTGTTAACAATTTAAGGTTTCTAGCTATAACACTCCTTAACTTATTAAATAATGTAATACTGTACTGTGCATTAGGGCATTTACAACAAAAGAAACCAATATAAAAAAAGTACTAAAACATAAAAATACATTCTAGATTTTTCAAGATTTTTAAATATTGTAGCCAAGGAGGCCATATTTCTTTCTCTGTTTTACAGGCAAGTTTCACCAAAAATTATATTTATTTTATATTAAATGTTATGTGTAAAAGTTATAAAACTTGCATAGTTTCCCTGTTATTCTTCCATGTCCGTGGAGATTAGTTTATGCCACTGACACTCTGTGAACTGATTGGGTCAAAGGATTCAGCTCAGCGGTCAATCAAACGGCAACTTCTGTTTTTGGGCAGGAACACCAAACAAACAGGACTGACTCAGTACCCTAGTTGAGGCCTTAAATAGTGAATGAATTGCAAGTACCAGAAAATGGAAGAACTGCTTGGGTTGCTTGGAAAAACTATCTAGAATTTCAGTATAGTTATAGTTAAAGGTCAAAATTAAATTATATTTTAAAATATATAAGACATTAACAAAAAATTGCAGTATTACAACATAAGGAGAATAGTGTAAATACATAATACATTTGCATTCACATTTGTTCTAAAAAAATCACTAAAAGTTATATTTTATATTATTTTCAGAGTTTCTAGGGCTGGATATTCTACATATCTGTATAATGCAAACATTTACTTGTTAAAACACTCTGGATTTTTGAGACAGAACTTCTATCACTCTCTGTTATAGTTAATCAACCACCCATAAGGCTCACTGCTCGTCTGTTTCCTGTATCATATCTGGACAGAGCAGGAGAAAACAATCCCACACTGTCTTTATTTAATGCAATATTTGTACACTATAAAACAATTATTTCTCATGCAAAAAAACAAACATATTTTATACGTTTTAAAAGTGAACTTTTAAATGTACGCTAGAAAATGTTTGACTAAAGTATCTATATTAACATATTTTTGCATTAATTTGTCTTAATGTATAAACTGTGGGAATCTGGACCTGGTATTTATTTTGGCTGGAATCTCAAGCTAATAAGTCTAGATGCTATTAATTAATCTAATTTATACCATGTTCATTTCTGATATTTAATTTTTATGGTAATTCAGGTTTTTTTTAGTGCTTGGATATAAATGAAAATATTGGACATGCCTTAACAAAAACTAATTACAGCAACAGTCAGCTGTATTTATTATACCTCTCGTAGGTTCAGACTGATTTAACCACTGTTATAGACGTTCATTATTAGTAATTCAACATGGCAATTTCCCCTGGCTTTACTCATAAAGCACGGCATTTACTTTCCACACGAGTCAGCCTGAAATACACTGTTTTGAAAACCTAAGTGAATTATTAATACATGACCGAGTGATGTAAAATAATAACATGGTGGTAAGAAGCCTAGCTGAGATTACCCCAGTGTAAAACACAGCAAAACGGATATTAATAATATTTAATGTTCAGGAGGTGACAAGTGATATGTGCTCTCAGCTCTCTTTGCCTCGATTCACCATTGGAGTCCTATAGGGAATTCGGAGTGCTGGTTTTGGAAAAACCCCCAAGCATTGAGTAGCTAAAAAGAAAATGCATTTACTTATGTGTTGTGGTGTATATATATATATATAATATATATATATATATGATATATATATATATATATATATATTAATAATGAGTATTGCAGTATATTATGATACTTTTTGTATTGGACAAACTTCTTATTTACCAGCTTTCAAGAGGTTCAACCTCTCTTTATCAAGTCTGAAGCAATACTAACATGAGATGGAACCCTCAGTTTGAATAAAAACAGCAGATGCAGATAGAGTGGTGACAGGATCTGACATCAGGTAAATACATATAGGGGCATAAACACAACATAGTAAAGGAAACAATATATATATACATAATACTACCACATTATACATCAATGTATACAGTACATGAAAAACAGAGCACTGTAGTCCACAGTGATATCTTTCCTAAGAGTGCCAGCCTGTTATGGTATAATAAGAAAAAATCACATGAAATTGTGATAGTGTGTTAGAAAACCCAAGTCCATATTAAGTCCTGTATTTGGAATCATCTTTATTTGAAATGCTTTTCTCTCTTGGATGTTTTAAAAATTTCCTCTGAGTATTTTGACTTAAAGTTTTGTAATGGAATGGGTCATTCTGGCTAATAATGGTGTCCACACTGGTAGGGCTAACAATAACTGTCATTCATTATGCTTTCTCATTTAATGCCTGTGTAAATCCATCCTAAACTGCATTTTTTGGCTATTTTCTCCACAGTGTAACAGTCTGTGTACATAAAGTACATTGTATTATATAAACCACATTGGATGATGTACATGAATACAATCCTTTGATGTTATAGGTTTTGTTGTTATGTGTGGCTGTGTCATCATTACAAATGTGTTGGCATAATTTACAGGCACGTTTCTTACAAGGTTTAGTTCCATTCTTTATATTCAGTTATTCATTGGCCAATTTTCTGCTGACAAGTTTTTGTTTTAGGTTTGGTGGTTGTTTAAATGCAAGGATGGGAATATATCTTTTAATTCAGTATCTTTGGTTAGTAATGGTTGTTATTCTTTGATTATTTTCCGTATTTTCTCTAAAATGTAATGGTATGTGGTCACTAGAGGCATACGTGAAGTAGTTTCTTTTGTTTTGTACTTTAACAGGTGTTCACAGGGTATTTTGATGGCAGTGGTTATTTTTTGGGTAATAATACAGGGTTTGTAACCCTTTGGTTTGAAAGATTCAGACAGTGTTTTTAAATTGTTATCACAGTCTCAAGTGTTTGAGCAAATCCGATGGTATGTAATAGCTTGACTATGGATTGTTTGGTGTGGTTGGGATGACAACTGGAGCTGTGTAGGTAACTACATCTGTCTGTGGGTTTCCTATATATAGATGAGTGGAGAGTGCCATTGGTGATCCATATAGTAGTGTCTAGAAAGTTTACCTGTTCTGTAGAGAAATCCATTTGATGTTTTATAGATGAATGGAAGGTGTTGAATGAACTGTGAAAGTCTCTGAGTTTGCTTTCTCCTTCTGTCCATATACTGTAATGAACAGATCATCTATGTAACGATAGTATTTATATCGTTTGTAAATGGATACAGATAAGAATGTTTCTTCTAGATTGGCCATAAACAGATTTGTGTATCGTGGAGCCATTTTGGTACCCATGGCAGTCCCCAGCATCAGGTAGGTATCTTTGTTAAAAGGGAAATAGCTGTGGGTAAGGATATATTCTATTAGTTTAACAATAATATCAGGGTCATATTTATTGTTTTGCATGTCTGTTGAAAGAAACTTAAAGCATGCCGAAGTGCCATCTTTGTGTGGGATGTTGCAGTAAAGAGACTCTACGTCCATGGTAACAAGTAGTTTGTTAGCAGGTAGGTCTTTAATCTGACTAAGTCTGTTGAGAAAGTCAGTGGTGTCTTGAATATTGCTACTGGTGTTACTAACTAATGGTTTAAGGATGTTTTCAACAAATCCAGATATCTGTTAAGTCAGTGTGTCCATACCTGTAACAATTGGTCTCCCTGGGTTGCCTGGCTTGTGGACTTTTGGCAGTAGGTAGAAAGTCCCAGTAGCAGGATTGGCGGGGATGAGTTGTTCTAATTCTTGTTTTAATTGAATATTTTTAGGGAATGTTTTGAGGAGTTTTTTCATATTTTTCTGTAGGGTCCTGGTTGCGTTTCTTGTAGTAGGTGTTGTCTGACAATATATTATTATATATAATATATATATATATATATATATATAAAAACTTATTTTTAGACATTAAAATGGAATCACTAATGTACTATTTTATTTGTACTACTATATATATATATATATATATATATATTTATATATACCAGCTAAACCTGTGCTGGGCAAAACTAACAGTGCCATAGTTTGTAAAATCACAGGCCTGTGTATTTCTTCATATTTCCAGGTCTCCACTTAACTCCAAGTGGTCACAAGCTGCAAGCTGCTGTCTCACTGTGTGTGTCTTTCTCCAGCATAGACATACTGCAAACAATCAGTGCATAAGCAGTCTCTCCCGTACTCCAGGAGTAGTGTTAAATCAGTTTAGCCCAGGTACAGATAATTAACTGAGCAGCAAAGTCCTCCTGTGGGGACAAAGTCTGCGACTCACATAAACCCCTTGCATAACTCTGTCACAATATATATATATATATATATATATATTATATATTATATATATATATACAGGGTTGGATTTACATTTTTGGAGCCCCTGGGCAGTGAACTCTAAGGCGCCCCTGTGCACATGTAGTGTGCACTACCGTTTTTGTTTAGTGAATGCTTAAATACATCACACATCACATACACACACATCACACGTACACCACATACATATACACACATACAGACACATACATACACATCACACACACCATATAAATGCACACATATACACAACCATACACATCACGCACACACAACATAAATACACAACTATACACAATCATATACACACACACACACACACTATATACAAAAAACATACCCACAAATACAATGGGGGGAAAAGTATTTGATCCCCTGCTGATTTTGAACGTTTGTCCACTGACAAAAAAAAAACGCATGTCAAAAAAGTTATAAATTGATGGTCAAGGCAGCAATGGGAGCAAATACTTCCCCCCCCCCCACCGTACATACACACACAAATACATACACACCACATACATACATACACACACAAACACACACATATACATACACAACACAAACACACATACTCTGTAAAGTGTCCCCCAGTCACTTCCTGTGCCTGCAGTACTTCCTGTATTTAGTTCTAGGAAGTGAAAATGAGGCGCCCCTCTCAGAGGCTCGCCTGTAGGCTAGTACCTATAATACCTAATTGATGATCCAGCCCTGTATATATTATATATATATATATATATATATATATATACAGTATATAAAATAGTGTCGTGCTTACATTTTTGACGGGCAAGTCGCTAGTATATATATATATATATATATATATATATATACTGTATACAGTATATATATATATATATTATATATATATATATATATATGTATATATATAGGTATACATAAATAATCTGCTACTTTTATATACAATTGTGTAATAGTTGTCAGCAATCTACTTCTTGTGATGGGAGGAGAGGATGTTCTATCTGCACAATGGCAATCAATTACAACTGCCAGTGCACGCAGAAGATGCATAAGGCAACCAAGTAAAGAAAACAAAACTGGCCAACAACTACATCTTAAAATATATGTGCAGAAAAACTGTATTAAACCACCACCGAAGAGTTGCTTAATTCGCGGCTGGACATCATTTCAATCTAGGAGATCACATTGTCTCCGAATCAAAATACTTCTGGAAACTTTAAGACTATAAAAGAAAAGGAAAATATTTAAACTGAAGATGATCACCTACTTTAATAGACCACTGCAGTCAGTTTTATTTTCTGCATTAGATAAATAAAATCTCTCGCTCGTTCCCCTTATCTATCTCTCTTTCCTAATATATCATGTACAATTTCCACATTTTATAAATGTTTATTTTATTTTATGCCATGTCTTTTTTTAGATTTAATCTTTGAAGTGTTTCTCAGGATTTGTGGTACCTCCCGAACGCTACAATATCAGTCCATTAAAAAGATGTTACATACTAAGGGCCCTATTAAATTATCCCTCGTAGTTCTCTCGGTGCTAGCAAAAGGCAGTTTTCCTGCTGTTTGCGAGAACCGAATCTCTCGCAGCCTGCTTTGCAATATGACTGCGAAAAAATGGCCGAGAATAGGTTCAGAGAGAGCTACGTAGTCACACGCAGCCTTAAATCTACGCATGATTCTCGCAATACGTCTAAGAATACCCCTCGGGCACTCAAAAAGTGCCCGCAAGGGATCCGAAAGCCTCTACGTGCTGACCTCGGAGCAGCCGAGATAGCAGTGTGAGGCTCCCCCCTGCACCCTATAACACATCCCCATGCTGCAGGGGTCTCTATCGGGACCCCTGCCAAGCACCCCCACATTAACCCCTTGCAGCGGGGGTCCACCAGAATCCGGCCACCGACCAGGCCCCCCGCTGCATTTAAAATCCTTTAAAATTCCCTGCCGCGGCTCCTTAAAGGGGCCGCGGCACACTATTACCCAATCCCGTCCGCGGACACCCTAAAATTAACCCCCCTCTATGCTGGGGGTCCCCATCGGGACCCCCGAAGTGTCCCCACATAAACCCCCTGCAGCGGGGGGCCCCGATCGGCACCGATCGTGACCCTGCTGCATTTCAATTTTAAATTTCCCTTAAAGGACCTGAAAGGACTTGCACTAAAAATATTAACCCCAGGCACAATAATCTCAACTACCCTATAACTCATGGTGGTCAATCCAGACCCCCATAAGGCCTTAATTTTTTTTTGTAAGGTAGTTTTTTTTGTTTTCTGTAATTAGAGTGTTGGGGAGGTTTATTAGGGGGTAGGTAGTGTAGGTAGGTAGTGTAAGTATTAATAGATTAGTGTAGAGGGGGGTTAGTTTAGATTAAATGGTTTATTGGGGGTTATAGTGTAGTGTTTGTAGTTAGTGTCATGATGGTCCTTGAGGAACCGTCATGGCACTTATGTGGTTAATGTTGGGTTGTAACAGGCCCATATGGTAATAATATACCCTTATGGGACTGATGGGGTTAAATAGAGGCTTATGAGGGTCTGTATTGACCACCATGAGTTATAGGGTTAATTAAATGTGATTAAGAATCTATATAGGTACTCCTATTTATAGTAACATGTATTGGAACAAATAAATGTTTGTTTGAATTAGACAATAATTAAATATAAATGTTTTTTTTTATGTTATTCTATCTATCTATCTATCTATCTATCTATATCAGACTCATTCTATCTATCTATCTATCTATCTATCTATCTATCTATATCAGACTCATTCTATCTATCTATCTATCTATCTATCTATCTATCTATCTATCTATCTGTCCTGTCTGTCTGTCTGTCTGTCTGTCTGTCTATCTATCTATCTATCTATCTATCTATCTATCTATCTATCTATCCATCCATCTATCTGTCTGTCTGTCTGTCTGTCTGCCTGTCTGTCTGTCTATCTATCTATCTATCTATCTATCTATCTATCTATCTATCTATCTATCTATCTATCTATCTATCTATCTATCTATCTGTCTGTCTGTTTGTCTATCTATCTATCTATCTATCTATCTATCTATCTATCTATCTATCTATCTATCTATATCAGACTCATTCTATCTATCTATCTATCTATCTATCTATCTATCTATCTATCTATCTATATCAGACTCATTCTATCTATCTATCTATCTATCTATCTATCTATCTATCTATCTATCTATCTATCTATCTGTCTATCTATCTATCTATCTATCTATCTATCTATCTATCTGTCTATCTATCTATCTATCTATCTATCTATCTATCTATCTATCTATCTATCTATGTGTCTATCTATCTATCTATCTATCTATCTATCTATCTATCTGTCTGTCTGCCTGTCTGTCTGTCTATCTATCTATCTATCTATCTATCTGTCTGTCTGTCTGTATCTATCTATCTATCTGTCTATCTATCTATCTATCTATCTATCTATCTATCTATCTATCTATCTATCTATCTGTCTGTCTGTCTGTCTGTCTGTCTGTCTGTCTGTCTGTCTGTCTATCTATCTATCTATCTATCTATCTGTCTGTCTGTCTATCTGTCTGTATCTATCTATCTATCTATCTATCTATAAAACAATTTTTTCCTTTCTGAGCACCTCACCTTTTATTTTTGAATTTATTATTTGTCAGAAAGTATGTAAACATAGGACACGTCATTGCCACTCCAAGCACTTTTCGCACATATGTCATGTACATGTTATGTATACAGTATGTTTATTTTCTCAAGCCATAACTCTAGTTACAAATGGAGACAGGTACTGGAATCCCAGTGTTAGTATTTCTTATAAGACATTGTAGGAGGAGTTTCATTTTCCTTAGAAACATGGAATGACACATAATATAATAATATAAGATGTATTTGATCTGCTAGATATATATTCTGTATCCTCTAGCTCTCACATCATTATAATTAGGATCAGCAAATTAAAATTTAAAATAGTTAATGAAACCCATTATATATATTGACCTTCTGGATCGCTACCTTGCAGTGGTGATGGGGCTTGTGTACCTCAATGAAGCTGTGAGCTATACCATGCAGGGTCACCTAAGACGGGCAAGTCATAGCAGAGAAGTCAGACAAATTGTGGCCCGCTGGAGAAGGAACTGTGGTAACCCACTCCAGTATCTTTGCCAAGATAACAGTATGGATAAGCACGCCCAGGACATAATGATACATGAGCCTGGCATGCTGCTATCCATAGGGTCAGAAATAATTGAACGACTGAACAATGATCACATATTATAGTTGTCAAACTGCGAGACGTTGTCACGCTTTGTGTAGGAGTTAGCCGATGAGCACCAAAGGCACTCATCAGTGCAAGCATCGCGAAGCGAGGCGAGCCGTTAACACGTAGCACGTGCGCCGAAGGCACGCAAGATCACCCTGGCGTGCAAGCGGGTTCACAAAAAAAAAAAATACTGAATGCGGAACTAAGAAAACAAAAGATACGAGACGCAGGACTTTATGAGATTAGCAGCCGAACGACAAAAATCAAAAAACAATAAACACACACTAAAAACACCCCAAAAAATTACAAAAACATCACAGACAGCACGGGGCAATAGCCAGGACATCTGTGAACGCAAATTTAACTCGATTTAGATGATTTTCGCCACCCGAAAATTGCCTAAGCGAGGAACGCGTACCACATTAATAACATTACGACTATACAATGCCGCTTTACACAATAAACCAACGGCTTCACCTCGCGCACGCAGCCTATTTAGATGCACACTTGGAACATTCATTACACTTTATAAGCAGGGCACCAACACTCACAATGTATATTCTATGCAGATGAAAAATACAAACAGATTGTTAGCTCTTTAGCCTATTGCTCGCTGTATATATCAATTATAAATAATTAAACTATATTAATTTATTTAAGAAATCATTCATTATTACTTAACTACATATACATAGAAATATATATCTCTCTCAGAGGACCAAAAGTACACGACAGGAGAGACTTGCAATGAGCGCCGAAGGTCCTCCCAGAACAAAAAGGTTTACATTCTGTGTCAAACAGCATTCCCATGGCTTGAAATTTTATTGACCCGTCATTTTTGATGGGAAAATCACTGTGTAAATATATTTGCTACAAGTATAAATAGTTGAAGTCTGATTTACAGGAGAACAAGAGGAGCGTATGTGAGGGGGAAAAAACAAACAAACAGTGTGTGTGACTATTTGGTTGGAGTAGGTGATAAAGTTAGATGTCTGCGTCAAAGCTTATACAGAAGATTCAAATCTCAGTGTGAATGGAGAACATTATCTTGGAGCTCTTCCTGTAGGTATGGGAGATCTTCCATTGCTAGTGAGATACTCCTTGTCTGATGGCCCAGGTATCCAGGGAGACAGAAGATATAGAGTGAGCAAGGTGGAGGTGTGATAGGACACAGAATAAACAATAAACCAAAGCAAGAGATCAGAGAATTGGAAGGCAGACAAATTAGACTAATAAAATGAGCTGACATTCAGATAATCATGACCTAAGAAAGGCCCAGTTGGTATATGCATATAAGCATGTATACCCCATCACCCATTGAATATAAAATTAGACACAGACCACTTCTTGGGAGATAACTGGCCACAGCGTTTATTAGGTAAACACAACATGATGTAATAACCATAACGATAAATAAATTAACATAACCACCGAGGGGAGGAGCCTGGACTGAGACAGTACACCCTACGACCTGAAGCCTCATCCAGGGCCTACCGTGTTGGAACATCCGTACCACCGTAGGGTAGGATCTACCCATTTTTTCCACTGTCCCGGCGACTCCCCTCACCACCCGCCGCTGTGACAATATAAACAAACAAACTTTTGATACCATCTAATATATCCTTCAATGATACATACACAACGAGTACTTCAGACAATAAACAAAATAATCCACAACTTACTATTCATCTTTTTTTTATTTATTTTTATTAACAGTACAACATATACATCACTTTAACACCAATACTTTAGGGATGGGTGGGTGGGCATCTGCTCCCATGGCTAGCTGGGGGCAAACTGGTGGAAATTGGCGCCAAACGCCTATAATGGCTCCACCTCCCCCAGCTAGCTACCTCCTGCCCCTCCCAGGTCCGGCCAGGTCAGGTGTCCCTCCCTCCAACCCCAGGCAAGCCTGAGGTGGCCTACGGGCCCTTCAATCCAGAGAAAACAAAACAAAAGAACAAACACAACTTGTGTATATATATATATATATATATATATATATATATATATATATATATATGGCATGCCGTCTAAATATCGCGTGGTAAAGACGCGCCGACGTATGGGCGCCGACAACTGGGCGGCACATAAATGTGCGCAGAGCTAGAATAGCGCGCCTCTACCAGCTAGAGAGAGAATGACTGAAACACAGAGAGGGCGCACTATTTATTGCCCAAGGGGTAAGTAATACTTGTGGATGGGAGGAGCGAGAGTTGTGTGACATCTCGCCAGTTGCACTCTCTTAATAATTGTCACTGTCTCTCTCCAGTAACCCTCTGTCTCGGTCATTCTCTCTCTAGTCTCTTTCACTTTCCTGTCCCTCTCTCTCTATTGTCACAGTCTTTCGAGCCCCTCTCTGTGTTTCAGTCATTCTCTCTCTAGCCCCTCTCTAGTGTCATAATGTGACAGAACAACAAGGACAAGAAGAGACAGCAGGCGTGACTGACAGACATTACCTGGACAGCACAATGTCACCAAGAGAGGAGAGGCGGGAAGCTAGTAGGGGTACGCTTTTGCTTGTGAGCACTTCTAGCTCTCCGCATATTTGTGTGCTGCCCAATCGTCGGCGCACATACGTCAGCGCGACTTCAGCACTCACGCTGAAGTAGTGCTACCTATATATATATATATATATAGTACATTTGAATGTCTAAAGCAAGTTAAAAAACAACAACTTCCTGCTCAGAATTCCGAGAAATACAGTAATTACACTGCATTCTGGGAAGCTGAGCAGGGTTATGCAAATGTGCCCACAAATGCTTAATTCTTCAGGCCATAATCATTTGAAACATGGCTTCCTTTAAGCTTATGCCCACTTCATTACACCGGTTCTTTGCAAAGCCAAGGTTGAATAATACACAAGCTGGGAATCCTACCCCCGGACAGTCATCTCAAGGTTACTGCCTATCATCAGCGTGTAGCGGGATCCCAGCTTGTGTTGTGGACCTTATGAGTAGGTAGTTCACCACAACAATCATTTAATATTTGGTGGGCAAAGCCTCCACCTTACATATATAGAGTGGTACCTCGGTTTTCGTCTTTAATCCGTGCTGGACGGCAGGATGAGTTCCAAACAAGCATTTCCCATTTGAATGAATGTAAATTTAAATAACCCGTTCCGGACCCCAGATTTTTCACATTTTAATTTGAACTTATGGTCTTGTTTTTGGATACAAAACTTTAAAACTAATCAGACATAAATAAAAAATAATAATTACATTAATTTACAGATAATTTAACTTCACTTTAACTGTACTGAGAGGACTTGATGGTGGCAATGTAGAGGAGGAGAAGGAGGAGATAGGGTATTGCTTGGAAGCTACACTTTGGTTATTGTAGGCACAGGCTACACTTTGGTTCTCGTAAGCACAAGCTATACTATGGTTCTTATAGGCGGTGAGCGCCTTTGTGTACTTCAAGTTTCCTGCTTTGCAACGATCACCTTCGGTGCTCATCGGGAAGACAGATTTATATACTGTGTAAAATACAAAAAAAATTAGTGCAGTGAATTAATCAATTGATATTAATTAATAAATTAATAAATTAATATACTTTAGCTATTTATATTTAATATGCAGCAATCAGTATCCTGAAGAGCTAACAATCTATTTGGATTTTCTTGCATCTGAAAATGTACAGTTGGACTGTTGATCAGCTGAGGAGAAAGTGTCAGCAATGTGGCAAGTGTACAATGTAAATAGGCTGCGTGCGCAAGGCCAAACTGTTTGTTTAGGGGGGTAAAACGCCATTTTAGAACGGTAATGTTATTAGTTGCAAGTTAGTGTTGTAAAATGGCGGCTTTTTTCTATGTGTTACTTGACTCGCGAGCATTTTCTGTCTGTTGTAATGGTATATGTTGTATCTCCTACGTTCCTGGCTAACTCGTACGTGCCTGGCGGTGATTTGTGTGCTTCGGTCTCCTTTAGCCTCGTTTTAATTTTTTTCGGCCAACAATTTGTTTCTCGCTTAGCCGATTTTCGAGTGCCGAAACTCCTAGGCGTCCTGGCGTTCCCCCCGTGCTGTGTGTAAGTGTGTTTTTATTTAAATTTTTTTTTTTTTTCATGTTTTTCGATTTTTGCTGTTCGGCCGTTAAATTATTATTTTTGCAAGGTCGTTTTTTTGCCCCCGAGATTCCAAGGTCGTTCCTGGCTAACTCATACGTGCTTGGCTGTGTTTTGCGCGCTTCGCTCTCCTTTAGCCTCGCTTTCATTTTTTTCGTCCAACATTTTTATTCTCGTTTAGCCGATCTTCGAGTACCGAAACTCGGCAAATTCGGCTTAAAATGTGATTGTTTTTTTTTTTGTTTGTTTTGTCTTATTTTTCGGGTTATTTGATTTACACAGTTTGGCCGTTAAAGTCGTATTTTTGCGAAGTCCCGCGTTTCTCAACTGCTTTCCGCCTAAGTATGTCCCGCATTTGTTTATTGCTTGCAGGCTAAGTACCACGTGTTTCAATGCCTCAACTGCTCGCCTTGCTTCGCGAGGCTCGCAGGAGCGCCTTTGGTGCTCATTTTGCCTAAGTCTCGCATGTTTCCTTAGTGCTCCGAGCTTGGGAAGACTTCTATGCCTCAACGGCTCGCTTTGCGAGGCTCGCAAATGTGACGACAACTCGCAGTTTGACAATTATTATATGTTATATACAATAAAATTGTATAAAACATTCTTTAAATATAAAATGTGTTACTGTCAGTCTTCCTTTAATTAGTAATCCGCCTGCTGCCATGAGAGCTCTTTCTTCCTACGACCTTTGTGCCGGCTCGGTGACGGCCAGATGCTCAGCAATATGACACTGTTTTTAAATATATGTATTCAGCACAAATTGTTGGACTGGAAGCATTTAAGGTTAAACAATGAGCAGTGGAAACTAAATCTGCTCAACTTAATATAACACAAAGTAAATAAAATACTGTGGTTTCAGCATAAATAATTATCCGTACCGTAGTCTAGTCTTTATCATTATTTAAAGCTGTTTTCAACCAGGTTGAACTGCAATATAATCTAGAAAGTAATATAATCCAAGCATAAGATTTAAATACTGGATATTTTTCACTGTTAACATACATTATTTATGATCTAGGAGAGATGCTGAGACTATTTACTTTTATTTATTTTATTAAGAAGTCCTTATAAGCTCTGTTTTTTCTGTCTAAAATCAAGCAAACAGTCCCTATATGGGTCTGTCCTCTGCAGCATTTACAGGCATAGAGCCTCATTCAATTGAGCAATTTTAAGTTACTGGAGCCCGTAAGCTAATTTGCTTTTCAGTTGGCGTTTTTTTTGCGGGCTAAAAACTGCCTAAGTGTTATGGGCTTGAAATCCTTGCTGTTGTTAAACCCAGAAGTTACAGCGCATCTAAGCCTTTGATCTTTCACGTCCACATGACTTCCGATAGCTAAAATCTCAAATCGCTATTCAATTGCTAAAAACCCTCAAGACCGCACCCGCAGTCAACCCCGCAAACGGCATATGGTGGTCCAAAGCTTAATGCTTCCAAATAGGATCCGCAAAGGGTTTACAGACTAGTTTGGAACACTGCAAAACACAATATAAAGACACCAATGCACTTTAAAATATGGGGAAAGCAATGGAAGCATTACAATTTCATGCTCAACAAGTGCCAAATATCAAATAGTTTAAAAAAAGTAAATGTTATTTTTCTCATAGGTTGTATTGGTCATGCCAATGCCAATATAAAAAGCCATGCTGCAACATGCTGAAAGCTATTAAAGACACATTACCTCATTAAATTGCAACACAAATACATGGAAATGGCTGCCATATTAACCCTTTCACACTCACTCATCAGATCTACATTGGGAAAACAAATAGTGGCCAAATTACACTGACACATTGCATATATCAAGTACCAGGGGAGCATTTGACATTTGGGTGCCCAGTCCCTCAGTTGTGTCTGACTCTCTGTGACCCTATGAACTGCAGCACACTTACTTATGTCTCTGCCAAAGATACTGGAGTGGGTTTCCAGTTCCTTCTCTAGTGGATTTATCTGACCTCTCTGCCATGACCTGCCCACCTACAGTAGCCCTACATGGTATAGCTCACAGCTTCATTCACTACCACCACTTAGCAATCCAGAAGGGAACCATGGGAACATACACCAAACTAATCTACTCTAACCCATCAGGAAGGGCCACAAAAACACATGGAGGCTGTGCAGAGGCACGTGGAGCAACAGCCAAAGCATCTCCATCAGGGATAATCTCTGCTAGGCCCATCATGGAAAGTCACACCCCATTGCTGGAGGCCATTTGCCAAGATGTATACCATTCCCATTTGGGGAAATCCCATCAAGTGTTTTACTATCAATCAATGTTGATACTCCACAGTATCACAAATTGGACTTTGCATGTGTATTACCCTTTATTAGTATTATATATGATATACATTATTATATGATATCTAATGCTATTATTACTATTATTACATGTATTATTATTATATGCATAGTAACTAGGGCTCATTAGTTTATAGATATAGGAATGTGACACATATGTGATGTATGTGGATGCCCCAAAACCCCAACCATTGAAAACACACTGACATGGTTAGAACGGTATAACACAGCTTTACTTCATACACAGAGCACAATCAGAAATGGACACAACTGTGCATTAATATCATGGGTGTGGTGTGGGTGTATTGCAGGAGAGCAAGGGGCTTGTGGGAAAAAAGGGATACCCACAGGGGGTTATGTGATAGTCTAGAATAAGCATGATGCATAGCACCTACCAGGGTAACATGTGGTCACTACACCACTGCAACCAGAATCTGATAAAAAAATATATCATCAGAATTCACTCCATTTAATTGAAGAAACCATTAATGTGCAAAGCACTTACACCTTGTCTATATCTGCTCAATAAAACAGATGATTAAACCTCTGGCCTGTGTAATACAATTGATTTTCACACATACAGTGAAAAATCGGAAAATAAGTGGTCAGCTAAAAAAAGGCGGAGGAGGATAAAAAAAACTAATCAACATGCATGTACAGTACAGTGCTAAATACTGTAACTATAACAATATACCAACTCACCTGATTCCCATCTGCAAGCATTACTAACTATTAGCTAGTTCTCAGGATAACTCACTGGCCATGACCATTAATAATGATGTCTCATCTCACAATAAATAGGGGTATTAGTCTACATTTCAGCTAACAACAATCATGTCTTAGATATCTGGCTATATGATAGCTTTTATATTGTGGGAGCTACGTGTTAAGGGGGGGTGGGGTGCTTTCATTGAAGCAATGTATACCTGAGAGGCACTGGGAAAACCTTACACTTCTTACTTTTCCTTCACAATGCTTTCAGATGCAGAAGATGCCTTCAGGGACCTGAATTGTACCTAAAACAAAACAAATACATAACAACTGCAATGTAAGGCCTTAACAAATATAGGGACTGCAGTAGCTCTTCTCAACAGCATTCCTCAGTGACCATCAGTTGGTGACATGTTCAACAGAACTCTACATGTCCACAGAGAAGAGGATCATGGACCATGTGACGGGAGTTAGCCATCTGCGTACAAAATATCCCCATCACTTAGGGGAAAGAATGTGGGGTCAGTTTAAAAACCTTATCCATTATCAAACAATGACTCTGGATTTCTATGTATCCCCCTCCCCTAACCCACCTTTCACTTATAAATACAAACCACCCCTTTCCTATTATCTAGCCATCAGGATGTGATGTAACAAACAGAATATGGATTTCTGACTCTTATTTTGCCAAAAAATATTTTATGTTCAACTGTTAATATTGTTAGTTTGGTACAAACTTGACAAACAAGTATATATCTTCTTGATCTGCAATGATTCTTTAAGGTAATTAAACATTAAAGTGGACAAAAGGGTTTACAACGTGAAAAATAATTACCACTGTGTTTTAGTATAAACCTCATATTTGTGAAGTATGTAACAAACTAACAACTTTAGCATCTGCATAAGGCATGTGCATATTATCACTTGTAAGGAAAATTCTATCATTTGTAAGCTACAGTGGATATAAAAAGTCTACACGCCCCTGTTAAAATGTCAGGTTTCTGTGCTGTAAAAAATGAGACAAAGATAAATCATTTCAGAAATTTTTCCACCTTTAATGTGACCTATAAACTGTACAACTCAATTGAAAAACAAACGGAAATCTTTTAGGTAGAGGGAAGAAAAAATATAAAAATAAACTAATATGGTTGCATAAGTATGCACACCCTTAAACTAATACTTTGTTGAAGCACCTTTTGATTTTATTACAGCACTCAGTCTTTTGGGGTATGAGTCTATCAGCATGGCACATTTTGACTTGGCAAGATTTGCCCACTCTTCTTTGCAAAAACACTCCAAATCTGTCAGATTGCGAGGGCATCTCCTGTGCACAGCCCTCTTCAGATCACCCCACAGATTTTCAATCGGATTCAGGTCTGGGCTCTGGCTGGGCCATTCCAAAATGTTAATCTTCTTCTGGTGAAGCCATTCCTTTGTTGATTTGGATGTATGCTTTGGGTCGTTGTCATGCTGAAAAATGAAGTTCCTCTTCATGTTCAGCTTTCTAGCAGAATCCTGAAGGTTTTGTGACAATATTGACTGGTATTTGGAACTGTTCATAATTCCCTCTATCTTAACTAAGGCCCTAGTTCCAACTGAAGAAAAACAGCCCCAAAGCATGATGCTGCCACAACCATGCTTCACTGTGGGTATGGTGGTCTTTTGGTGATGTGCAGTGTTGCTTTTGCATCAAACATATCTTTTGGAATTATGGCCAAAAAGTTCAACATTGGTCTCATCAGACCATAACACCTTTTCCCACATGCTTTTGGGAGACTAAAGTGATCTTTACTGGCAGCAGTTCTTTTTTCAGGACGGCCACCATAATCCCAAATGTGCAAAATTCTCTTTAGAATAACAACACCTGATAATAGGCTAAATCCTTTTAGAACATAAAATCAATAAAAAAAATATTCTTGCTTATTTATGTCTTTGGGATAAGATGCCCAGTGTGCTGGATTGTTGAGCTATTGACCAACTCTAAAATTGAATAGAGCATTATCCAACCATTAAGGGCATTTAAATAGGTTCAGTTAGGTTCAAGGTTGGTGCATTCGGTGATGACCTTCTTCTAATGCTCTTCGATACCAATACCAGCACTTCAATATTTATTTAATGATTTTCTCCTAATCACAGATTTCCTAATTAATGAAACGGTTGGTGCTATATCCCCACAAGCAAAACTAAAGTGGGATCCTCCTGCGGCCATCTCATTATTATGGGGTCTTTTACCAGACTGCTATACACCTTACAGATGCCCCTTGACTCTTGAGATCTTCTGACAACCAGATGCACATTTGTTATCTTTCTAATTTATATGGTGAGGCACACATCATTATTTAAGATGCAACATGGGCCCAGTAAAGGTGGGATAAATGTACAGGGAGGAGAGGATTACATGCAATGGGAGACCTCTAGATGTGAGCAACTTCTAGAAATAGTTGTAAGCAAATAAGTAAACATGTATACGTTTTTAAAAGGAAAAAAGCTTTTCTACATATATAGTAAGGCTGTATACTATATTAACATAAAAATACCTTTAAATATTACCTTTCATATGTAAGTAAGTACCATATTGGTTTCTGCTGGTCAGCTTCCCGAAATTGGAGGATACATACATTCTTATAAAATTGCAATTTAATAGGGCTCTGTTTAAGAACAGAGCATATTTTTTTACAGATGTTTTCAGTTAGTGAACTTCTATCCAAAAACAAGGTCTTCACTAACTAAAAACTTCTGTAAAAATATATGCTCTGTGCTTAAATAGAGCCCTATTCAATTGGTCGAATTGCAATTTAATAAGGCTGTTAATATATGAAGGTTCTATCTTCACAATAGAACTGTGGCATCTATACTCATCAGTGCATTCATTAGGTATAATGGAATGCTCATTAGTTTATAAGGACACGCCCTCCTCAGAGAGTACAAATGACAGGATCAGATGATAAAAGAAAATGGAGACCTGCAGTAATAAAAGTAGTCTTAGCATAAAAAAGGCTTGTCAGCAGGTTAGGCCAGGTAGCGAGCAAGAGGAGCCAGGCTGCCAGCAAGCGAGGTCAAACTGCTGAAAAACCTATTGACCCCTTTTCAGTTAACTGCAGTTTCCACAACTTATTTGTGCCTCAAATCATGATGTCTTTACATTCAAAGGTATACAGAAGTTTCCTGGGTTTCAAACGTTTCCTAAAAAACAGCCACTGATTAGTAGAAAAATATGTTTTATATTAGAAAGTTGAATTTACTTACATATTTATATGCTGGGTACTGCTAAGTGGAATTGCACAGCCCTAGAACGCTTAAATAAAGTGTACCAGGCTGAACAGCATCTGGGTACAGGTTGTGACCTCCAAAGTAAGTGCTCCCAGTCACATCGTTGGTGGGGTCACAGCTTACATTTTCCACAAGGACAACAGCAGCAGTGATGCAGGGAACAGACAACCTGCAGGTGTAATCTACTGGGAATGTGCTGCACAAATTCGCACATTTAGAAAGTGCTATTTATTTTCAAATACAAGTCTGACTACATATCCCAGGCTGCTTTGCAGCACAGACAGCAACCTCAGATTGTAATGCACATGTTTCAGCCTCTGATTGGCCAAAACTAATTTTGAAATTAATGCTAGCTTAGCGTGGGTTTGGAGGGGTGTTAACCCTGATTTTCAACTGTCAGAAATTACAAGAAATTTTGCTAACTTTAAGGTAAGTGTTTAAATGTGCATTTTGGCATTTCTTCATGCAAATTTTTTTTTGCAGAGACTACTGATTCTCCTCTATCATATGAAATTCAGGTATTCCCTTAAACTGAATATTTTGAGGGAATAGATTACCTTTAAATATGTATTGTAAAAAATTAGCTTATATGAAAATAATTGCAAAATAATCAACAATCCTGGAATGTACTTCAGGCAGAAAGAGATTGTGCTAAACCAATCACCTCTTAGTATTAATTCCCTATTTATTATAGATATATTTCATTGATCACACATCTTTGCAATTTAAATAATTTTTTTTCTGGCAGTAAAAGCAGTGAACCCGATACTCAGATCTAATAGATTGTAAGGCAAATCAAAAATAAAATTACCAACAGCTGAAACCTCAAATAGTATAATGAGATTAACTTTTAAGCCACAGAGTTGGTTTTGTGTCAATAAAGCTAAAATCCTAATTTTGATGGTGGTGATAGGCTCTGAACGTGGTTAATCTGTTATTGAATTGACTAAGTGCTGATTGAGGTCCTTCCAGAGCCTCAAGATTTCTGTTTGTGTTGGTCATGCACTGTAGAAGTTTCGTAGGCACTAAACTGTTTATTACCGTGGCAAAAAATGAAGACTTGTTCTATTTCCATGTGTTATGAGAATTTTATTATTTGACATATTTGGCTAAGATCAGTCCAACTTTCTTTTCAACTAGGGCTCCAATAGACTTGTGGCATTCCATTTTTTACTTCTTATGTACTGTATGTTCTATATTTACATTTTCTTTCCAATCGTGATGGAATATTTGGCTCTATCAAGAAAAGATTACATGTTTATGGGCATTTTAACAATACTTTATTCTTTTGAAATTGTGCTGAATACCTTAATTCTCAGTAGAGATGGCAAATTCCAGTTAAGTAAAGGAATGTTATGGAATAAAAAAAAATATTGGGTTAGACGTACGATTAAGCTGAATAAAAAAATTACAATAATAAATAATGGTGTGAAGATTTAAATTGGAATTCATCTGCTGTTCAACTTATTCCCAAGTCTCTGAAACAATGGTTTGCCAGGAAATTGTCCACCATACTGTTGTTATATAGCAACAAGGATTTCTGGGTAATCCCTTCACAATGTCATGCAGAGAAGAAATATTATGCTGCTATGAAATTATTGAAATGTTAAGGCATTGGCTCAGATTCTGTAAAGATCCAAGTAGGTAGAGAAGTCCAGGGAGAGGAGAACCTCTTTGTATTTCCTAAGAAAAAAAGATCCTAGTAGGTAGAGAGGTCCAGGGAGAGCAGAAACTCTTTATTGACTGTATCTCTAACCTCTCACTGTCATCTTGGGAACTTTTTAGGCATGTTCATTTAAATGAACCCTAGTGAGCTGCCTAAACGATTTTAAACCCATTGGCTACAGCATTTCTTAGCCTAATATGCAAATAAACAGAAATGGCACTTATAACCTCTGCCCAACTCATGACGTTTTGAGGGTTTTTGTGTACTAAGTGTAAGGATATCTACTGAATCCAAATGCATATAGCTTTAGAATAGGTACACCAACAGGACAACTTGAAGCAGTTGGAGAAAGAGCCAGTTGGGGAACTTGAGCCTGTTGGAGAAATTGAACTAGTGGGAGAAACGGCCAGTTGGAGAACTTGAAGTAGTTGGAGAAATAGCTACTTGGGGAACTTGATCCATTTGGAGAAATTGAACTTGTTGGATGAATGGTCACTTGAGTCAGTTCGAAAACTTGGATCAGTTAGAAAACTTGAGCCAAATGGAGAGAAAGAGCCTGTCATTTGAGAAGTTGAGCTAGCTAGAAAACCTAGGCCAGTTTGGTAACTAAGCTAGTTGGAGAAATTAAAATAGTTGAGGAGCTTAAACTATTTTGAGAGCTTGGACCAGTTGTAGCTAACTGGAGAAGTTCACCGACATGGATAACTTAAGCTAGTTGGGGAACCTGAGTCAGTTGACTGAACCAACACCACAACAACGGAGTGAACACAATGCAACCCCAGACACTATACTTCCTGTCATCACCAATCAGATACCATGTGGGTAATAATGGCAATATGGAACACAATTTTAGATATTATTACATAGTTACATAGTATTTGAGGTTGAAAAAAGACTTTTAGTCCATCAAGTTCCAACTTTTAAGATCTCCTCTGATTTGCAATATGCGAATTAGTTGTTAATTGATTCAGAGGAAGGCAAACATTAAAAAAAATTGAAACATTGACAATCATCTCAAAAGGGAAAATAAATAATTCCTTCCTGACCCCAGAAACTGGCGATTGGATCCCTCCCTGGACCAATACTCCCTCTCTAATTAACCAGGATAACCCTGAATGCCCTTTATAGTTAAACATATATCCAGTCCCTTTTTAAAGTTATCAATCGAATCCACTGTCACCACCTTCTTTGGTAGTAAATTCCACAGATTAACCACCCTTACTGTGAAGAACCATTTTCTTTCTTTAAGGTGGAATCTTTTTTACTTCTAACCTCAAAGAATGTTCCCTTGTCAGTTGAAAAACTCTTAGCACAAAAAGGTAATCATTACCCCTTTTAGATACCTTTTTTCTACAAAACATATGTTTAATTTGGTTGTTCTTTCTTCATAACTTAGCCCCTCCATTCCTCTTATTAGTTTTGTAGCCCTTCTCTGTACCTTTTCCAACTCTAAAAAATGTCCTTTTTATGAAGTGGTGCCCAAAATTGTACTCCATATTCCAAATGAGGGCGTACTAGGGATTTGTATAGTGGCAGAATTATATTTGCTTCCCTTGCTTCTATACCCTTCTTAATACATGCTAATATTTGATTTGCCTTTGCAGCTGCTGCTTGGCTTTGAGCACTGTTACCTAGGTGGTTGTCCACAAGCATTCCCAAATCCCTTTTTTTAACATCTGATACCCCTAGATTTGCTCCATTAAGATAATAAATTGCATTTCCTTCTGAAATGCATACTTTATTCATATTAAATCTCATCTGCCATTTAGATGCCAATTCCTCTAATATATGCAAATCCATTTGGAGGGAAAGTACATCATTATCTCATTTAATTACCTTGCACAACTTAGTGTCATCAGCAGAAATGGAGACAGTCCTACTTCTCATTAATAAATATGTTTAAAAGGAGAGGACCTAATACTGAGCCCTGAGGAACCCCACTTACTACATTAGTCCAATCAGAGTATGTTCCGTTTACAACAACTCTTTGCTTCCTGTCTTTTAGCCAGCTCTCGATCCATGAGCAGATATTTACTGCAATTCCTGTATCTCTTAGTTTGCACAATAGTTTTCCATGTGGCGCTGTATCAAAAGCCTTTGCAAAGTCCAAAAATACTATATCCACTGAGTTGCCTTGATCCAAGTTCCTACTAACCTCCTCATAGAAACTAATTAGATTTGTTTGACATTAGCTATCCTTCATAAATCCATGTTGACTCCTACTTATAATCCTGTTCAAATAGACATATTCTTGTATATTATCCCTTATTAACCCTTCTAAAAGCTTCCCCACTACAGAAGTGAGGCTCACTGGTCTATAATTTCCCGGATTTGCTCTTGCTCCCTTCTTAAATATAGGTATCACCTCAGCTTTTCTCCAGTCATCTGGTAGAGACCCTGTGTTGAGGGAATCTTGAAAAATTAGATATAATGGTTTGGCTATTACAGAACCCAGTTCCCTTAGTACCCTTGGATGTATTCCATCAGGACCCGGGGCTTTATTAACATTTATGTTTTCCAACTTCTTTTATTAGCTCCTCTACTACTTGTATACTTTTTTCTAACTAAACTGAGTAGTGCACCCCTCTAAAAATGCTTTCTCCTTTATGGCTTGTGCAGTTTCTAATCCTGTTTGTTTGTTACATATTTCACAATTATGTAAAGTGGTTCCTAAAGTACAACAGTAAACAGTATAAACTCTTTGCATTTGAATGTACTGTACCATTTGTTACTTAATGCGCCTACCCACACTATACAGTGAATGGAAAACTACCTAAAGCTATTTTTTGTATGAATGTGGATGGACAAAGCCATCAATTATTAACAACTAGAATATTGCCCGTCAAAAAATGACGGCAATGAAATTGTAAGTGAGCTAATGCTGCTTGGTGTATGGTAATGAACTAAATAATACATTAATAAAGGAATATACTTTACCTATTTGGAAGTAATAAATGCAGGAAGCTTTATGCTGAAGAGCTGACAATCTGTTTTCATGTTGCTGCAGCATGCAATGTGTGTTTTCACTGCTGTGGAGCTGCTGTGCTAGTGTGAGCAATGTGTGCAGTGTGTAGTGTAAATAGGCTGCGTGCGCAAGGAAAATCTGTTTAGGGTAGCTGTGTACTTCCGTATTGTGTAAGTTAGTGTTGTAAAATGGCGCCTAATGTGTGGTGCGCGTCTGTGGCTGATTTAGCGTCCTTGTTCTTGGACCTCGTCCGGCTTTTTCGGAAAATCCATATGTATATGGTGGTGTTTTGCGTGTTTAGGGTCCTGTAGCCTCGTTTTCGTTTTGTTCGGCGGTCATTTTTTCTCTCGCTTAGGTGATTTTCGGGTGTCTAAACTCTGGAATTTGGACTTAAATGGAGGTGTAACTTCACTTGCAGAGGTCCCGGGTGCCTCCTCTTGCTGTGGGTAAGTTTTTTATGTGTTTGTTGTGTGTATTTATTGTGTTTTTAATGTTTTCAGGTTCGCGCGTGTCGGCCGTTAAAGTCGTATTTTTGCAAGGTTATAATGTTTTTTTTGCAAAGTCCTGCGTCTCGTATTTGTGTGTCATAAGTCCGTAAATGTTGCGAGGTTCGCAGTTGCTGGCAAGGAGTGCCTTTGGCGCTCCTTGCCAGCAACAGAGGCCCTCGCTTTGCCAGGGCTGCAGCGTTAGCAACAACTTTTGACAACCCGCATTTATGACTTTTAAATATGTGATGATGATTAATTATTAATGCTCATAGTTATTATTATCATTATTATTATTATTAACCTTTATTTATGAAGCACCAACATTTATTGTAGAGCTATATACAAGGAGACAATTATTTTTGTACAGAGGGTTTATGACACGTAACAGTACAATAACAGATGTTAATACAGAAGGAGGAGTGGTCCCTGTTCCTGGGAGCTTACATTCTAATGGATGCCCTGTACCCCGTCACTCTGCACCTTTTTTGCCTCCCAGCTGTACTCACAGTTGAGCTTTGCTGTAACTCCACTTTTCACAGACCTCCCATTTATACAGATCTATCTGCTTCTTATCACTAATACCCTATTGGGAATTGATTGTTTCATCATCATCATTATGCTACCATATAAATCCCAGGTCCGTTTTCCCAACCATAACACTTTTCTAAGATTAGTAGCCCACCTGTAGGAGTGATATGTCTGCATTTTATCGATGTGACTTGAAGGCCATTCATTATAATGCCAGTATTACCTATACAATGATATACAATGTTCCTCCTACATAGGTCACAATGCCATGGACCATACATGCTTCAACATCCCAAGGGTCTTTTATGATTGATAAATGTAATCGTTAGTACATTCATTTGTTTTCATATTAAATTAAATCATATCAGTTAGCAATGTGAGTAATGCCACCACCTGGACTAGATGAGAGAAAAAATATTACAAATAATTGGGAAAAATGCTCTTTGCTAGAGAATGCTGGGCTGGCCACTAAATAACCAAAAACATGCTTTTTTCAGGTGGATTTTCGAGCTCCATTGTAAACCCTATAAAACATGTTTTGGGTATTTAAAAGCACACACAGAATTCTCAAACGATGGCTCCAGGCAGGTTTGTCGTCAAAAGGAATCCATAAATCTGCCTCTCTGAGCCTTATAGATCCCACTAAACATTTTATGTAAAGTGCACGTGATTCATTGGTCTTTGTGAAGACAATGCTTAGGATGCAGTTTTATAACCTAAAAAGTCTTAGATTATAAAAATTGATAATATTATCAACTTCAGTCTATTAGCAGGGCAGTAAGGAAAATGGAAGCCTGCAGTATGAAATACTTTATTATTATTATCGTTTATATGTAACGCGCCAACATATTCCGTAGCGCTATACATAGGTTAAGTTACAGGCAATGACAAGTTCACTTGGATATAAAAGTAAAAAAATGAAAAGGTGTGCTAATATTCAACTTTCTTAAAACATTTAGTCCAATATCAAGTTTAATTATTAAAAAAAAAATACCCAAATTTTCACCTAGTACATTTTATCTGCAGATAAGTTCCTTAGTAATCCATGACTGCTGGTTGTGGTATACTTAAAGTCAGTGATGGAGCTACTGCTGGTGCATGACAGGATGGGGGCCCTTTGTTATTGGCTGTAAGGAAGGAATCTTATTTTTTATATTTTTTTTAGAAAGGTGATCTGATCGGCATAGGGGATGATGTGACCATTTACATATATTTTTGGTGGTTTTTTTTTTACCCCCTATGCAGTGGCAAAGTAAGAGAATGGAGGGCTTCAGTGCACAAAAAAAATTGGGGGCTTCCTCCTAAGGGGGCTGTATTTTATTTTTTGCGCTGGCCTCCCCACCTTGGTATCAATTCACTTAGCGCCCCTTCACAAGACCCCTTTCCATAGCTCCCCACTCCAAGACCATTTCCAATAGCAGCAGCGCACAAGAACCTCTTTCCATAGTTACCCACCATAAGACCCTTTCCCATAGCTGCCCTCCCTAAGACCCTTTCCCATAGCTACAGCCCCAAAAATTCCTTTCCATAGATCCCATCCCTAAGACCCTTGCCCATAACAGCATCCCTCCAAGACCCCTTGCCATAGTTCCCCTCCCCAATACCCTTTTCTCATAGCTGCAGCACCCAAAACCTCTCTCCATAACTGGCCCCCCCTCAGAGTAGGGCACTGGTTCATTGCACCACCTGCACCGCTGATAGATCCGCCCCTGCCCTTATGGGATTTATAGAGAAGTTGAAAAAGGGAAGCACAATATTTTGCATCAGGACCCTCCATTTACTAGTCCTGGCACTGTTTAAAGTGTTTGACTGGGCAAGCTAATTTAGTAAATGAAAAGTGAAATTCACCACAACGGTGGTTATACTCAACCCCCAAAAATGTTTTGCTCACTTTCAACAAAGCTTGTTGGGATATGTAGTCTTGTCTTTATATTAACAATGTGAACTACAGGCAAAATAACTATAACTACAATAATTGTGAGGGTGGCAAAAAATGTGATTTTCAATTTAGACAGTGACATTCTGAGAAGCATCCTGGGGCAAGAGTGTGAATTTTGGAGACCATGTGGATCACTGTCTTGTTGTGGTGAAGGGGCTTGTGTACCTCATTGAAGCTGTGAGCTATTCCATGTAGGGTCACGCAAGATGGGCAAGTCATAGCGGAGAGGTGAGACAAATCTCGGTCCACTGAAAAAGAAACTGGCAACCCACTCCATTATATTTGCCAAGAAAACCTTATGGATAGGACCAAAGACTTCCCGAATGTGCCTGGTTTGCTGTGGTCCATAGGGTCATGGAGTGGGTCACGGACATGACTGAACGGCATGGCAACACCAATAAATATACTCTCTCACATGACCTTTTGTTTCCAAAATGAATAAGCATTATGCATTACCTTTGATAAAATAACTTACAAACTTTCTCTGATTCTTCTTATTGTTTCCTCTCACAGTCTAGGAGATAAACTCCTAGGGCCTCATTCAATTGCGATTTGGCCAATTGAATAGGGCTCTAAATAAGCACATAGCATATATTTTTTAAAGACGTTTTCTAGTTAGTGAAAACCTTGCTTTTGGATAGATGTTTACTAACTAAAAACTTATTTAAAAAGTATATGTTATGTGCTTATTTAGCACCCTATTCAATTGGCCAAATTGCAATTGAATGAGGGCACTAGAGTGCTTGCATATATCACGCGTGTATCTCTAAAACATAGCTCACACATTATACATAATACAGTAATACTAGTGTCCCTTTTTGGACACTTGAAATATTGTGAGGTCCGACACTGTATTTCCTAAAAACATTATTTGAAGTGATAGATTGATTTAATATGGAACAGTTGTGAATACTTCATTAAGTAGAGCATATAATATATGCAGTATGTGCATGTTTAATATATATGGATTGCTATATTTAGCTATATATAGATACATCTGTGCATACATATCTATATCAAGATATCAGGAAATAAAATGTTTCCATTACACTCAGGTATTTCTATATATGCAGATGGGTGTATAATTATACACACATGCACATATTTCATTCCATATACATAACTTGCCTTCAGCATATATGTTTTGGGGAATAGGGGTATCTAAGTAATTTTTGACTAGAAGCATCTCAGATGTAAGTACGACTCTGTGTATTCAAATTTACCTCTGAATTCGGACAGTGAAATGGGGTGCCATTACCTTCTACTGAGGGTTTTCTTCAAACATTGTCCCTCTCTGACCATTTGAAATGTTGGAATGTATGTATTTTTCCCAGAAACCATCACTCACTCCCAGACCTCTAACCATTGACTCACCAGAACCAATATCACCCCCCCCAGACCTCTCCCACCAGTTTCTGCTTACTCTGAATTTATTGAGTCGCAGCTGATCTATTATCAACACCTGCTAACTACTCCTAATTAATACTTTATGCAATGTTTTCTTGTACCTTCTCCTTCCTCATTACCTCCTGTCCTTTCCTTCCTTCCTTCACAACTTTACCACATCATGTCTCCAACATAACCAGCTCACCTTCTATGCTCTTCTCTCCTCTTTTATGCTCCTATCGGCTAGTTTCCTTCCTCAAGTCACTATCTCCTCCCTCTTCTAAAGCCCATAAGCAGAAACACTTCTGCAAGCCCCATTCCCATCTTCTCTCTCTCCTTCCTCTGCTGGTTTCTGGAGATATATCTCCTAACACAAGCCCCTCACCTGACATTCCCATTTGAAGGTTATAATTCTGCTCTCCCAGTGTTTTAAAGTACAGTATTGAGTGTTTATTTGCTTTTGAAGAGAAGGATTTTTTTGATACATTTGCTATTTACGGGTGTGAAGGCAACTGCGGGCTTGTAGAATTGTTGCAATTGATTATCGATTTACGTTTTTAGCACTTGTAACCTTGAAAGATCAGAGGAGGAGATAGGTCGGAGATACGTTTTTGACAACTTCGGTGCTTTTGAGCCTGTAACTCGCAATATGGGTAACTAAAAGAAGCTCATTGAATACCAGTAACATTTACGGGCTGCTTTACTGGTTCCTGTAACTGAGATTTGCTCAATTAAATGGGGGCAAATGGCTGAAGATGTTGTAACTTTCTGGTAAACAATGCCAAGCCTCTCGGTGGGGGGAGCTTTTTTTTAAATTGAATCTGAATTTTGTTCTTGATTAATGACTAGTTAAAATATCTAGCTTAAGTTGGTAGGGTAATTCAGTGGTCTTTTAAACTAAAATGGTTAGTACCGCCATAGCCAGTTTCTTTTGCTCTTCCACAACGACCCAACGTGGTTTTGGGTTGAGAGCGTGCCCTTTAAGTAGCGTCATGTGATTAGCGTCATTGTATATACACTCAGTATGACCTCTTTTGACATTTTGAACCCTCCTTACCTAACATTACGTTATCATGTATTAGAAGGAATCTCCATTGGTCAGCGAGTTCAGGGTTATAATAATTTGCACCTTTGGCTTTCAGGCAAATAAAATAAATCTAGTAATGTTTAGCCATCTGATCTTGTACGAGTGCGCTATAGCCAACTTAACAGGCCAAGCACCGCAACACCAAATACTACATAAACCAAGTTTTTTTAATAGAATAAAAAGACATATTTCCTTGGAAAAAGTTACGACTATAAACTTGTATGAATTTTGATCTGCCTTGTACAATCTGTAGGTCAGAGAGTATCGGTTTAACAATTTATTTCCAGGAATGTTCATAATTCAGAATAATATAAAGCCCTGAGGTCACTAATTATTTAGAAATTTGGAAACGGTTTATGTATTTTCCTGTTCTTTTAAGAACCAGCCATGACTGAATGGAATACATGATCATTTATTATATTTAAGTGTTGGAGGCTAAGCTGAAAAACAATGATAATTTAAAAGAATTTGGTGAAAGGCTCTCTGGAGATTTTTGGAATGGTGGACTATATAGTCTAAAATAACACTTAGTCTGTGTGTACTTAGCAATAAGTTATTACTTTCATCTCTCACTTATACCCCCTTATGAGTCATGTTTTGGTCAAGTGTGAGGTTATTTGTATTTTTATTTCTGACCCTTTTTTGGCCGCCACCACTGTAAAAGGACAGATGTTACCATTTTCAAAACTACAAAATCTAGAGATTATTTAAATGAATTTAAATGTATGCTCGTTTCACTTGTTTTTAGTGGAATCACTATAAATTCTCTTTTAGGGCATTATTCATTTTGAAATGTGTCAGGTCCTGTGTGTCAGATCTACCCGGACGGAGTAACTGTAGAGTCCATCAGAGAAAGGAGTAACGGAGAGTCCAACAAAGGAAGGGAAGACTAAGAGGGCAAAGGAAATTGAGAATCCAGCAATGGCAGAAGAAGCTGAGAGTCCAGCAAAGGCAGAGAAGGCTGAGAGTCCAACAAAGGCAGGGGAGGCTGAGAGTCCAACAAAGGCAGGGGAGGCTGAGAGTAAAGCAATGGCAGAGAAGGATGAGAGTCCAACAAAGGCAGGGGAGGCTGAGAGTAAAGCAATGGCAGAGAAGGATGAGAGTCCAACAAAGGCAGGGGAGGCTGAGAGTCCAACAAAAGCAGGGGAGGCTGAGAGTCCAACAAAGGCAGGGGAGGCTGAGAGTCCAGCAATGGCAGAAGAAGCGGAGAGTAAAGCAACAACAGGAGAAGACTGAGAGTCCAATAATGGCAGAGAAGACTGAGAGTCCAACAAAGGCAGGGAAGACTAAGAGGGCAAAGGAAACTGAGAATCCAGCAATGGCAGGAGAAGACTGAGAGTCCAGCAAAGGCAGGAGAAGGCTGAGAGTCCAGCAAAGGCAAGGAAGACTGCGAGTCCAGCAATGGCAGAGAAGACTGAGAGTCCAGCAATGGCAGGAGAAGACTGAGAGTCCAGCAAAGGCAGGGAAGGCTGAGAGTCCAGCAAAGGCAGAGAAGACTGAGAGTCCAGCAATGGCAGGGAAGGCTGAGAGCCCAGCAATGGCAGAGAAGACTGAGAGTCCAGCAATGGCAGAGAAGACTAAGAGACTAGTAATGGCAGAGAAGACTGAGAGTCCAGCAATGGCAGAGAAGGCTGAGAGTCCAGCAATGGCAGAGAAGACTGAGTGCCCAATAATGGCAGAGAAGACTGAGCGTCCAGCAATGGCAGAGAAGACTGAGAGTCCAACAAAGGCAGGGAAGGCTGAGAGTCCAGCAATGGCAGGGGAGGCTGAAAGTCCAACAAAGGCAGGGGAGGCTGAGAGTCCAACAAAGGCAGGGGAGGCTGAGAGTCCAGCAATGGCAGAAGAAGCGGAGAGTAAAGCAACAACAGGAGAAGACTGAGAGTCCAATAATGGCAGAGAAGACTGAGAGTCCAACAAAGGAAGGGAAGACTAAGAGGGCAAAGGAAACTGAGAATCCAGCAATGGCAGGAGAAGACTGAGATTCCAGCAAAGGCAGGAGAAGGCTGAGAGTCCAGCAAAGGCAAGGAAGACTGCGAGTCCAGCAATGGCAGAGAACACTGAGAGTCCAGCAATGGCAGGAGAAGACTGAGAGTCCAGCAAAGGCAGGGAAGGCTGAGAGTCCAGCAAAGGCAGAGAAGACGGAGAGTCCAGCAATTGCAGAGAAGACTGAGAGTCCAGCAAAGGCAGAGAAGACTGAGAGTCCAGCAATGGCAGGGAAAGCTGAGAGCCCAGCAATGGCAGAGAAGACTGAGAGTCCAGCAATGGCAGAGAAGACTGAGAGCCCAATAATGGCAGAGAAGACTGAGAGTCCAGCAATGGCAGAGAAGAATGAGAGTCCAACAAAGGCAGGGAAGGCTGAGAGTCCAGCAATGGCAGGGGAGGCTGAAAGTCCAACAAAGGCAGGGGAGGCTGAGAGTCCAACAAAGGCAGGGGAGGCTGAGAGTCCAGCAATGGCAGAAGAAGCGGAGAGTAAAGCAACAACAGGAGAAGACTGAGAGTCCAATAATGGCAGAGAAGACTGAGAGTCCAACAAAGGAAGGGAAGACTAAGAGGGCAAAGGAAACTGAGAATCCAGCAATGGCAGGAGAAGACTGAGATTCCAGCAAAGGCAGGAGAAGGCTGAGAGTCCAGCAAAGGCAAGGAAGACTGCGAGTCCAGCAATGGCAGAGAACACTGAGAGTCCAGCAATGGCAGGAGAAGACTGAGAGTCCAGCAAAGGCAGGGAAGGCTGAGAGTCCAGCAAAGGCAGAGAAGACTGAGAGTCCAGCAATTGCAGAGAAGACTGAGAGTCCAGCAAAGGCAGAGAAGACTGAGAGTCCAGCAATGGCAGGGAAAGCTGAGAGCCCAGCAATGGCAGAGAAGACTGAGAGTCCAGCAATGGCAGAGAAGACTGAGAGCCCAACAAAGGCAGGGAAGGCTGAGAGTCCAGCAATGGCAGGGGAGGCTGAAAGTCCAACAAAGGCAGGGGAGGCTGAGAGTCCAGCAATGGCAGAAGAAGCGGAGAGTAAAGCAACAACAGGAGAAGACTGAGAGTCCAATAATGGCAGAAAAGTCTGAGAGTCCAACAAAGGAAGGGAAGACTAAGAGGGCAAAGGAAACTGAGAATCCAGCAATGGCAGGAGAAGACTGAGAGTCCAGCAAAGGCAGGAGAAGGCTGAGAGTCCAGCAAAGGCAAGGAAGACTGCGAGTCCAGCAATGGCAGGAGAAGACTGAGAGTCCAGCAATGGCAGGAGAAGACTGAGAGTCCAGCAAAGGCAGGGAAGGCTGAGAGTCCAGCAAAGGCAGAGAAGACTGAGAGTTCAGCAATTGCAGAGAAGACTGAGAGTCCAGCAAAGGCAGAGAAGACTGAGAGTCCAGCAATGGCAGAGAAGACTAAGAGACTAGGAATTGCAGAGAAGACTGAGAGTACAGCAACGGCAGGGAAGACTGAGAGTCCAGCAATGGCAGAGAAGACTAAGAGACTAGTAATGGCAGAGAAGACTGAGAGTCCAGCAATGGCAGAGAAGACTGAGAGTCCAGTAATGGCAGAGAAGACTGAGAGCCCAATAATGGCAGAGAAGACTGAGAGTCCAGCAATGGCAGAGAAGAATGAGAGTCCAACAAAGGCAGGGAAGGCTATGAGTCCAGCAATGGCAGGGAAGACTGAGAGTCCAGCAATGGCAGGGGAGACTGAGAGTCCAGCAATGGCAGAGAAGACTGAGAGCCCAATAATGGCAGAGAAGACTGAGAGTCCAGCAAAGGAAGGGAAGGCTGAGAGTCCAACAAAGGCAATGGAAGGCTGACAGTCCAGCAAAGGAAGGGAAGGCTGAGAGTCTAGCAATGGCAGAGAAGACTGAGAGCCCAATAATGGCAGAGAAGACTGAGAGTCCAGCAAAGGAAGGGAAGGCTGAGAGTCCAACAAAGGCAGGGAAGGCTGAGAGTCCAGCAATGGCAGGGAAGACTGTATAGCAATGGCAGAGAAGACTGAGAGCCCAATAATGGCAGAGATGACTGAGAGCCCAATAATGGCAGAGAAGACTGAGAGTCCAGCAAAGGAAGGGAAGGCTTAGAGTCCAACAAAGGCATGGAAGGCTGAGAGTCCAGCAATGGCAGGTAAGACTGAGAGTCCAGCAATGGCAGAGAAGACTGAGAGTCCAACAAAGGCAGAGATGACTGAGAGCCCAATAATGGCAGAGAAGACTGAGAGTCCAGCAAAGGAAGGGAAGGCTGAGAGTCCAACAAAGGCAATGGAAGGCTGAGAGTCCAGCAAAGGAAGGGAAGGCTGAGAGTCTAGCAATGGCAGAGAAGACTGAGAGTCCAGCAAAGGCAGGGAAGGCTGAGAGTCCAACAAAGGCAATGGAAGGCTGAGAGTCCAGCAAAGGAAGGGAAGACTGAGAGTCCAACAAAGTCAGGTAAGGCTGAGAGTCCAGCAATGGCAGGGAAGATTGAGAGTCCAGCAATGGCAGAGAAGACTGAGAGCCCAATAATGGCAGAGAAGACTGAGAGTCCAGCAAATGAAGGGAAGGCTGAGAGTCAAACAAAGTCAGGGAAGGTTGAGAGTCCAGCAATGGCAGGGAAGACTGAGAGTCCAGCAATGGCAGAGAAGTCTGAGAGTCCAGCAAAGGAAGGGAAGGCTGAGAGTCCAACAAAGGCAATGGAAGGCTGAGAGTCCAGCAAAGGAAGGGATGGCTGAGTCTAGCAATGGCAGAGAAGACTGAGAGTCCAGCAATGGCAGGGAAGGCTGAGAGTCCAACAAAGGCAGAGAAGACTGAAAGCCCAATAATGGCAGAGAAGACTGAGAGTCCAGCAATGGCAGGAGAAGACTGAGAGTCCAGCAATAGCAGGAGAAGACTGAGAGTCCAACAAAGGCAGAGAAGACTGAGAGCCCAAAAATGGCAGAGAAGACTGAGAGTCCAGCAAAGTAAGGGAAGGCTGAGAGTCCAACAAAGACAATGGAAGGCTGAGAGTCCAGCAAAGGAAGGGAAGGCTGAGAGTCCAGCAATGGCAGGAGAAGACTGAGAGTCCAATAATGTCAGGGAAGACTGAGAGTACAGCAATGGCAGAGAAGACTGAAAGTCCAGCAAAGGCAGGGGAAACTGAGAGTCCAGCAATGGCAGAGAAGATTGAGAGTCCCGCAAAGGCAGGGAAGGCTGATAGTAGAGCAAAGGCAGGGAAGGCTGAGAGTCCAGCAAAGGCAGAGAAGACTGAGAGTCCAACAAAGGCAGAGGAGACTGAGAGTCCAGCAATTGCAGAGAAGACTGAAAGTCCAACAAAGGCATGGGGAAGCTGAGAGTCAAGCAAGGTCATGAGAAACGGAGAGTTTAGCAAGGGAAGGTATGACTGAAAACCAAACAACAGCAGGGGAAACCGAGGGTCCAACAAGGGAAGGTAGGACTGAGAACCAAACAAGGGCAGGGGAAACCGAGGGTCCAACAAGGGAAGGGAGGACTGAGAGCCCAACAACAGCAGGGGAAACTGAGGGTTCACAAAGGGCAGGGGAAAGTGAGAGTCCATCAAAGCAATGGGAAACCATGGGAAAGGCTAGAAAAGGCAGGGTAGTCTGAGAGTCATGTAAAGGCAAGGGCAAGAAATAGTCCAAGAAGGGCAGGGAAGACTGTGAGTCCATGCAGGGCAGCAAACATTGTGAATCCCTGGAGGACAGAGCACAATGTGAGTCCAAAAAGGTCAAAAGACAATGTGAGTCCAGGCATTTTCAGACTGTCCAAGTGTTAGGTGCTGGTGACAGATGAAAAATAATCCAAAGAAATAAGTCAGGGTTCTACACAAAAGCAGCAGATCATATGTTGCTCTGAATCATGAACCAACATTTCCATGTCATAGCCACAGGGGAGCAATCAACTCCAATGTTAGCAGCTCATGAAAATAGGTTGAGGAGGCTAGTACCTCAGCAGAAGCAACCCCTGGTGTCACTGAGTAGAGATCACATAGTCCAGGATTTCACTCTCACCACAACCATGAAAGTCCACGCTATGTGTCTGTAGACAGCCATGACAATGAGTTATTGAGGTGTGTACTCTAAACAGTCATGACAAAATATGTGGTTTGGGTTTTCTCTGATCTGTCTAATCAGACTTTAAAGCTGGAATCACACCTAAATATTAATTGATCTTGCCTTAAAGGGTATACTTAGAGAAGTGTGCAGGGGAGGGTGAAGACCTCAAATACTAAATGCTTATCGGAATCATTCAATAATATAAACCCCCCTCTCTCCTTCCTCTACAAATGAATACGGCACATCCTCTCATGCTCCAAGCCAGCTGGGAATATTGAAGACAGTGAAAATGGAGGCTCTGAGGCACAAGCAAAGTCTATTAAAATTAAGGTTTTCCCTAAAAACACTTTTATGTTCATAGATTATACTAATTATGGTGATAAAACTATCATACATACTACACAAACATGTGAAATTCTAAACTATAAAGTATTATTACTAAACTATTCCATGAGCATGCTCCATTTTTAAGTCTATAACTAAGAGCACTCTTTTGCGCAAAACGTGCCAGACCATTCAGTCGAGTTTTTTAAGTCTTGATATTGTAACTAATACATTTTTCTATTTTAATCCAAGTTATAATACTTTGGCCCCAATATTTTCCTGGGTGAAGGATGGCTCTCTAGTGCCAACCTGTCTGAATAAGTCTTTTAAAATATATATTTATGCTGATGTTTGACAAGGCACATGACTTTTTACATATTGGGATAAGGTGGTTTAGTTCCCGCTCAAGCCTACAAGGAAGATCAACAATTAGAATGAGGGACATCAGATCATTCTTTGATTAAACAAACTGCATTTTTAAAATGCATTACAGAATTTTTGTACAGGCCGTATGTCTGCGGGCTTGAAATTTGCTACAATTACAGAGCGATTCAATTGAACAAGTGCACAACTTACGGGTCAAAAACCCGAAACCGTAAACCATGCAATAGTATGTAGCATTTCAGAACATGATCAATTAAGCAAGGCCGTAACTACCCATTTAGAAACAGCCAATAGAAAATGAGACCGTCATTATGATGTCAGTAAAACATGGAGGTTAAACGTCAATCAATTAGCGTTTAGTGGTCTGATATGCGATCAGACTTGCAATCCCGCAATGTACAAAATAATAAAAATGAATGAAGGAAATATTCTAGTCCATGTGGGTGGCCTGATATGTATTAACTCATTGATTCCTGAGATTGATATACTGTAACAGCAAAATGACACATAAAAAAATCATTTTTGATTGCAGATTTGCGAGCTTGAGACTGTTGTGCAATTAATCCTAATGTCTACAATCGCTTTCACGTCTTTTAAAGTGCAGTATTGATTTTTTATTCGCATTTACAGTGCTATAGACAGGAATTAATCCCCCTTGTGAGTCCTATCTGGTTCCCGTAGGATTTTCTTCAATATTTGACATTTACGGGTATGAAAATATTTGCGGGCTTGAGGAATTACAATTAACAAATAATAATAAATAGTCCACATTAAAAAGATCAAAAGAGATCTAAAACGGTTGAACTTGATGGACTAATTCTTTACTCATCCTCCAATACTATTCTATTAATAATTATTTAATCAACAAATTAATTAATAACTAATCCGCATATTGCAGATCAGAGGAGATCTTAACATGTTGAACTTGATGGACTGAAAGTCTTGTTTCAACCTTAATTACTATGTAACTATGTAACTATGTAATTGTAGCAATTGAATAGCGATTTGCGATTTTAGTGATTGTAACTTTTGCGGGCTTGAAAGATCTAAGGCTTAGATGGACTGGAAGTTACCATTTTGACAACCGCAGGGATTTTCAGGCTGTAATCCGCAGATCGTTTGTGACTCGCAAAAATATGCCAATTGAATAGCAAATTAGTTTACTGGCTACATTACGGAGTAAACAACAATAGCTCAACTGAATAAGGCCCTATGTAATTTATTTTCCCCTTCTGGATTGCTGCCTTGATGTGATGAAGGTGCTTGTGTACCTGAATGAAGCTGTGAGCTATTCCATGCAGAGTCACTCAAGATAGCCAGGTCATAGCAGAGAGGTCAGACAAATTGTGGTCCACTGGAAATGGATCTGGTAGCCCACTCCAGTATCTTTACCAAGAAAACAATACGGATAAGCACATCCAGAAGTGGAGTGCTGCATCAACATGGTCACAGAGAGTCGGACACGACTGAAGGACTGAATAACAACAATAATCTATTTTAGATGCTTTTGAACTGTCATCAGGATATGTGAGTGTCTATAACTTACACTTACCTTCAGGGGAATTTTAAAATAAAATACAATTTTGGTAAAATCTAAAACGAGTTAATAAATGCGTATCATACATTTTTAATTTCTTTAAATTACTCATAGCCAGTCCAGATTACACTTTTCTTTCCACTGAACTTTTGGAACAAATTCAATATTTGCGTGTTATCTCATTATCTGACATTTTGATCATTTTCCTTATAACTGGAGAGGGAACAAAAATAACAGGTTCCAGAACTGTTCAAAAATAATTTGCATTTGTAAAACTAAAGTGAACAGGAAAAAAAAAAAATCCTTCAGACTTGTCCCAAATTGTTCGCTGAAAAGTTAACAAGTTTAATTAATGCAGATTTTTTTTCTTTTTGGGCTGTGACAGACACTTTAGAGCAAATATGAGGTAACGACCCAACTAATAATAACATTTGAGGGCGTTTAGCCTGTGTGGCCTGTCTGTGTTCACCTCGCTCACAGACCCCATGCAGAGCTGTAAAATCACAACATTGAAATAAATTCCGTTCCTCCATTCCTGCCAGTGTTGTGGTAATGAACAATACATTATAACATGTAGGTTGTTATCAGCTAAAGTGTTGCTTGCTCTCATAACACCACTATGGAAATTTCCAATTATTGCTTTATAACCCTGTTTATAGATTGACTCCTTTTACGAGAAATTTCAGTTTATTAACGCAAGGCCTCACAGGTTTCATTGGAGTATTTAGAGAGTGCCATTTTCCCATGGGTGGATTTAAGTAGGCCTCGGCCTGTCCAAGAAACTGACAAACATGGCGAATTCTGGCAGGTTTTTCCACTTTCTTGACATCTCCCCAAACTTTTAGTTATTTTAATGTATAATTCAGACCACACCTCGTGAAGAGTTAAGTAAATGACCCATTTATACGTTTCAGATTATCTAATCTGATGTGACTGAGTTACAGTATCCATCGATCACTCTATGAGTATCATATGTACACATGACGAGGAGGAAAGAGTCACAGGTTGGAGATTTTAACTCTTTCAGGGATACTGACATACTTTGCTACAGAGATGATGATGTGTAAAACATATTTAGAAAGTTATAAAATATACATTTATTATAAATTAATTAATTTAGTAAGATAACTGTCACAATATGGGACCGGCACGCTCTGGAGCTCCCACCGATTAGGTCCTCGTATTGGGTAGGTATGACTATGCTCAGTGACCGCAGGCTGAGCACAGAGATTGTCTTTTGGAAAATTTTGGAAAAGCAGTTTTATAGGTGACTGAACAAAAAGGCCAGTTAGACATTAAACAGAAAACAAATGACACGTCCACAAACCCAACTTAAACCTCCCTTCCCATTGAGTCTATCCCATTGTCCACAAAAAAACAAGGCTCCAGGGCCAGGAGATCAGAAGGGGAATTCCCAGATGTGGCCATGGTGCCAGCAAGTCTCCCTTATCTTAAATTCCCCCCAGTCTGACTAGACTGCACATAGGCATATCTTCCACCCAGGAAGAATCATAGACATTGGGTTGGGTATCATGTCCATTGTCATCCTAACATATTGTAAAGAATATCTGATGTAACACCTGAGGTTCTATTTTTGACTATGAATTGTGGACTCATAATTACAGCTATTTTCTTTGTTAATATTATTATATGATTTTGATGAAAAATGCCCTCCTACAAAAGTTTTACTCAGCCCCGCCTAGATCCTGTGACGGACAATCCACTAGACTTCTCCTCTTTCTTAACCTTTTATATATCTCTGCTGACACCAATTTCCTTGCTCGCTTCAAGGATTGCCCCATTTCATTGTATTTATCACACAGCGCTATCAAAAAAGGTCCGCATAGTTAGAACGATGATCATCCTAGTTGTAACATAAGGATGTGAGAGCTAGAAAAAAAAGATGGCTGAGCATTATAGCATTGATGTCTTTCAATTGTGGTGTTGGAGAAATCTGCTTAGAGTCCCTTGGACTGCAAGAAGATCTAATAAATGAATAGTACAGGAAATCAAGACAAACTGGTCACTGGAAGGTTTGATCATGAGGCTGAAGCTCAAATATTTTTGACCATATCATGAGAAGACATGATTCCCTAGACTCTGTTGCTGAAATAGAATGAAGGTACACGAAGAAGGGGAGGATGGATAGATGAGGTGATTGAAGTAATGCACATGAGCTTAAGGGAGCTTTACCTGGCATGCTGCCACCCATAGGCTTAAAGAGAGTAGGACATGACTGAACAACTAAACAATGACACCAGCACAAATATCACATGTAAAAAAAACATGAATAATGAAAACTGAGTGTCATGAACATTTACCTTCTGGACCAAACACATAAATACTTGTTAAGATCAACCATGCTAGAGATACATAAAGAGGTTGAATTAGCACATGGATATGCATAGGGGCAATCTCTAGCCCCCTAAATTACATCCATCAATTTAATTCATATTCATTACTGGGCCCTGGCAGCATCCATGATACTTTTGTGGAAACTGTGCGTATGAAAGTGGAACTTCCATTTTTGGAGTGCAGGGCTTACATCAGGGCTTCTAGGTCTATGAGGATGAAGTGGAGTGGTGTCAATTTCCATCAGTCCAATTATCTAACAAAGGCTCTGGATCTCTCCTTGTTCCTTCCATCATCACTTCCTTTAATGACCAATTAAAAATATGTGCTCATGATTCACTGCTCAGGAAGAGATATAACAAAGACGAAATGGATTCCTCTATTCAAAATTCACATTTGTTTCCCCCGCAAAGTGTTTTCTAGAACACCATTTAGCAGCACTCAAGCATCTTTGCATTGTTTAAAACAATATAATATTATGTTTGCAAATGGAAACATATGAATGGAAACGTATGCATGGCCCTTTGTAGGCCCTTTTGTCCCAGTGCCATTAATACCTTTATGGGTAAATTTATTGAACTGATTTTGTAGTTCACTAAAAAACACAGCGATCAGTGCTCTGATTTAAATCACCATCTGCTTTTTTAAGTTAAAAAACATTTCTGCATTTTTTCTATTGGCAGTAAAAGCATCTTTTATTTGTAGAGTTGTATCTGCCAGTTTACCACCTGTTTAACACAAGTGGATCATATCTGTGACAAAAACACCAGACAGACTGTTACAAATGGATTGCAAGATTGGAACAATGTGTAACAAAAGGGAAAGAAATGCACAATCAGCTATTATCATGCCAAAGGTTGGATATGAAAGCAAGGTTTATATCTACTACATATGTATACATTCTAGTTTGATAAGTATGATACATGACAGAGATAGGGTAAGTGCATTGGTAAATATGTTATTTTTTGTAACCTAGACTTTACATTTTCAACAGCATAATGGAGGCGAAAACAGCAATGGAGCTATGACTGTGCAGCAGGTGCAAAACACCAAGCCCAAAACAGTGTAGGGACCCTTTGTTTACTGGAGTAGATAGTAATAGAGAGTACAAGAGCATAGTATTGTAAAGTTGTGACTAAATTCACTAGATCAGAGTCCAGGTCAGTCCAAGGATTAGGTCAAGGCTGAAGGTAATCTTCAGTGTTAAGATGAGAAGCAGTAGGTCAAGGCAGGTGGTAATCTTCAGCGTTAAGGTGAGAAGCAGTAGGTCAAGGCTGAAGGTAATCTTCAGTGTTAAGATGAGAAGCAGTAGGTCAAGGCAGGCGGTAATCTACAGTGTTAAGGTGAGAAGCAATAGGTCAAGGCAGGCTGTAATTTTCAGTGTTAAGATGGCAAATAGTAGGTCGAGGCAGGTGGTAATCTTCAGTATTAAGGTAGCAAGTGGTAGGTCAAGGCAGGTGGTAATGTTCAGTGTTAAGGTGAGAAGCAGTAGGTCAAGGCTGGAGGTAATCTTCAGTGTTAAGATGAGAAGCAGTAGGTCAAGACAGGTGGTAATCTTCAGTGTTAAGATGAGAAGCAGTAGGTCAAGGCTTAAGGTAACCTTCAGTGTTAAGGTGAGAAGCAGTAGGTCAAGGCAGGCGGTAATCTACAGTGTTAAGGTGAGAAGCAGTAGGTCAAGGCAGGCTGTAATTTTCAGTGTTAAGATGGCAAATAGTAGGTCAAGGCAGGTGGTAATCTTCAGTATTAAGGTAGCAAGTGGTAGATCAAGGCAGGTGGTAATGTTCAGTGTTAAGGTGAAAAGCAGTAGGTCAAGGTTGGAGGTAATCTTCAGAGTTAAGATGAGAAGCAGTAGGTCAAGACAGGTGGTAATCTTCAGTGTTAAGATGAGAAGCAGTAGGTCAAGGCTGAAGGTAACCTTCAGTGTTAAGGTGAGAAGCAGTAGGTCAAGGCAGGCGGTAATCTACAGTGTTAAGATGGCAAATGGTAGGTCAAGGCAGGTGGTAATGTTCGGTGTTAAGGTTGCAATCAGTAGGTCAAGGCAGATGGTAATCTTCAGTGTTAAGGTGAGAAGCAGTAGGTCAAGCAAATAGGTAATTTTTACAGTCAAGGTCACACAAGTCCATCATCAAGCGGTGACAAGTATTACTGGTATATGGGGCCTGGCAAAGGAAGGGCCCAGGCAGCTGCATAATAAATAGTGTGGCACAAGGGGAACCCCCCCCCCACCCCCACCCCCTGCTGCAGACTTCCTACTACTGCCTGCAAGGACTTGAAATCTCCCCTCTGTGAGTAATAATCCCCCTCCTACTGACATGTTCTCAATTGCAAACCTGGGTGTCTGTTGAGTATCTCTAACTCTTCTCCTGGCTACAGTCTTCTGTCTGCAACCTGACCCATCATAATTATAAACTTCATACTAATATTCGATATATACAGTATGTATGCAAAAAAATCAGTATTGCAGTATTAAGCAATACTTTTTTATTAAACTAAAAATCCAGGTCTGGAGCAGTACTCAACTATTTGACGGAACATATAAATTAGACCTTTAGAAATTAGATTTATTTTAACAAAGTTGAAAAAACACTGAATGATACTACACAGAGCATGATGAAGACATGGATAAGGACTAATAAATCAATGAAACCTAGGAGAGTGTGAAGGCAGGAGAGAGAGGGGCATATTATAACATAGAAGAAAAAAAGGGATACAAATAACAATATATACATACAAACATACATATATATATATATATATATATATATATATATATACACACACACACACGTAAGTACACATATACACATATGCATATAGATACATAAATACAGAGCACACGTTCCTGTGGAACATCTGAATGAAATTCATAGTTTTCTTCGGTTCACATCTTTTTTACTAAAGTGGCAGTTTGTGAGCTGTTATATGTATGTATTTGTAAAATTAAAGGAACTTTAATGATTGTTTTTTTCTCATTGGAATAAGTAAAAGTAACTAAAAAAACATATACTTAACATGTTCAATACACACCTTACAGCTGCCTACAAGGAAGTCATATCTAAATGTTTAATCCCCCCACCAACTCTCTTTTACACAGAGAAAGAGAAAGCATCCTGGGATATGATATGTAAATCGTAAACCTTGGTTCCATATGTAAGCAGAGCAGGGCTTGCGCATGCAAGCCCATAGCTACTGCTTAGAGAGAGACAATAGTAAATGAGACCATAATCATGACGTCAATCAAACCTGCAGGAACTCCCGCAGGCTCACTAAAGGACCCCGGGACTCCCCAGAGTCCCCACAGGAATCGGGACCCCCGCAGCATTTGAAATTTAATTGTCCCGCCTTGCGGGTCGTTAAAGAACCCAAGCGACAATTGTAGTGAACCCCTGCCTAAAATTAACCCCATCAGTCCCAAAAGGGTCTATATAGACCCTTATGGGACAATAATTTACCCTGACATTAACACTATAAGTGCCATGAGGGTCCTCCAGGACCCTCATGGCACTAAGTCTAAGCACTACCCTACACTACACTATTATCCACCCAATAAACTAATAAATCTAAATTAATCACCCTCTAAGTAATTAACCCCCTCTAAGTAGTTAATCCTAATTAACCCTCACCATACCTAATTAACCCTATCACTAACCAAGTTATCCCTATCTAGTCCTATTTAACCCTAACTGTACCTATTTAACCCTAACTGAACCCAATAAACCCTAACTGTACATATTTAACCCTAACTGTACCCAATTTACCCAAATCCTATTGACCCCTACCCTATCCTATTAACCCCTAACCTATCCTATTAACCCCTATCCTATTAACCCCTATCCTATTAACCACCAAAACCCTATCATGTTAACCCCACTCTACCCTATCTGAATAACCCCTATACTACCTACCTAACCCCCTAATAAAATCCCTAACACCCCAGTAAATACAAAAAACACCCACATTACAGAAAATAAAAAAAAACACAAAGTACAAAAAAGAAACTACTAATTACATGAAAATAACAAAAGCATTACAGTAAAAATAAAAAAGACTTACATAAAATATAAACCACTTTTAAAATAAAAAAGAGAACCTGTAAAAAAGAAAGGGTTAATAAGTCTACTGACCTGGCCAAAATGCCCCTCCAGCGGTGTCCATTGATGCCTTGGTTTTCACTCTTCTGGGCACTCTTCAAAATCCCGATGTTCTACATAAAAAAAAACTACAGCTACTAATGGAGTTCTTCCCTTGAGGAGCTTCCCACCATAAATGAAGGTTCCTGCGCATGCTCTGATCGAAAAATCGCTGTTAATCAGATTTCAGCCAATCAGAATGGGATACACCCCTATATCCCATTCTAAATTGGCTGAAATCATTTGTGTGTTCTGATTGGCTTAAAACTCTGTCAATCTGATTCCAGCCAATCAGAATGGGTTATAACCCTATATGCCATTCTGATTGGCTGAAAGCATTTATGCTTACTGATTGACAGTGATTTCAGCCAATCAGAACGCGTAAATGCTTTCAGCCAATCAGAATGGGATATAGGGGACCCAAGCAAGAAGGGTTAATGTAGGGACCCAGTGGGGGTCCTGATGGGGACCCTGCAACATAGGAGGGTTAATGTTAGGGGCTGTGGGGGTACTGTAAGTACCCCCGTGGCAGGGATTAACTATTTGTGTGGAGCGGGCCCTTTAAGGATCCGTGGCATAAGGGCATATGTAAGGGCTTTTAAAGCCCTTGCGAGTCTGCTCTAGTACCCGTAGGATTTTAGGCTACATTTCCCATTTCCGGGTTTGAACACAAGTGTAGCCTTGTGAATTGTAGCAATTGAATGGCGTTTTGCGATTGTAACTGCTGCAAACTTGACAGATCAAAGGCTTAGATGGGCTGTAAGTTACAGTTGTAACAACCGCAGGGATTTTCAGCCCGTAGACCATTTTTGGCCCGCAAAAAGACACCAATTGAATAGCAAATTAGCTTATGGGCTCTATTAAGGGTGCCCGTAACTTACAATTGCTCAATTGAATCGGGCTCCATATATTCAAGACATCCAATCCCTAATTCTGACCCAATTTCAGTACTTTCCTTACTAAGGCATCTACCTGCCTTCCACTTACAAAGTCTCTCCAGCAGTTATACTATACTTGTTAGTAATGCTCCACCTTCCGCCATATTATATATCTATCTGGGCAAGTCATCATAGCATCACATATAATATTTTTAATAACTGAACCACATTGTTCCATCTTATTGTTGCCCCCACCAACCTAGATTGTGAGTTTGCAAAAGCAGGTTCCTCACATTCTTCTATATATAATCCAACAATAATAATCTTCCAATAATAATAATAAGATATTATTGTTGTTCAGACATTCAGTCGCGTCCAACTCTTCGTGACAGCATGGACAGCAGCACACCAGGCATATCTGTCTCTGGTTGTGCGTATCCATACGTTTTTCTTGGCGAAGATACTAGATTGCCAGTGACCTCTCTGCAGTGCACCAGGGCCCTTCTCTGAGTATTTTTTTGTTTTGCAGTTAACTTTATTTTCTGTAGAGCATTCTACTGAAGCTCCAAGAGGTGGCAGTGGTGAGCAGTTTAGCACACTGGGGCTTGTTGACAGCAATGAATAGGAGGGTAGGTTCTGTGAGGTGGGTCCCAAGAAGGGTTGGATGCTGTGTGAGGATGGATCTTGAGAAGGGTGGGTGACCTGGGGAGGTGGATGTTGAGATGGACTGGGTGCTATGTGAAGATGGCTGCTGAGAGGGACTGGCTATGTAGCGATACAAAAATGGAGAGTAAGAGAGAAAACGAAGAGCGCACAATATTTAGATATTGGCTGCTGAGAGGGACTGGCTGATATATAGAGATACAAAAATGGAGAGGAAGAGAGAGAAAACGAAGAGAACACAATCTTTAGACCTCAGATATTTGGGGTAATATTGACGTTATTTTCCCCTGGTTTGCGTGATTGTTATCTGATTGCCCTAACCAGTATAATACTGTAGGCCTTAGATTTTGTTCCTTGAGTTACGAAATAAGTGTCTCTGACATGGCATCAATATGTAATCTTTGTTCAGAGAAAATCTTTATTATCCAAATCCAATTGGTAAAAACAAAGAATTAGATATATAATATATTCAAACATGTTTCGACGCTGTAATCTGCTGCCTCCTCAGTGATGTATACCTCAGCTTGGTCAAGAACCAGCTTAGACCAAAGCATTGAGCTCAATAAGATTGTCTTTGAACAAAGATTACGTATTGATTCCATGTTAAAGACACTTATCACAAGGAACAAAATCTAAGGCCTACAGTATTATACTGGTTAGGGCAATCAGAGAACGCGAACCAGGGGAAAATAACGTCAATATTACCCCAAATATATATTACACACAAAGATTGTGCGCTCTTCGTTTTCTTTCTCTTCCCCTCCATTTTGGTATTTTCATGATTAAAGACACCAGTGTGAACAGTTTCTAGAGAAACAGCCGCACATCTCAATACAAGGGTTTGCCAACGAAAAAATAAGACCCTGTATATCTAGCATCATTTATTAGAAACAATTCTACCTGAGCGCTTTTTGCCTCTACAGCTGGGAACCAAGATATCCCAACAATCAACAAACCATCTTGATATGTAGAGATAGTATATGTATAAATGTGTGCTTCACGCAGAGAGGAGGTAATTGAAGAGGAACAGCTATGAAAGGGGTCTTGGGGGAGCAAGAGCAGCTATGGGAAAGGGTCTCAGGGAGGGATGTTGTTATTGGAAGGGGTCTTGGGGAAGGGCTCTAAATGAGTTATTACCTGGGGGGGGGCAGCACGAAAACATTTTTACAACTCCCAATTTTTTTTGCACCGGGGCCCTTTATGCTCATGCTCCGACACTGTATGACATGCCCATCTTGTGTGACCCTACATGGTAAGACTCACAGCTTCAATGAAGTACACAAGCCTCTTCACCACAACAAGGTAGCAATCCAGAAGGGGATGTAAGATATTGGTAGTTCATAAATAACTCAGATCAAATAAACTCATCATAATAGCAATGCCAGCAGATCATACAGTGACATTGAGTTTAACCTTCATATATATGTAATTAGCAAGTCACTTAAGTCTCAGATTTAATTGGGAAAGCCTTGAACAAATCTTCCCACTCCAACGTTACAACAAAATTTCAGGACTTTAGTAAACATATTGATACAATGAAAATATTGGTTATTACCATTTTTTAATTATGGTGCAGAAAAGTCAAATTATAGAATTTGCCGTACTCTTCCCTGGTTTTGTGTGAATGTACAAAATTCACAGAATAAACTAGGTTTGTCGACACTGGAACTAGAGTACTAAATGAACATGCCTGTCTTCCATCTGTAGTATGGTATCAATGCTTACTCGTGACTAATGGCAGATAAATACACAATTCTAAACATTTAATTAAAGGGCCATTTACCTCATTGTAAGTGCTCTTCATTGTGTGAGCACAAGATATTTTTTAATTACACTAATAACAGCTAAAAAATCTAAAGTCTGTTTACATAACAAAGTCTGTCCTGTCGACTGCCTGTTGCAGAAGTAAAACAGACAGCTGAGCAGTGCAGTGAAGACAGTGATTGATAGCAGTTTGTCCCTGCACTCAGAAATGCACTGACAAGTTAACCCATAACTGATTCCAGCATTCCATGATCTGCACAGATGGATTTGGTAAGGGTTAACCTATTTTTTTCTACATAGCTGTAGCTGTGGGTATGTCAGGGGCAGTCAGTGACACATGTAAACACAGATTTTATTTGAGTTGATATTTTAGTGAAAAATGCACGTATTTCAAAAATTCTAAAGGTATTTCAACATGCTTTTAGGAGATCTTTACCTTGATGTGGTCCAAACTAAGCTGTAATACATGGCCCTTTAATAATTTGCGTAACAGATAATTTGGTAAAGTAACATCAGTTATCATCACAACATTTATGAATAATATTAATATTAATAAATAGAACTAATATAGTTTTGGTAAGTGTGTAACACTCCATTAGGAGCCTATACACTTATGTGCCATCTGCCCGGCTTTAGCAGTGCATGCGCCATGCACAGCTTTAGCTACACACACAAACCATGTGTGGCTTTAGGAGGAGGAGTAGGGGCGGAGAAGAGAGGGAGGAGGGGGGAGAAGGGGAGGGGTGAGAAGGGGAGGGGAGTAAAGAGACACAGGGGAGGGGGAAAGACACAGGGGAGGGAGGGGGAGAAGAGACACAGGGGAGGTGGGGAAGACACATGGGAGGGGGAAGACACAGAGGAGGGAGGAGGAGGTGGGAAGGGGACACAGGGGAGGTAGGGAGAGAGACTTGGGAGGGGGAAGAGACACAGGGGAGGGGGCAGAGATACAGGGGGAAGGAGAGGGGGGAGAGACACAGGGGAGAGAGACGGGGAGGAAAGAGACAGGGGGGGAGAGACAAGGGAGGAAAGAGGCACAGGGAAGGGAGAGGGGGGAGAGATACAGGGGAAAGGTGGTAGTCGTTTGTAACGGACAAACGACTAGTAATAATAATAATAATAATAATAATAATAATAATAATAATAATACATATTTCAAAATATGTATACTAACATTTTCCACACAGTGAGAGGATATCGACCAATAAACTTATGCACTGTGGTTATGGCTGGGAATGTAATTCACAGAGAGGCTCAAATCCTTAAATGTTCACTGAAGAAAAAACAGCTATTGCTACCCTCTCTCAACTACTTAATCTCTTAGTACATCCCTCTCAATGTGCTGACAAGTTGCGTAGAAGGAAAATGGACTCCTATTTTACAATGATGGGGAAAATGTTTTTTTCTGGTCAAAATCATAAAATAAAAACTAGCAAACATCGGCATTCTGTTAGAATTTCTGTAAGTGGGAAAGAAATCTTGAATGTCTCCTTCGACAGGAAAATATTTTATCTCCCGTCAACAACTGGAACTCTAAATCTATTGTTAAATGTGACGTGTAAGTGATGTTTTGTTTTTTGTTGAGTCGCTTATGGCTAGATGACGGCATTTGTGGAAATATCCATTATGTTAAAGAATTAATTATAATGTAAACTGTTACTATTCAAACCATTGATACATTAGTGTCATTAACCTTTTAAGAATAATTTCAAAAGAACTTTTGGAACTGGTCATTTAATTTTCACCTGCTAATGTACTTTCTAATTTCAAACAGAGCACACAAAAGGAATGTTGCCTTTTAGTAATAAAATTAAAACCTTAAGTGTTCATCCGCATACCCGATACACGTTTCTCCGGACGGTTCCAGCTTTTCAAACACTGTACAGCGCTCAAACTTCAAATATCAGACTGGACATATAAATGAGCAAATCTAAAATGATTTATGTTGTTCGCCAAGTCTCTGTAAACTTCAGTGCCAGGCTGTGTGTTTTGGACAGGATTTTACTGAAATGCTATTCAGCCAAATATGCCATTCTGTATAGAACAGACAGCCAAATAATATCCACTAAAAGTAGGATATCAAAGAATTTTTTTTCACTAAATAAATGTTATGTGTTTAGCTTTTCATCTATAAAAAGATGCTGATAATACAATTTCATTTTTATTATGGCTCAATTTTTATAGTTTTTGTGAAACTGATATTCAATTGTTTTATGGTTTTATGTCAAATATATTAAAATATATCAAAATAAATGGTTCACCTGAAGTATAGATAACCAGCATTATACAGAAAGCAAAAAAACAGTCAGATCAAAGAAGAGCCCTCTCTTTAAAGGCGCATGAACTCCTTGTAAGTCAGTTACTATGATTCAAAAAAACCTCATCTGCTACCCTCCCCTAATAAATTAGGAGCCCCCTCTACTCCCATTTGTCAGTGGTCAATACCCTGTAGTGGACAACAGTAGCCCTGCTGTTGTTGCTGTGAATCCTGTAAGTACTTTATTTCACAGAGTACACACACACATATATATGTATTTATATATATATATATATATATATATATATATATATATATATATTGTGCCTTGCAAAAGTATTCACCCCCTTGACTTTTTACCTATTTTGTTACATTACAGCCTTAAGTTCAATGTTTTGTTAATCTGAATTTTATGTGATGGATCAGAACACAATAGTCTAAGTTGGTGAAGTGAAATGAGAAAAATATATACATAAAACTATTTTTTAGAAATAGAAAACAGAAAATTGGCATGTGCGTATGTATTCACCCCCTTTGTTATGAAGCTCATAAAAAGTTCTGGTGCCACCAATTACCTTCAGAAGTCACATAATTAGTGAAATGATGTCCACCTGTGTGCAATCTAAGTGTCACATGATCTGTCATTAAATATACACACCCCAGAGGCTGCAACACCTAAGCAAGAGGCACCACTAACCAAACACTGCCATGAAGACCAATGAACTCTCCAAACAAGTAAGGGACAATGTTGTTGAGAAGTACAAGTCAGGCTTAGGTTATAAAAAAATATCAAAATCTTTGATGATCCTCAGGAGCACCTTTAAATCTATCATAACCAAATGGAAAGAACATGGCACAACAGCAAACCTGCCAAGAGACGGACACCCACCAAAAATCTATGGAGGAAAGAGCTCTGGTCTGATGAGACTTAAATTGAACTTTTCGGCCATCAAAGAGAATTCTATGTCTGGCGCAAACCCAACACATCACATCACCCAAAGAACACCATCCCCACAGTGAAACATGGTGGTGGCAGCATCATGCTGTGGGGATGCTTTTCAGCAGCCGGGACTGGGAAACTGGTCAGAGTTGAGGGAAAGATGGATGGTGCTAAATACAGTTATATTCTTGAGCAAAACCTGTACCACTCTGTGTGTGTGATTTGAGGCTAGGACAGAGGTTCACCTTCCAGCAGGACAATGACCCCAAACACACTGCTAAAGCAACACTTGAGTGGTTTAAGGGGAAACATGTAAATGTGTTGGAATGGCCAAGTCAAAGCCCATACCTCAATCCAATAGAAAATCTGTGGTCAGACATAAAGATTGCTGTTCACAAGCGCAAACCATCCAACTTGAAGGAGCTGGAGCAGTTTTGCAAGGAGGAATGGGCAAAAATCCCAGTGCTAAGATGTGGCAAGCTCATAGAGACTTATCCAAAGCGACTTGGAGCTGTGATTGCCGCAAAAGGTGGCTCTACAAAGTATTGACTTTAGGGGGTGTTATGCACATTGACTTTTTCTGGTATGTTGTCCTATTTGTTTGCTTCACAATAAAAAATCATCTTCAAAGTTGTGGGCATGTTCTGTAAATTAAATAATGCAAATCCTCAAACAATCCATGTTAATTCCAGGTTGTGAGGCAACAAAACACAAAAAATGCAAAGGGGGGTGAATATATAGTACACTTGTGTTCACATTTGAGCATCTAAAATAAGTTAGTTTATTCATTTCCTACTCAGAATTCCAAGAACTATTTGACAGGGACATTCAAATGAGCCCACAATGTTTTTACTCTTTAATCCCATACTACTTCATACATGGCTCTTTTAAGAATATGCTTGCTGTGTTACAAAACTTTAAAGTATAGCATAGGATGGATTATGCAAGTTCGGAGATCTACCCACAGACAGCTGTTTTGATCTTACACAAATCTCATCAGTATGGGACTGGCATATATATTTGTATAGTCACATTATTATGACCACCACCTACTTTTGATGTCAGTAGCGCGTAGCTAAAGAAATACGGCAAGTGTTTTGTGCTGGTTTGTTGGGTATATAAGGTGACATGTAGGCATTCTGCAAACATATCAACCATCGCTTCCATGGGTAAAACGTGATATTTTTCCGACTTTGAAAAGGGGATGATTGTTGGCTTTCTGCCAAGGGTGGCAGTATTTCTGCGCAGTTTGTGAATTGTTCGCCTGCTGCTGTGGTTAAAGTGTACCGTGACTGGACAAACGCACTATTGCAAATAAATGGCATCAAAACTGCAGAGCACTATGTGCCATTGATGTCAGAGGTGAACTTTGGCTGAGAATGTGTGGGAGGGCCAACCGACACGCTACAGTTGGGCAACTCGCCATCCAAACGAACCAGGGGCTACCAGACGTGTGTCTAAAATGACAGTACAGCCAACCCTGTTTTTTAAGGGGTTTAGACGCAAACAGCTGGTCACTGCACCCATGATGATGAGGGTTCGTTGTCAGAAATGGTTTGACAGTACCGAAATTGGCCCTCTTCTGATTGGCAAAGGGTTGCCTTCTCTTGACTGGACGGACATTGGCGTGTCAGGCGCAAAAACTCTGCAACCATTGTTGGAAGAACACAAGCTGGTGGCGGCGTTATGGTCTGGTGAATGTTTTCTTGGCATTGTCTGGGTCTACTCATACCTCTGGTATTCTCAACCAATTGGGTTATCTATCCATCCTTGCAGATCAAGTACACCCATGCATGTTAACTGTCTTCCCTGGAGCAAATGGGATATTCCAGCAGGACAAAGCAACATGTCATACGGCCAGAATTCTCCAGGAGTGGTTGGAGGATCATGGAGACTTCCAAGTACTTCTCTGTCCTTCAAAATTCCCCGGACTTGTACCCAATTGAGCATCTGAAGGACCACCTCGATTGCCATATTCGACGTATGGATCCTCCACCATGCACTCTTCAGCAGCTGTCGGAAGCACTGCAGTCTGCATGATACCCTTGCCTACCTTCCAGCATCTTACTGACTCTCTACCACTCCATCTACCTGCTGTCGGTGCTGCACATGGTGGTTATTCAGGATATTAGATGGTGGTCATAATAATGTGACTCCCTTTTATATATATATATATATATATATATATATATATATATATATATATATAAAATTAAATCCCTGTTAACTTGTTATGATGGGTACATAGATGAGCTATTTAAATTTGAAATGCTTCTGTGTCCCTTTAAGTGTATTGCTAAAACCCATAAACTTTTGTAAAACATACAGTCATGACTGAGCATCTTAGGATTTATATCAATCTACTAAAGTTCTAATGTATATTTAATAATCAGTTTGCTAACAACATGTGAACTCCATTTATTTTCCCATCTAAGACCCCTAAAAGCCCCCTAGATAAATGGATTACTTTATTTGCCATTATTTAAAGTGGCTTATCCCAAGAGTACCAATATTCAGTTGTGCTCATGTTCCGATCTTCTTTATGTTAAAGGAACGTCTGGAAAAGTTCATTCTTTCAACTCAAAAAGGATTAGAAAAAATAAATATACTACTGTAATTTATGAAAATCTTATTCCCCTTACATTTTAGTCTAAGATGCAGATGTTCTGAAAAATGTGAGGAATTATGGCCGAGGAATGTCAGTAGCATGAGGAAATATGAAGAACTTTTTGGAAAATATCATGATATTTCAAAACAAATAAACTGATTTTTAAAATCTAATACAGCAGCTTTGTGTGTTTTAAGAAGAAAAAAGTGCCTGGAGTTTTATAGTTTTACCTGCATTTTACAACATTTAAAAACTACGAGGGTGATTGGTTTAATTGACCAATGTAATGCCCTATCAAGAGGAGCTTTTTGTTTCAATAATGCATTGTTCATTAATAAAATAACTATTTAATCCTTTATAATAGCAATGTTGAATATTAAATTCACTTTCAAAGGTTAGTCTCCAGTTCAGCTGATTGCCTCCACCATGATCAGGTCATCAAGGGGGGGAAGGAGTTTAAATTGAGAGATAGGTCTAAAGGAAAAAGTTTTATAGACTGCCCCCACAACAAAAGATTGTTGCCAATGGGAATGACTTTAACAGAAGTCTCCAGCCAATGGAGTCCACGTTGGTGGTTACACATTGTGCCTGATTTTACAATTTAGCATTACTTGCTAGACAACGATGCCTCCTCCATTGACTTTTCATTGACCTCCCCCATTCGGCCTACCTCCAATGACCAATGTACCACCAGCAACTGAATCTTATTTTTGAAACATGATTAATATTGGATATTTCTATGTAAGCCAAGCATTTTTGGAGGCTCTGTTTATGGATAGAAGAATGCATTTTGTCTTTTTTACATCATTTCCTGGGAACTGGATCATGAGGGTGTGTGTTTTTAATCTACCAGTGAATTGAGGGTGGGGGAAGATAGAACAAGGAGAATCCAGGCAGCTTTATTAGGTACCTATATCTAATTGTAATTGATGCTACGCCCTTCCTCCTCATGGTCCATGAAGCAGTCTGCTTGCAAGCATTATTCTCTAGAAATATAAATCCCCTCTCACACACAGCTTCCACCAATGTATCATGGATCTAGCTTTATGATGTTTTCCTTGTCCTCTTAGTTAAACTCAAAGACTCAAAGTATTTATATAGCCCTACAATCCTCACATATCCTATCTCTAAATCACTCCAATGGCAGGGAAGGGGTTAATAAACAATACAAGTTAGTCTAGGGGGTTATACCCCTCTACTTATGGCTTTATAGACTCTCATCCTTACAGTGACTACATCAACACCAGGAGGGGGGCCCTGGGTTCCTCCTTTCCACCCTTGTAAAGCTCTTGTTCGATTGGCCCTAAGGGCAACACTATCAGTAAATCCTGTCGGATATTCCAAGTATAGGTAAATAGAGCTCTCTGATTGGTTAAATAACTAACCAATCGGAATGTGGTTCCAATCCCTGCATTCTGGTTGTTTAACATTTTAGCCAATTGGAAAAGACACGGTGCAATTGTCGAATTCAAATATTTTATTTGTATTGGCTGAAATATGATTGATACATATTTCAGCCAATCTGAAGCCAAAAAACAGTATATCAGATGAGGGCTCAGTCAAAAGCTGCTATTTGTAGAGGGAGCTGCTCAGAGGAGGTGCTTCGTTAGTTTAGTTATTTTTTTAGAAAGCGTTGGGATTTTATGTGGATGGCCATTTGACTGAATAGAGAATGCAAGTAAAAAAGAGGCCATTTCCTGGAAGGCCAGTAGATGAGGACCGTTAGGTTCAATCAAGATTGGAGTAGCTGCTTATCCAGGGCTTTGTGGAGTGTCGCTGGATGTTCTTCCATGGATGGGTAATCTATTAATTAACACATTTTCCCTATATAATTGTTTTAGTAATGATTTGTTTACAGTGGCATATCTAGAGGTAGAGAGTTTGCCACCCCTGGTGCCATCTATATATATATATTCCCACTTCTCTCTCTCACTCACCCTTCTCTCTCTCTCCCCCTTCTCTCATTCTCTCCCTCCTCTCTCTTCCGTTCTCTCTCTCGCTCCCCTTCTTTCTCCCTCTTCCCCTCTCTCTATTTATCTCCCCCTTTTCTCACTCACCCACTTCTCTCTCTCACACTCTCTCTTCCATCTCTTTCCATTCTTTCTCGCTCACTCCCCTTCTCTCTTTCTCCTTCTCTCAATATCCCCTTTTCTTACTCCATTCTCTCTCTATCCCTCCTCCCTCTCCCTCCTCTCTCACTCTCTCCCTGTCTCTCTTCCCCCACCTCTCTCTCTCCCTCCTGTCTCCCTCTCTCTCCTCTACCTCCTCTCTCTGTCTCCCTACTATCTCTCTCTCCCTCTCCCTCCTGTCTCCCTCTCTCTCCTCTCTCTGTCTCCCTACTATCTCTCTCTCCCTCTCCCTCCTGTCTCCCTCTCTCTCCTCGCCCTCTTCTCTCTGTCTCCCTACCATCTCTTTCTCTCTCTCTCTCTCTCTCTCTCTCCCTCTCCCTCTTTGTCTGCCCCCTCTCACTATCACTTCTCTCTCTACTTTTCCCTCCTCTCTCTCCCTCCTCCCTCCCTCTCTCCCTCCTCTCTCCCTCTCTCCCTCCTCTCTCTCCCTCCTCTCTCTCCCTCCTAGCTAATTTATATATGAGTCGATAGCAGGGCATAGGCGGAGGGGTCATTAACCCAACCACATTCGTTTTTATTTCTATTTAATCCCATTTGCTTCTATTATCGTGGCAATGAGAGGCATATATTGAATTGTGGTGAGCTCTGTTGCTTATCACATAACAGTTCTTGGTTGGGGGTTTAGCTGGTACTACAGGGTTTGGGCTCACTGCAGAGCTTTTGGGGAACACGTTACATTAGGACAGTTTTCATACAGGACCAAATTAGGTAGAAACACACATAGAGCAGGGAACATATAGCTCGAAGGAACCGGTCAAATAAACATTTATATTTTACACCACGAAATTAATTATTCTGTAAAAGACATCAGTTAAAGGATCATCAATAAAATATTGGATAAAGTATATTAATTCTGAACTACCATATTGGCAATAAATATATTACTAGAAAAGTTTATATTAATAAATCGCCCTGGACCAAATCCTCTACCTGCACATGATGACTCTCTTTTGGAGATGGAGAAATATGTTACAGAAATGACTAAAATGTGGTGTTTAGGAGGAGCTGGAGCATTGATGTTCGTCTATGCAGGACAGAGGTTTTAAATAATTTCATCTTTTTAAATATTAAATAAATGTAGTCTGTTTTTCTATGTACTCTTTTAAAGAATTAAAAATAGACAACATGTATATAAAATATAAAAAAATAATAATAATGCTGCCTCTAATTGATTACCTGTTATATGCAATTATGTTGCACTCAAATCTACCATTTTGGTTTCTGATCAACATCATGACAAACTTTAAATTTAGAGGCAGCTGCTATCTGCACAGTGGAATTGTGTCAGCTAAAACTGCAAGTTGAAAACTTGACTATATGGTAATTCAGTGTTAATATATTCAATGCTTTCATTTATTGATGATCCTTTATCTAATATCCTTTATTGAATAAATAATTTCCTGGTATAAAATACCAATATTGGACACATGCTTTTAAAAATGTAGCACACATAATCAAATGAAAAAAGAAAAAGAAGCCTTGCAGTAAATAATAATTGCATAAGAAAGGCTAAAAATATAAAGGTTGTGCTTATTTTGTTAAAAAGGAAAATGTTCCCATAATTCAATATCCAAAAGACCAAATAAAATAAGAGAGTGTTCTAAAACAATGTTTTCCTTTTTTATAGAAATAATAACTATTACTCAAATCCTTTATTATTTTACTATTGAAAATAAAAAAACAAATATAAAAAAAATAATAAAAAAAGAGTAGTCACCCAAAATAGACATTAAAAAACAGTAAAATATAGTTGAAATATAGCAGTGAAACGTAACAATAGTAAAATATAACAATGTATCCCATAAACTCTAAATGTTCTATAAAACATTCCAAGAGAAGTGAAGAGGACCCATTAATCAAACTAACGTGTTTTATGATTTCCTTGCTAGACCAAAATATTTTTGTCAGCATTTTTGAAAATAGGATGCAACTGTTACTTGTCATTATTGTAATGGAAATATGCAATGTCTATATAGTAATTCAATTCAATTGGCATAAATTCTTGCAGAGATTTCTATTTTCATGGATCGGACTGACGTTAACCCATTCACTTCTATGGACTCTAAAAAGAAAGTCAGGTTACATCTGTGTATGGTTATGACGTATTGAAGAACGTTAGCGGCTGATTTCTAACATAGAAAATGTACATTTAACTGCAAATTATACATAGACCATATTGAAAATATACATAGGAAATGTCATATGAAAAATATAATTAACACAATTTAAAAACAGATGTAGGAATGCTAGGTTGCTCATTACTCTGTCACAATGTTTTCTTTTTGATAATGACAAGTGAGTCTACTAATTAGAAATAGCTTTAGTTGTAATTTGGTACATTAACACTGAAATAAGTTAAGACGTGATAGATTGGCTTTTACTAAGGATGGAAAGAGTAAAAAAAAAAAGCATGAATCACAAAATAAAAAAAATGAATCACATATATAGTAATAGACATAGACATAAAATATGAATAAAAGTAAATATAGTACAGAAAAATACAATCTGTACAAAATGAATTACATGTTTGTCTTGATCACATTTATAATACTATATTAATAAAAAACATAGTAAGTTTAACAACACGTTTATATTAAATAATTCACTAATACTATTAAAGATCCTTTAATAATATTAATAATATTATTTTTTTATATATATGCTTTTGAAAACTAAATTTGAGTGGGATGAAAATAGAAAAATAAAAAAATATTTATTTATATATATCATTTTTTTCTTTTTCCATTTTCATCACTATTTAATTTTGTATTGAATAGCAAATATAGAAAAAATATATTTTTAATACACATTTATATATGTGTACATATATATATATACGTATATATATACACATTTTTAATGTTTGTATTTTATAATGTTCCCCTTTTCTATTATTACCGCCTCTAGTGCTGGGTTCTCAGGAGGGTGTGTCCTTGTATACTAATGAGCTTCCTATTAGTCTTGCTGACAACACTGGCACTTGTAGCTACCTTATTTACATTCTAAAGATAAAAAATTCTGTTGCATTCAAAGGCCCTCATTCTATTATCGGCCGTAAATCGGCCGCAAAGCTGCGATTCCTTGCGCGGGTCCCGTTACCTTGCAATTCAATTATACGGCACCGCAAGGATATCCCCTTACGGCCGGCCGCATATCTTGCAACCGGCCGTAAGCTCAGAAATCTTTAAATGCAAAAATAAATTCAAGACGGCACTGTAAAGCTCTGTAAATGCTAGGGATCATTATGGGGGACATGAGGATTAATAGCAACCCCCCTCAAGCTTGCACATCAGCCCAAATCCGAGATATTATTAACTGTTTATTTTCCGGCCGCAGCGTGGGCGGGTCTGAGGTGCTCCAAGCCCTCTGGACTTTTTACATGGATATGTGACATAAATTAAAAAATATATATATTTACGTATTTGAGTATAGGGGAATGTTGTGCTATTAATGCTAACACCTACAATCACTTTATTGTCTCATAAGAGTGCAGGATAGCTTTATTATGGCTTTAAAATGTGCTTAAATGTGTGCCTGCGGGACCTTTTTGCTGCAAGTAAGCTGCGGCTCGGTTTTAGCCTTGCAGAGAGGGTTCCCGGAGCAATAGAATAGCAACCGGGCTTTTCTTGCGGCCGAAACTCTTGCGGCCGTTTAAGATCAAAGGCTTTCCTCCGGCGCGTGCGGCCGCAAGGGATAACAAGGCGCCGGCCGCAAGCCTGCCGGAATCCCCGGCCGGAAGGGAATGGAATAGGCAAATAGCTTGCGGCCCCGCATCTCCTACGGCCGATAATAGAATGAGGCCCAAAGTCTTTACTCCCCCAGGGAGTTAATCAAGACAAAACAAAATGGTACATTCCACAACAGAATAATTGAATATAAAAAATAATAAATTGGAATAAATAATTTTTTAATTTTCTAAAATCCTGTTGCCTGTTTTAAAGTGTAGTTCTTCATAAAAACATGTATAAAACACACTGGTCCCTCTATTATAATCTGAAATGCATACATTTTTAAATTTCTGATTTAACACCTAAAACTAATAAAATTGGAGACTGTAGTTATATATAGTTAAATAGAGAAATTATTTTGTTGGCGGGTCAGATAGTAATCATTATTTTGCTACTGGACATCAACAGCCTTATTAAATTGCGATTCGGCAAATTTAAAAGGGCTCTATTTAAGCACATAAAATATATTTTATACAGAAGTTTTTAGTTAGTGAAGACCTTGCTTTTGGATAGAAGTTCACTAAAAAATATGCTGTGTGCTTAAATAGAGCCCTTCTAAATTTACCGAATAGCAATTTAATAAGGTTGCAAGTATGTCTACCTTGCTGATGTGAATTAAAGCAGCGGAAACTGACCACCAATCCTAATAACTCTATCAATAAACATTGTAATATTTCCCAGAAAGGCGTAATTTTAGAGCAAGAGTTTTTTTTCCATTAGCCAGAAGTTTTGAAGTTTGGACAAATTTAGTAATTTCTGACAACAGCCAAGTACAGCAAATATAATATCTAGGACTTTTCTTATAATGTAATTCCCAGGTATGTCTAGGTATGTTTTCCCAATTTATTTGGAAATACATTCTTATTCTCTTGGACTTTATTTTCTGACTTTTTTCTATGCAGTGTTTGAGATTATAGAGACTTGTACAAATATGGTGGGAAGGTGACATTGTTATAATGTTTTGAGGACTTGTGTGGATGTAGAGTGAATTAGGTTATGGTTTGCTAAGCTATATGTATGTGCTTCAACTTCCTTCCCTTGTTTAGCTATGACAGCATGTGTTAAGGATCTGGTTGTGGATGTTGGGGATCGTTGTCTTCTTCCATACCTACACCTAGTTGGGTTGAGCCGTGGCGCCTAGTTGAGATTCCAGTTTTCTGGGTGGAATAAATATTATTGTCTGTTTCGAATGACATATCAATGTTAGGGAAAGTGTTATAGTTATTAAAAAATTAATTAGGTTCAGATTGTGACTGCGCACTAATTATATTTTAACCTTTCATTAATTTCATTGCTTGTGCCACTGGTAAATGCACTTGTTTTCGCACTGTACATGCTCTTTCTTCCCTTTTTTACATTAATATTTTTACTTATTTATTTAGTTATTCTAACAACATTATATATATATATATATATATATATATATATATATATATATATATATATACATATTGCATATAATAGTTGTCAAACTATGAAACGTCGTCACGCTTTGCGAGCTCGCAAAACGAGGGCCGCATTTGCGGAAGCTAGAGGCTCCAACGTCGGCTGCAATGTGCCGAAGGCGTATTGCAGGCCGCAAATGTGGACCCTCGCGCAGCAATGAGTCGCAATTGTGTAGGTGGAGTCTCTACGGTGCCTCACAAGCGGTTACAAACAGCCACAGAAGCAGGACTTTGAAAAACAAAACTCTAACACGCAATGACTTAATACGGACTTACGCAAAAACAATACGAGTCGCGGGACTTAGACAAAAAAAAATACGAACTTGCAAAAATACTACCTTAACGGCTGAACCGTGCACAGCGGAAAACATAAAAAAAACAATAAATACACACAAAAATGCAATAAAAACCTTACCCACAGCAAGAGGGGACACCCAAGAGGTATGGAAGTGAGGTTACACCTCAGTTTGAGTACAATTTTCCGAATTTAGACATACGAAAATCCCCTAAGTGAGAGAAGTAGTGGCTGCCGAAAAAAACAAAAGGAGACTACACGGTCCCTAAAGCCGCAAAACACTGCCAAACACATCCGACGCAATGAGTCGCAATTGAGTAGGTGGAGTCTCTACGGCGCCTCACAAGCGGTTACAAACAGCCACAGAAGCAGGACTTTGAAAAAAAAAACTCTAACACGCAATGACTTAATACGGACTTACACTAAAAAAATACAAGTCACGGGACTTAGAAAAAAAAACATTACGAACTTGCAAACATACGACCTCTGGAAGTGAAGTTACACCTCAATTTATGTCTCATTTACTGAGTTTAGACTCTTGAAAATCCCCTAAGCGACAGAAAAAATGGCTGCCGAAAAAAACGAAAACGAGGCTATACGACCCCTAAAGCCGCAAAACACCACCAAGCACATACGACTTTTACGAAGTCTCCAGCCGAAGTCTCCGTACGAGGTACAAGATACACTTTTAGCAAGGACGTGAAATCATCCACGCCGCGTACCACATACACAATCGCCTTCAATTTACGACACTAACTTACACCATGCGGAAGTACACCGCTACACTAACGGCTTTCCTTCAATATCGCAAACAACCACAAAGACCTTCACCGCGCCACCCACAAGGAGCACAAACGGTGCTCATAGGACACAAACTACACCAGGGGAGAGCCTTGCAATAAGCGACAAAACAAGATCACTGCGAACCTTACAATAAGCGCAAAAGCACCTATCATAACAACAAATACACCAACCCAGAGGCTCGCAATGAGTGCCCATGGATCTCAGGCCACCAAAACACTTACTCTCTGTGGCAAACAGCATTACCTGCCTTACAATTTTATTGCCATAATTTTTTGACGGGCAAATCGCTAGTATATAAATAATAATTAAATAAATAATAAAAGAAAATATATATACATGTACGTATAAGGAGAGAGCAAGAGAGATAGGTCTGTAAATATTACAATGGATGAAACAGGACAACATATCTAATATATAATTAATATAAATAAATGTACTGTAACTATTTCTTCCACAACCAGCACACCTAATAGTATTTACTATTCCAACAGGATCAGATTAAAGTCAGCCTAAAAGCACCAACTTCAGACACTCATAACTCAAGAATTTAGCAGCAATTTTAAAAAGGAAAACACTTTCTCCACTTTTCCAGCCTCTACCTGACGGTGCAGAGCACATGCAGTGACTTGTGTCCTTTCAGTTTTTTAGATTGATTAGGCAGGCAGTGGCATGACGGTCACTATGCTTTTTTGTGAGACTAGGCACTTGTAAGATTTTTTAAGCTCAATGACTATTTTTTAACATTTTAGTAAGAACATCCCTATGTTTTAGAGTGATCTGTAATGCTGTGTATTTATTAATATGTGTTTAATTTCAAGCATCACATAATGTGTAATGAAGATGAGGCAATTCTGTAGGAGTTGGGTGTTTTTCTTGTAAAACACGAAGAGACAATTTATCACCTGTTCAATATTAGGGATTACTACTCTGGAGACACTTAGGCAAATTAACTCACTTGAATTTTCTAAAGTGCTTTTTCACATGTCTGGATCTGTCAATTCTAAAAATGTTAGCCATTGCTTTCATTTACTTAACAATGCTGAATAGGTAAGAACACGGTTCAATATTCCACTGCCTGACAGGCTCTTTCAAACCCTCATAAATAACTTAGGTGGCATATTCCAACAAAAATAAGAGCAAAAAAAAATGGAATTCAGGTTCGATGTTAAAATACGACTGTGCTATGCACTGTGTCAAACTTACTCACCAACAATTCTATATTTATAACCAAGTGTGCATGAATTATTTGAAGAAAAACTTAATTTGCTCTAAGTGAAAAGGTTAGTGTATCCAAGAGATTAATCACTTTTATGACTTTCTGTGGGTTTTTAATATGTTTTGAAACCAATTTTACCATTTACAACATTCATAATAAATTGTAATTTTATGTACAATAACAATTGGCAAAGCGAAAATGACTTTACCGACACATGACCTTAGGGGGCAAAGACATGTATAATTATGTTTAAATACCAAGAAAATACTTGAATGCGAACAAATCTATTGATAAAGGAAAGGTGTATAAGAGTTGTACAGGGTTGACAAGGTTGGTCCTGGAAACTAACACACAGGACAGGATTTCCCTGCCGTGCTTTGTTGTGTCAAACACTGTTTCAGTTATTCTGATTTACTCATGACCTAAGCAAGGCCCAGTTGGTATGTGCATATAAGAATTTATACCCCCTCACCCATTGAATATAAACTTGGACACAGACCACTTCTTGGGAGATAACTGGCCAGAGCGTTTATTGGTAAACACAACATGACGTAATAACCATAACAATAAATAAATAAACATAACCCCGAGGGGAGGAGCCTGGACGAGACAGTACACCCTACGCCCTGAAGCCTCATCAAGGGCCTACCGTGTTGGACCATCGGTACCACCATAGGGTAGGATTTCCCCGATTTTACCACTCTCCCGGCGACTCCCCTCCCCACCCGCCGCTGTGACAATATAAACAAACTTTTGATACCAAATAACATATACTTCAATGATACATCCACAACAACGAGTACTTCAGAAAATAAACAACATAATCCACAACTTACTATTATTCATCCGTAGCTTTTTTTTTTTTTTACAGCAGTACAAGCTATACATTAAGTTAACAACAATACTTTAGGGATGAGTGGGTGGGCATCTGCTCCCATAGCTAGCTGGGGTAAAACTGGTGGAAATTGGCACCAAACACCTATAATGGCTCCACCTCCCAAGCTAGCCCACCTCCTGCCCCTACCCGGCCCTGCCAGGTCAAGTGGCCCTCCCTCCAATCCCAGGCAAGCCTGAGGTGGCCTACGGGCCCTTCAAATCCTCAAATAATGGCCTGTCTAGGGCTCACCAGGGTCAACATTGATTGTGAATGGATTTGAAAATTATGTGGTTTGTCAGTAATTCCAATTATTTGATTAATATAGAACACTTTTGTAAGGCAAACCATTAAAGCATTTTGATGGAGGACACAATACAAGATGCTGTATATACTTTTCCATTGATACCAAAGTAACACCCCCCCCCCCAAATAAAATCTAAGAAAATAATAGGCCTTGCTTCCACTGACACACTACCTTAAACAATAAACGGCTTCCCTATTAACCAGCTCTTACCCAGCAAAACAAACTGCCCAATTGTTTGTTAATGATCACTGGCTTGTATTCCTCAGATTTCCAGGTCTCCACTCTACTCCAAATGGCCATAAGTTGCAGGCTGCTGTCTCACTGTGTGTGTCTTTCTTAAGATCAGACACACTGCAAACAATCAGTCCATAAACAGCCCCTAACATACTCCAGGAGCAGTGTTAACTCATGTCTGCCCCGGCACAACTAACAAACTGAGCAGGAAAGTAAACCCTTGCAGTCCTACTGGGGCAGGGAGCTTTGCAGAGTATGTGGCTCAAACAAACCGTTTGGATATCCCTGTCACGGTACATAAAATTGTTTTTCCAACCCTCCTAGCTTAAATGTTAAAATATAACTTATTTATAAATGATTCTTTTATTTTATTGTCTTTCACCAAAGTTGTTGAAATTTAGTTTTCCACTGCAAAGAAACTTTTTGAAATGTGATTTACCACTTAAAGAGTTAGCTGGATAAATGACCTTTTAGTCATTACATTAATTATTGGTCAAGGTCCTAATAAAGATATTTACACATTGATATACACCAATATACACATATATATATATATATATATTTATGCATTCCCATTTTATTTGAGCTCCCCCCAAACACCCTCTCACCCTGTGCCATTCATTTCCCCTCCATAAAACCCCACTATTTATATCCAGTGTCCAAGATTATCCACTACCATTAATTTCATTTTCCCATTCATTCCACTAAACCTTTCAGTTTATCCCCTACATACATTCCCCTCTGTCCCTAATCAATTTCCCCTTACTCTTTTTCTTTACTTTCTCTTATTCCTTTGTTGGGGAAGTACGTAGTGAGAGGCTTAGCAGAGGAGTTTCACAACCAACATTTAAAAATTACCTTAAATAATTATTTGTGGATATTCCCAGCAGAGGGTTGAAGGTGGTTACGGTTCGAAATGTTATGCATTACCCAAGCCAACAGGGAAAGCGGATTGGCCACAGGCACTTAAAAACACAGATTGTGGACCTCTTACCTGCCAATATAAAAAAAGGTTAGAGGAAGAAGAGGTGTGTCTCTCCCACAACCCTTCACTCTTGGAAGTTGAGTGTAATAGAAGCAGAATGGGGGGATGGGGGGTGGAGGTAATAGATAGAGGGCAATTAGATGATTGTATAGGATTGAAATGGACACCACATCCGTCCCCCTCACAGAAGCAGTTAGTTTGTGTCAACAGATGCATTAACAATTATTAGCCAAAATGGTGGAGATTGCTGGAATAGATTTGCCTCGGTGATCCCTATACTATACTGCCTATACTATACTGCCTGTATTGTGAATTTAGTTTAAAATAAAAATTTAAAATGCACTGTGAGTAAATTAGGAGGGATATAACGCGGGCCATAATTGTGTGATATCTAGTTGTACGGTCTACTTTTTATGATGCTATTTATATGAAATATGAGGAAAGCATGGTATGTGTATGAAATCTAAGGTAAGAATGGGCCTATCTGTAAAATCATAGGGAACCATAGGCTTATCTAAATGAAATGTGAGAGAAACATGAGCCTATCTGTAAGAAATCTGTGGGAAGAATGGGCCTATCTGAATGGAATATCAGCGAAGTATTAGCCTATCTGTAAGAAATCTGTAGGCATCATGATTCTATGTGAATTAAATCTGAGGGAACTTTGGGCTTATCTGTAAGAAATATGTAGGAACCATAGACCTCTCTGTGAAATTTTAGGGAAACTTGGTCCTATCTGAATGGAATATCAGCAAAGCTTGGGCTGATCTGAATGAAATATTAGGGAAATATGGGCATTACTGAGTGTAATATTAGGGAAGCTTGGGCCTCTCTAAATAAAATATTAAGGAAGTATGGACATATCTGAATGGAATATTAGGGAAGCTTGGGCCTATTTTAATGGAATATTACTGATGTATGGGGATATCTAAATTCAATTTGAAGGAAGTATTGACTTGTCAGAAACATGAGCCTTTCTGTAAGAAATCTGAGGGAAACTTGGGCCTATCTGTAAGAAATATGTGGGGAACATAGACCTATCTGTAAAATCTTAAGGAAGCTTGGGACACTTGATGGAATCTTAAGGAATTATGTGTTTATCTGAATGAAATCCTAGGGAAAGATTAGCTTATATGTGAAATCTTAGGGAAGTACGGGCATATTTTAATGGAATATTAGGGAGTCTATCTTAATGCAGTTTTAACGAAGGATGGGTTTATCAGAAAGAAGTTTGAGGGAAACATGAGCCTATCTGTAAGAAATATGTGGGAAACATGGGCCTATCTGTAAGACCTCCAAAGAAATCATGGTCCTATGTGAAGGAAATCAGATGGAAGCTTGGGCCAATCTGAGGGAGGCATGGGTTTATTTATGAGGGAGGTATAAATATGAGAGAAGTGTAAGGAAAGCATGATGTTCTATGTATATAATCTGAAGGAAGCATTAATTTATTTATATGAAATCTGAGGAAAGCATGGTCTTATTTGTTTGAATTTTGGAAAAATCTGAGGGAAGCGTGGGCTTATCTATAATTAAATCTGAGGGAAGAGTGTTTTTTATATGAAACTTGTGGGAAGCATGGACCTATTCATATGAAATATAGGAAAAGTATGAGGGTAATTTATGGAAACTGCTTTGCCCTTCTTTAGGAAAACAGGATTACCTTTTTATGTTTTGTATTCATGATAGCTTTAAATTAGTTAATTAATCTATATTCATTTTATAATTACTTCATAATTCGGTTCATGCTCATTGTCTAACAGTGGATAGCAACTGATAAGCACTTCAATATTTAAATCCTTTTATTACATTATGACCCTATTTTATATTTTAAAATGCATTAATTTAGGAATATATTGATGATTACCCAGTATCCTGCTGCAGAGACATGGTTATCTATGCTGACTAAATACCTTATATTGTCTGAGGTTACAAAATGTTGGATATCTTACCTTATTGTTGATCTTTATGTTTTCCAAATAAATATTTTTATCTACACTTTTGGAGACCTTGCACTTCTTCCCCCTTATACACGCTTCTGTTTTATATATATATATATATATATATATATAGTACAGTAAATAAATTATACATTTGTGTTCACATTTGAATGTCTAAAATTAGATAATTAAACATATTTCCTGCTCAGAGTGCAGTGTATTTCTGGGTATTCTTTAGACATTCAAATGTGAGCACAAATGTACTATTTATTTACTGTACTTTTGTTTGGTGGAGGCTTCTATTGCTTTTTTGCCCACCATAATCTAAATTATGTTGTGGTATATATATATATATATATATATATATATATATATATATATATATATATATATGTGTATATATATATATATATATATATATATATAAATATATATATATATATATATATATATACATATATATATATATATATATATATATATATATATATATATATATATATATATAAATAAAATACATAAAATACATAAAATACATTACTACTAAATAAACTGTTAATTTTAAACTATGGTGTAACAGCTGATCTGTGAATCCATATTACCAGAAATAACTATATGCATACAAAGCTTCAGGGCGTGTAAAATATATTTGAACTGATTCCCACATTTTGCAGCCACTTTAAGTTTCTCATCCCACTGCAAATTATATGTAGTGTGCAATAAATATGGGAATAGTACGTACATCTGCTCAGCATCTTCCTGTGTCGGAGACTGGAGCACAGGCCAGGAAGCCATCATTTAACGGCATCCCACATTCTGTAGTTTAGGGAAGCCATAACACATTTATATTACCAGCTCCCTTTCCTTTCAACCTAGTATAAGAGATTATTAATTAATGTCAAAACACAAAAAAAATTGTCTAAAAGAATAAGCCCAGCAATACATCTTAAATTTGTAATGAATATTATTCTAGTTTCAAAAGAATATTTTCTTAGTGATTGCTAACATAGTGTCGAGTGTAGTGTTAGCACAGCGTTGTAGTTGCAATGAACCCTGGGTAATGATTTTATAGTTACATAGTAATTAAGGTTCAAAATTGTCTTTTAGTCCATCAAATTAAACTCTTTCTTATGTTAATTGTGAATTGATCCAGGACAAGGTCAACTTGAAGAAAATGCTTCCTTATCCCAAAAACTGAAGATTGCATTATGCCACGCGTATGTCTTTTTATTCTAAAATATTTCCAATCTATTTTTTGATTTTGCTGTCACAACCTCCTTTGGCAGTGAGTTCCATAAACTGATTGCCCTTTTTTCTTTGATGTTTTTTTGCTTGTTTCTCTTGCATGCTAATATTTTATAAACCTTTACAGCTGCTGCCTGACATTGAGCACTATCACATAGATGGCTGCCCACAATTACTCCTAAATACTTTGGTAGTGGCAACTATTTTGAAATAATTAAAGATAAAGTTATCTTTGATAGGGACAAAATTAGTAAAGGAATTAAAAAGAGTTTGAGACGTGTATAAATTAAGCCATAGTGTATTTTAGCTAGATAGCAGACTGGGCTGACGTTCTGGCCGTATTATCTCCAAAATCACTATTTCTGTGATCTGAACTAAAGTTAGCTTTTATGTATACTGAATGGATTCATATTATTAGTATTTTTATGTTTATAATGATTCATATATATACAAGGCCGATAGTTACACATGGTATTTATAGCTATATATTGTGGTCATTTTTTTTCTATACGGTCATTGTAATAACTAAACTTGATAATTGTGGAAAGTGTTTTCAGAAAGCAAACACTAATTAAATAAATACATAAAACCCAAACATAAAATATGAAAAAACACAGCTTTTACAATTTTTACTTTTTTTATTCCATTGTTCTTTCCTATGGGATACTATTTTCTTTTCTGAGCTGATCCTGTCTGCTAGTTTCTTAGATAGGCGTGTTACTGTAACCTAATACATTTGGGCCTCATTCTATTAGAAGCCTGTAAGTCCCTCTAACCCATCATTAAGTCTGCATGTGTTTTTTCTCCAAATGTTTAGATGTATTCTATTGACTCCAGCTCTCAATTAACCTCCATAAGCCTAAACACATAAACCCTGCCTTTTTAAGTCTGATTTCAGGGGGTGTGATCATATGATCTGACAATATTTAAGCAAGCACGACAACAAAATTAGAGGTGCTCAATCTGAGAACGGACAATAACTAAGTAGATTTGTCCTATAGGTCTGGTTACCTACTCTGAGAGCAACCTCTTTTAGCCACTTGTGCCCTTCACAGGGAGAAATATCCTGTAGTATATCAGTCTGGTCTCACTCACTAGAGGGATCCAGACCCAAAATAACAGGCAATTATTTTAGCCAATAGTAAATGAGATCATCATGACTTCAGTAAAACATTGAAGTTACACGTAATCTGCAATCCGAGGCTACAAATTATTTGGCTCCAATAATTCATATTTGCTGATTGGGCTCACAATCTAGCACTCTATAAAATGCATTAGATCATCTGTTCAAGTCCATGTGGGTTTCATGATATGTATTAACCCCTTGAGTCCCGGGATTGATATTACTCAGAAATAACATTTAAAAATAATATTGTTTAATTGCATATTTGTGGGTTTGAGACTGTTGTGCAATTAATACTAATGTCTTTCCATGCTTCTAAGTACAGTATTGTGTGTTTAATTGCTGTTACAGCTATTATGGGTGTTTGAAAAAGCCCTTGTGAGTCCTATTTATTACTCGTAATATCTTTGACAGAAACTTGATACTATTTCTAGTTGCGGGTCAGACTTTATTTGCGAGCTAGAACTATGGGTCTAATAGAATATTGATTTAGTGTAACTTTAACTATTAGCGCTCGTAATGTAAGAGCTGTACTAAATCCAATGGAGTTCTCAGGCATGTTTTGCATCTTTTGCCTGCCCGTAGTGATTGTGGGCGGGGAACTCGTAATCGGATTGCGAGTAGCTCATAGAATATGTGGCAATATTAAGAGTGACTTTAAGGCTGTATAACTTTACAATCTGGGTAATAGAATAGGACCCTTAGACCTGATGAAAGCACTGGCAGTTATAGCTGACACATTATGCTTCCACCATAGGAAATTGATTAAATGAAACCAAAAATGTAACAAAACAATGTGAATTAAGTACATTTATGACAATACACATTTAAATAGACTCTTTAGGCATTTTTTTGTTTTATATTAATGTCTTCTTTTACTTCTAAGATTGTCAAAATAAAGCTACAGATTGTCACCTTCTGGAGCCACATTATTTCTTCCTATTCTCCATTATGCCAAGCGCCATGTTGTACAGCTGTGGACCAAAGCCATGCATACAGGGGAGGGGCTTTATACTACCACTGTCGACCATTATTGCAAGCAGACAGTGACATGCTGTGTGTCTGTATGCAGAAGCATTGTGCTGGTAGTGTGAAGCTCCTCCCATGTGGGTGGGGCCTAAGGTCACAGCTTTTCAACATGTCAGCTCTATTGAGGGAGAACAGGCAGTAAGGAGGCTCCAGAAAGTGATTATTTGTTATTCTGGGGGATTTTTAAAGGTATATATATTTTATATCACAAAATTAAATAAATAAACTAGGTAAAACAATCAAACAATAGTTACATAGTGCTGTGGATTTGTACCGTTTATAATACACATAAAGGTAATTTGCCACTCCAGCATGATCAGCAGAGATATACTAATGTCACTCTATATATACCGAGTCAGACCTCGATTCAAAAGGATATTAATAAATTAGAAACAGTTCAAAGGAGGGAACTAAAATGGTTTATGGTCTAAAAGTCACAAGTTATAAGGAAAGACATAATGGAGATGGTGATATGATAGAAACATTCAAATAGGGGTTTAATAATGTACAGGAAGCCGCTATCTTCCAGAAAAAGAGGAATATAGAAACAAGAGGTCATGATTCTAAGATGGCAGGTGGATAATTCAAGGATAACATACTACTTAAATGGAAATGGAAGGTTCTTGGATGTTACTAGGTATATAATATCCCTGGGTATCTATTTACTTTTATGTACTTTATTTTATTAAGAAGGGCTGATAAGCTCTGTTTTTATTGCCTAAAATCATACGCATAGGGTCTGCCCTCTGCAGCTCACAAAGACACAGACGCTGTGTACAGATCAGTGACCATATCTGCAACATGCTGCTGAGACATGGTGCCTAATAGACTAGGACACTACACTGCACATCCAGCCCTACAGAGACTATGTATGCATATGCTGCAGTGGGCAGACCCATACAGAGACTATTTGTTTGATTTTAGGCAGTAAATCAGATATAAGCACCTCTTAACAAAATAAAGTACATATATATAATAATAACTGGGCAAACTGTTTAAATTCTCATGCAACCTCCCTCCCTGGCGGCTTGGCTGTCCCCACGTGGTGCGTGTGATGCTTTTTTAATGTTTTTTATTTTATTTTATTTGTGTTTTTGTTGTTTTTGTATGTGCGCGTTTCGGCCGTTAACTTCGTATTTTTTTGGGACCTTAGTGCCGTGGGTCGTTTTTTTTTGTCCTAAGTACTGCGTTCATTTCTACAAAGTGTTACGGGCTGTAATTTTTCCACTGGATTTTTTCAAACTGCTACGGGTCTTGCATTGTGAATTGTCTAATTGAGATTTCTGTTGATGTGTAGTCCCGCGGGTCGTAGGCATTCACTGCCTAAGTCATGCAGAGTCGTAGGGATGAGCGCCTATGGTGCTCATCTCCACCAGCGCAGTGAGCGTCTTTGGCGCTCACTGCCTATGTCGTGCGGAGTCGTAGGGATGAGCGCATATAGCGCTCATCTCCACCAGCGCAGTGAGTGCCTTTGGCGCTCACTGCCTAAGTCGTACGGAGTCATTGGGATGAACGCCTACGGCGCTTATCTCCACCTGCGCAAGGAGCACCTTTGGCGCTCCTTATCAGCAACTGCGGCCCTCGCTTAGCAAGCGCCACAGTTGAGGCGGGCTCACGCAAGGGTTAGCAACAACTTGCAATGCTCACAAGTATATATGTATATATATATATATATATATATATATATATATATATGTATACTGTATATATATACTGTATATATATATATATATAATAAGCTACTATCCCTGTACATAAGGAAATTGCGCCCTCGCAGTTTGCGATGTAACAACTTTCGAGCTGTTTTCTTACAGTAAGAACTGTGCATGCGCGACAAAGTCGTGTGCCGGGAGGGAGACAGGGAGGGAGCACTGTAAGGGAGGGAGAGAGGCAGGCAGAGAGAGGAGGGAGGGAGGCAGAGAGCACACATAGGTCAGAGAGATGTCACAAAGAGAGACAAAGGGCACAGGGAGAGAGTGCACAAAAAGAGAAGGCGCAGAGAAGGGGGCACAGAAAGAGAAAGCGCACAGAGAGAAGACACAGCGAGAGAGAGGGGGCAGAGAGAGAGAGAGGGTGCACAGAGAGAGAAAGCACACAGAGAGAAGACACAGCGAGAGAGAGGGGGCAGAGAGAGCGAGAGAGGGTGCACAGAGAGAGAAAGCGCACAGTGAAACAAAGAAGGCGCACATAGAGACAGAGGGAGCACAGAGAGAAAGAGGACGCACAGAGAGAGCGCACAGAGATAGGGAGAGGATGCAAAGAGAAAGACAGCACAGAGAGAGAGACAGAACAGACAATTGAACATAACATATAATAATGTATTTTATGTTGGGCAAGTTACTTGTATTTTATATTTATTGTATATTCATATATATAAATATTTAATAAAAATAACTGGTTAAAAAAAAACAATGTTTGTGTTCAAAATCCATAGTAACCTATGTGCAAACAGAACACTCAGTTATTCACCAGTTTACGTGAGTATTATAATCTCCAGAGGAGGGACAGTCAATTCAGGCTTTTAATTATTTTACCTGTATATGTTTTATATTCAGCTGTGGTTTATTTGGCAAAAAAATGGCCAACAATAAACATTTTATTCTTCTGCAAATCGTCAGTAATGATGTTGAATGACATCTGTTCATAATTTGGCCCGGACAGAACGTGTTTCACGAGCTCTCCATGTTGGATTGTGTTTGCCAACATGAATGTTGCATGTTGTGTCATGAGAAGAATATACTAATTAAAGATCCTTTTTATTGTCTTTTCCATTTCTTTGCAGAACACATCGGTCCCTGGACATCGGGATATCTCATGCAGCGAGGGCTGTTTGTTTTAGCCTGGACACATCCAGCGCTTGTCAGCACTCTGTATTTTCAATGTAAGTGCTCTCATAAGAGGTTACGCAACTTCTGTGCACAAGTGCAGACAGACAGCGTCTCGTGCGGAACCACCAGAGGAGGTCCAGGTACCAGGCCAAGGTACTCCTTGCTGGGTTCAACAGAGTTAAAGGGAAATGGATTTTACTAGATATACTGTGTAATATCCCTGTGTATCTATTTACTTTTATGTACTTTATTTTATTAAAAAGTGTTTATAAGCTATGTTTTTACTGCTTAAAATCAAATAAATAGTCCCTGTATGGGTCTGCCCTCTGCAGATCATAAAGACACAGACTCTGCAGTACTTGCTGTGCAGTGTCTCATACTAACAATCAGTGACCATCTCTCACATTCTGCAACATGCAGCTGAGACGTGGTCCCTTATAGGCTAGGACACTACACTGCACATCCAGCCCTACAGAGTCTATGTCTACATAAGCTGCAGAGGGCCGACCCATATAGGGAGATTTTTTTTAGGCAAAAAAATCAGAGCTTATAAGCACTTCTTAATAAAATAAAATACATACAAGTAAATAGATACACAGGGATAGTATATACATAGTAATATCCAGAAAACTTACATGACCCTTCAAATCAATATTTTTTTGAGAATAACACAAACTCATGTTAAAAGGATATTCTATCTATCTATCTATCTTTCTATCTCTATCTATCTATCTATCTATCTATCTATCTATCTATCTATCTATCTATCTATCTATCTATCTATCTATCTATCTGTCTGTCTGTCTTTCTGTCTGTCTGTCTATCTATCTATCTATCTATCTATCTATCTATCTGTCTGTCTGTCTGTCTGTCTGTCTATCTATCTGTCTGTCTATCTATCTATCTATCTATCTATCTATCTATCTATCTATCTATCTATCTATCTATCTATCTTTCAATCTACATATCTTATCTATCTATCTATCTATCTATCTATCTATCTATCTATCTATCTATGTATCTATCTATCTATCTATCTATCTATCTATCTATCTATCTATCTATCTATCTATCTATCTATCTATTGATCTATCTATCTATCTATTGATCTATCTATCTATCTATCTATCTATCTATCCATCCGTCTGTCTATCTATCTTTCTATCTATCTATCTATCGATCTCTATCTATCTATCTATCTATCTATCTATCTATCTATCTATCTATCTTTATCTGTCTATCTATCTATCTCTATCTATCTATCTATCTATCTATCTATCTATCTATCTATCTATCTATCTATCTATCTATCTATCTATCTATCTATCTCTATCTATCTATCTATCTATCTATCTATCTATCTCTATCTATCTATCTATCTATCTATCTATCTATCTATCTATCTATCTATCTATCTATCTATCTATCTATCCCTTTCTCTATCTATCTATCTATCTATCTATCTATCGATCTCTATCTATCTATCTATCTATCTATCTATCTATCTATCTATCTATCTATCTTAGCCTCACCCTTTACCTGTAAGTCATACTTAATCCAAAATAGACTCATCAGTAGCATGGCCTTCTTACTATTATCTGATTAAAGCCAAATGCATGAAAGGGCAGAACATATGGGCCATTTGGTTCTTTGTTGTTGTTTAGTCATTAAGTTGGGTCTGACTCTCCCTGACTATATGGACTGCAGCACCCCCGTCATATTTGTCAGTCAATGCTCCTCTGAGCTCCATCAGACTCATGCTCATTACTTCAGTGAGCTCATCTATCCATCTCTACCACCGCCGCCCCTTCTGCGTGTGCCTCCAATCTTTCTCAGCATCAGAGCCTTCTCTGGAGGATCCTGTCTGCTCATGATCACGCCAAAATATGTGAGCTTTAGCCTCATAATCAAACCTTCCATTTAACACTTTATCTGCCATTACTTTATCTGCTTGTTCTCTCTCCCTCTTCCTTCATATACGTCCTTTCTCTTTTGCCCTCCACAGTTTCTCTCCATCCTTTTCTCTCCAGGTCAGTTTGTTCCTTCTCTTAGGTTTCTATACAATTCTTTTATTCACTCCATGCTCAAGTTCTCCTACAATTCCTTGTTCTGCTCAATATCTCTTTTAGCTGGCACTACTTCACCAATGGTTGCTGTGGCAGAGCTAGTGCATGGGGGACCCGGTGCAAAAAGAACCCCCCCACCCCAGGAGGGGGCAGGCACAATTTTTTTTCACTTCCTGAACCCCCTCCAACATCAATTCACACAGTACATATATAAAATATATATAAAATAAATATATAAATAAATATATATATATATGTGTCTGTATCTCTATATAAATAAGTGTACATATAACATATACATATATATATATATATGTTTGCATATATACATTTATATATACATCTACACACACACATATATATATATATATATATATATACACACACCCATATATTTATATATATATATAGATATATATACCATTTACACGTATACATTTACATATGTATCTATACAAATATATATATATATATACCTATATAAATACGTTTCTTACCTGACGATTCTGCACTCCACTTCCTGGGATAATCAGGGGCCACGGCAGGCCAGAGGGCTGAGGTGGTTCCAGAAGTCCGCGGGGCCCACAGGGGCCCAAGGGGACCGAGGGGGCCACCAAAGGCTGAGGGAGGCCGCAGAGGTCCGCGGGGGGCCACAGTGGCCCCATGGTAGGAGAGGGCCACAAGTGGCCGAGGGAGGACACAGAGAGCCACAGGGAGCTGAGAGAGGTCACAGAAGTTTGCGACAGGCCACAGGGGGCTGAGGGGGAACACAGGGGGCTGAAGGAGCCACAGGGCCTGCTGGAGCACAGGGGGCCATAGTGGGCCATAAGGGGCCACAGGAGGACCCATGGGAAATATGCCGGGGCCATCAGGAGCCACAGGGGGCCCTGCAGGGGCCCCAAAGTACACAGGGGAGCCATGAGGACCCACAGGGGCCACAAGGGATCTGCAGGGCCATAGAAGACCCATGGGGGCCAAACGGGGGCAACAGAGTATCTGTGGCACCATATGTATACGAAAATTAATGGACAATTTATTAAGAAAACTCCTAAGCTAAGGATTTTTGAAATATGTTTAGGAATATACCAACCAAATGCTGTCAATGTTATACACTGGTCTTGTTTGTAGGAAGTATATATACATAAAAACTCTACATATAGTAAATAACATTTAGTTGCTAATTAACATAAATAACATAAAATAATCCTTTTATACAATGAATGGAGAAAGCATTTCAGTACATACTGGTGTTTTGTAAAATTAAGTACATTAAGTTCTACTCAGATTGCTAAGCACACATTTTGTGAGGGAGGCGTGATAATGGACCCAGTGCCTGGGATCCAGCCGAGCCACCACTAAGATAAAATCTACCCCCCCTACTTTTTCCTTAGCTTGGGGGATGTGCATACGTGCAGTTTACATTTACTGGGGGGAATTAAGATAAGGGATGAGACCTGCTGGCACCACGACCACACCAGGGAATTGCTCCCCCTGCTGATATAGGCATCCTGGATCTGGTGCATTGATTATTAAGTGGACAATGGGGGAGACTCAAGGGGGAGGAAAGTTTAAGTTGGGTGAGTGGATGTGTTGTTTGTTTCCTATATAATGTTAGACTGGCCTTTTGTTAAAGAAAATGCTCACCCATCCATAATAAAGTCGTTTCTGGTCAACGTTTACAAGTGTTAGAGCTGGACTTCGTTAGTTCAGGGAAGTTATTTTATAAGACATTTATGCTATTTTCAAAAGAGAATCTCTGTGGTCACTGAGGATAGTCATCCGATACGAGGACCTAACCGGTGGGAGTTCCAGTGCATTTCTGGCCCGGGTGGTCCTGTATCGTAACAAGGAGGAATCAGAATAGTCTAGTTTTTTCTTGATGAATTATATAGTTGTATTTGGAAATTTTAAATAAATAAATATTAGTCTTTTGGTAAAGAGATGCTAATATGAATATGTTCTGTCTCTTAGAATCTTAATTTTACCATGTTGAAATATTTGATTTATTACCTTACCTTTGGAAAATACATTTCACCAAAATTGTAAGTGGTCTTTTAGTAGCCACTGAGCTGAATGCATTATTAAAATCTGGCCCACCCCATAGAACAGATCAGATCTCATTCTTAACATTTAATGACCCAATGTTACACCCTTCCTCTTGGGAAAGACTTTGGTTTAGTAACTGATATATTCAAGAGTATCTTGACTTTTTCATTATGAATGTCCGAGCTACGTTTTACTTTTATATTTCTTGGGAGATTTTGCCAGATATGTGTCTAAAAGGTCTTTGAATACTGTAGGAAAGCAGGCTAAATTTTCCAGGACCTTCTGAGAAAGGTCATAAAGAGGTCTTATTAGTTTTCCTGTACTCCAACATTGGTGACTGAGTTTGAGATGACTGGTTCTGTTAGGGAATGATTTATCGTCTCTGAATTGAGACATTACACACTCCAGTACGTGTCTATGAGGATGTCCAAACTTACTATTTAGCAAATCATATTTATTTTTTTTACATCTAAGTTGCGATCATTCTCCCAGATTGCATTACCGTTGAGCAACAATAATGTACGTATGTGCGTGTTCATTGTTTTTAATATTTTGGAAGCATTTCACTCTCCATTCCCTTCAGGCTGTTCCCGAGCCAAAGTTTTATCACATTCTTCTTGCATATACATGAATGAATTCTGTATTACTTTCATACAACATACACCGTGCTCATCATTTAAGTGTTAGTTCATATGGGAAATTCTGTAAGTTATTACAAAATAGTTATTGGGGAATTAAAGCTAAATGAAATCCTGTCATAAAAACTCAGCTGGATAATATAAGAAAGATAGTAAAAATATGATCTTTTATCCAGATCCTGTTAAAGATGGACATCATTTTTCATTATGCATATATCTGCAATTTGTTGTTTGTTGCTGTTCAGTCCGATTCTCTATGACCATATGAACCACTTCTTGTCATATCTTTATGTCTCTGGTTATGATTATCCATAAGGTTATCTTGGAGTGGGTTGCTAGTTCCTTCTCCAGTAGACCTCTCTGCTATAGCCTGTTCATCTTAGTTAACCCTACATAGTATACCGCCCGGCTTCATTGAAGTACAAAAGCCCTTTCCCAATGACATGGTGGTGATCCAAGGGAGGTTTGGGGTACAGTGAGATTGGCATACTCTGGACTACTTAATTGTGTAAGTCCATACTTTTATGTTTCATTTGGAAAAAGTATCTGTTGAGAGTCCATTTTCCTAGAGAATTATTTAAAGTGTAGACGTGTGTCAGGGGGGTAATCAGGATCACAGGCCCGGGATCAACCAAGTTAGTCCAAAACAACAATAGTAACACATTCTAGGTACTTGAGTCTTTACATGGACAAGGTCTTTCCAGACTGACAACTTTTAGTCCCTAGTCCGCCCTGCCATTATTAATGGTGACTCCAACAATCTCACTTCCATTGCCCTGGCAAGACACACAAGACAGAAGTAATGCAACTCCTGCATGGATAAGTTTGCGAGTTTTTAATCGTGTGTCCGTGTCTTGGAAACAAGCATTTGATTATATGCTCAAAAACAGGGCTGCTTTTAAAGCATGCTATGTAATATGTACGTCCCAGCTCCTTTAAGAGTAGTCAAATCCTTCTATAGAGAGAGTGACGGGGGGATGCAGGGCTGAATAAAACAAATGCTGGAGTCCTAAGACAGAACCTCAAATTTAGGAGCCTCTGTCTGATTGGCTAAGGACCTTGGTTGGATAGCAGCAGAATAAATGGTGGTACCAGCAACACATCCAGTCTACCCCTAAGTAAGCTGGATATTATGAACTGTTGATTTACTTCATTATTTATACTTCAATAAGCTCCTTTAGATTGGACGTTTCAATCTTGTAAGATGGTTTGAGAAAAGCTCTATGTACGTTTCGTTCTAAGCTCAAAGACAGGGCCCTCCATTCATTTGCAATATGTTCATGTTGTTTTTGCCTGAATGTACCCCTGTATAGCACTACGGAATATGTTGGTGCATTACAAATAAACAATAATAATAATAATAGGATAATAATAATGTTGTGCCTGTGGAGCTAATATTCCTTGGTAACCTTATCTTCAATGAAAGACGTTACTACCAAACCTATACAGTGGGGGGGAAAAGTATTTGATCCCCTGCTGATTTTGAACGTTTCTCCACTGACAAAGAAATGATCAGTCTATCATTTTAATGGTCGGTGTATTTTAACTGTGAGAGACAGAATAACAAAAGACAAACAAACAAAAAAAACGCATGTCAAAAAAGTTCTAAATTGATTTGCAGGTCAATGAGGGAAATAAGTATTTGACCCCTTCGACTTAGTACTTGGTGGCAAAACCCCTGTTGGCAATCACAGAGGTCAGACATTTCTTGTAATTGCCCACCAGGTTTGCACACATCTCAGGAGGGATTTTGTCCCACTCCTCTTTGCAGATCCTCTCCAAGTAATTAAGGTTTTGAGGCTGATGTTTGGCAACTTGAACCTTCAGCTCCCTCCACAAATTTTCTATGGGATTAAGGTCTGGAGGCTGGCCACTCCAGGACCTTAATGTGCTTATCTTGAGCCACTCCTTTGTTGCCTTGGCTGTGTGTTTTGGGTCATTGTTATGCTGGAACACACATCCATGACCCATTGTCAATGCCCTGGCTGAGGAACGATTTGACGGTACATGGCCCCGTCCATCATCCCTTTGATGCAGTGCATTTGTCCTGTCCCCTTAGCAGAAAAACACCTGCAAAGCATAATGTTTCCACCTACATGTTTGATTGTCGGGTGGTGTTCTTGGGGTCATAAGCAGCATTCCTCTTCCTCCAAGTTGAGTTGATGTCAAAGAGCTCGATTTTGGTCTCATCTGACCACAACACTTTCACCCAGTTCTCCTCTGAATCATTCAGATGTTCATTGGCATCGTTCAGATGGGCCTGTACATGTGCTTTCTTGAGCAGGGGGACAATCATGATAAGAAAAACAGAGTCTTCTGATAATTTTCTCATTATTATAGTTTATTCAGAAAAAATATGTAGCAAAATCAGTAGCAAAAACACACCCAAATAGGCTGCCACTGACTCACTGACTGCTGACTACTGCCAGAAATATATCCAGACAGCTTTAAAGAGACTTGGGTCTCTAAAAAATTCAGTCAGATGAGCTTCCTACAACATGGAGATATTAGATCTTACCTCATAGAGTCCTTTCACCTGTTGTTATATGTTACCAAGAGACAGTCCAGATAGCGGTGCCATAGATATAAAAGTCCAGATACGTAAAATAAAATACAATTGTTAATGTAGAGAAAATGGCCCTAATTCTCCAACCAATTACCAATAACTAGGCCATAGAACCAATTTCTCTTTATACTTATTGTCTTATGAGGCATTAAGATGATTTATGTAATTTAATAACCAATAAAGTTTGCACTGATATGACTAATAACCCAGAGTGTATGCATGATAACGTCTTCTTTCCCTAATTACTATTCCTTATCAGATTTTAGTACGTACTAGATCCTAGCAAGTTAGTAGAATAATGTGCAAAAATTTTAGAAGCCAAACAATTGTAAAACGGAAGATAGGTATAGTAAAGAGCAGAAAAAAGAAAGAAAATGACAACACAGTGAAAACATATGCTCAGACACACTTCATACAGGCCTAGTCTTACACATCACACTTAGGTAGGTCCTTCTTTGTCCATACGATAAACAAGTAACAGGTGAATCACTTTCTTCTGGATGGTGAGATTCTCTGGTCAAAGTAATAGGTCATCATGTGCAGATCTTGAGGCAGACAAGGAGTATGTATCTTTCTTACAGGTCTTTATATGTTTTTTCTTTTGCAGCAAATATATGTATTAGTGTATTGTAATGTCAATGAGCAAAAGTTTGAATATGTCCTTCATGGGGATGGGCCTTGATTTTAGGGATGATTCTCGTATTCTTTTTTTCCATCTCCTTAGGCAAGCGTGCGGCGTAGAATTGCAAAGTTTTGTATAGGTATTCTTTCTGGGAGATGGTCGTGTCAATCCATTTCTATATCAGTCCCTTTGCGCAGGGAACCACAAGTGGCCAAAATGGCAAGCATGACACTGATTGAAGTCATTACAGAGAAGGCTATGCCTTTCCATCTTCCAAACCACGACTAAAGCAAGCTAGTGAATGGGTTTGCCATCCCTGAATTTTCTGCTAGTTTTTTTGGCAGGGCGGTCAATCACTCCAGAGCTTTGGTAACTGTCACATCAGGGGCCGTGTTATTAGGGATGAAGGTGAAGCAGGCAGTGCACAACATTTTACAAACACCCCCTTCTTTTGCTAGAAGCATGTCCAGGGCCATGCGGTTTTGCCACACCATCACACTTGTAATTTATCCAATAAACACACCTATTTATTGTCACCCACCAGGTGAACATGGATTCAAATCTAGCTGTAATTTGATTTTTGGCCTTGAACTTATCTGGTAGTGCACAGGGTCCTCCAAAGGAGTTGATGTAGACTCTGACATCAAAGATGCCATTTGAGGTGGATCTCTTAGATCGGGTCAAGACCTTTGTGGATTTTTCCCTTAATCTGTTTTTGTGTTTTTTGTGTTTCTCCCAGATCAGGGTAGGTGTTACTATAATGGCAGTGATGCGCATCAAGATTAATATGGACTTTCTCATCCCACACCATCCTGGACTTCTGAAGTCTATATTTGAGCATCATTCTGATGATCCCTTCCTGCTTTCCCATGGCCCCTCTAACCTGTCTGAACACGGCAGTATCTTCACTGGGTTTTAGACGAGTGACCGGATTGGTTTCACTCCGCTTTGTAGCCAGACTTTATGTAGCAGACAGGACTCAGATTAGCAGTTAGGTTCCCAGGAAGGTGCCGACAGAGGGACCCTCTTGCAGTGGGTCAGATGTGTCCAGGAGGTCTTTTCTGCAATTTTCACAGCTGTCGGGTAGCCAACAGAACTTGGTAAAGACCTTCCCACTTGACGTCCATCCAGTCTTTTATTTTGATGATTTTAACAGGTAATCATTCTCCTGGTTTTATCAATGTAGGTAGTTCCTGGTGTTCCTGTATAAGGAGTCTCTTAGTCAGCAAACTCTATATTTGTTCTTACCTGTTGTCAATAGGTACTTGGTAGATACTTTCTCTCATCATATATCAGGTCATGCTTGTTTTGTCCGTCTCTTCAGGCACATACTCACTGTCATCTTCTTCTGGGAAAGGCACGTGTGACAAAAATCCAAACATACAAGATCTAATATACAGGAAACTTCCATACATCTTTTAACTAGACATCTTCAAATCATATACACTTTTCCTAAACATTTCCTAACTGTAACATACATTTAACATATGCATAACTCTATAATAAACAAGGGGTGGCATCAACTAAAATGAATTAAGTGATAATGTAAATCATGCAAAGCTGGTAAACATATTAAATGCTTGTAAAATATATAATGAACAATTATTTTGTACTCCTGCTAAAGCAGCAAAAATGATCATTAGGACAGTTTTAATACTACTAATTATGTCTCTATAAGTGATAAGACATTACTTGATTTATCTTGCAACAGTTTGTATATTTAAAAGGAAATTGCCAATTTCATTACTGTCAATATATATGTACTAATAAAGCTCTAAAATATTTTCTTAACTCATAATGTAATCCACCTCTTCTCATGTTTCTTTCTTAGCAGCTTAAAAATACATTGAAAAGATTTTCATAATGGTTTACTCATTTGCACCATGTCCATCATCTGAGCTGGGGATAGGCCTGGAAGAATAACTGATACAATATTATAGTGTTTATCCAACATGGATAAACAAAACATAACACATAAAATAATTTCACCTTTTTGAACCTTAAAATAATGAATTCTATTGAACAGGTACTTTTACACCTAAATATTACAACAACAAAAAAAGGACTGCGCTACTACTATATCTCAGAAGAGATATATTGGGTATTTACAGTTTGGTTTCTACTATTTTTCTGTACATGGCCTTGAATTAGAACTAACAGTTCTGTAAACATTGGATTTTGGCCAGGGTTTCAGTATGCTTGAAATAATAATATAACTTCAGTGAATTTAATATAATTTGTACATTATTTGCTTTTACACAGTTTTTTAATTGTAATAAAACCTTACAAATATTTTCTTTTTTAATAACGCAGTATTTTACCAATTACTGTATTTACTTGCAACTAATTTTCTCAAATGCCAACCTTTAATAAAAAAATAATATATATTTGACACAATTATGAACCAGCTTTTAATAAAACCTTAATTCTGATTATACAAAATGGCAGACGGTATAAAAAAACACAAATATTAAAACATAAATATTAATCTGAAATTGATAAAATTTCAGATTATATATTGTCTATAAGCAATTTTATTACACTGTCGGTCAGATATAATGCACAATCTTTGCACAAAAATGCAATTATATAATGTGGACACTATTCTCCTATATGAATACCAATATTCAGCATACACCATTCTAAGAGATCAACAACAGATCTCTCTTTCAAACACCACAAGTTCACATGACAATCAGAACATACATGATATCCTCACACATAGACAGATCTCAATCTAGCTCACACACTTCCAAACACTGGAAACATATGCCCCCACTGCATACGGTACTGACACTTAGTACTCACAATCAGGATTCACACTCAGTACTCATACTACTTTCACTCAGTAGTCACAGTACTCACATGGGCCCAATTCATTCATGTGTTTTTGACAATAGCCTCTTTTTTCATATCAGCGCCATGCAAATGTAGATATCAAATCTACACTCTTCATCATATACTCCTCTATCTTTTCATCTAACAGCTCCGCTCTTAAAAACCTGTCTAGACAAAGCACTTTTTAAAGGTAAAGTAAACCTATCACTTTTGCAGGTGAGTACACCTCTCACTTTTCTGAATAAAGCAGACCTCTCCACTTTTTCTAGGTAAAGTAAACCTTTTCACTTCTGTAGGTAAGTACAACTGTATTTGCCTTTCTAGGGAGGCACACCTATATTCTCCTTTATTTACCTTATTGCCTTTCTAGGGAGGCTCACCTTTTTTAATCTTTATTATTATGTTACTAGCGACTTGCCCATCAAAAATAACAGGGGAAATAAAATTGTAAGGCAGGTAATGCTGTTTGCCACCGACAATATTTTTTTTTGTGGCTTGAGATACTTCAGCGCTCATTGCGGGCCTCGCTCTGAGCACCTTTGGCGCTCATCGCGTGGCTCGCAATGAGCGCCTTCGCAGCTCATTACGAACCTCTTGGCTGTTGTATTTTTTTGTTATCAGAGCCGCTTTTGCTGTCATTGTAAGGTTGGCGCTGATCTCTTTTTTGCGCTTATTGCAAGTCTGTCCCCTGGTGTAGTTTGTGTGCTATGAGCACTGTTGGCGCTCATTGTGAGGCGCAGTGAATGTCTTTTGCGTTTATTGCGATAGTGAATTTTGTTTTGTTTTGTGTATATGTTGTTTTTTATGCCAATTAAATAAGTAATAAATTAATAAATTAATATACTTTACCTATTTGTAATTAATATATTCAGGAAGCATTGTGCTGAAGAGTTAACAATCTGTTTTGATGTTCCTGCAGCATACAATGTAGATTTGTACTGTTGTTGAGCTGAGGTGTAAGTGTCAGCAATGTGTGCAGTGTGTAGTGTAAATAGGCTGCGTGCGCGAGGGGAAGCCGTTAGTGTAGCTGTGTACTTCCGCATTCTGTAAGTTAGTGTTGTAAAATGGCTGCGAATGTGTATGTGGTACGCGGGTGTGGATGATTTAGCGTCCTTGATAAAACTGTATCTTGTACCATGTACGGCTTTTTGGAAAATTCGTATGTGCTTGGTGGTGTTTTGCGGCTTTAGGGGTCGTATAGCCTCGTTTTCGTTTTTTTCCGCAGCCATTTTTTCTCTCACTTAGGGGATTTTCAAGAGTCTAAACTCTGTAAATTAGACATAAATTGAGGTGTAACTTCACTTCCAGAGGTCCTGGGTGCCCCCCCCCCCTTGCTGTGGGTAAGGTTTTTATGTACTTTTTGTGAGTATTTATTGTTTTTTTAATGTTTTCCGCTGCGCGCGGTTCGGCCCTTAAGGTTGCATGTTTGCAAGTTCGTAATGTTTTTTTTTCTAAGTCCCGCTACTTGTATTTTTTGTGTAAGTCCGTATTTACTCATTGCGTGTTAGATGTTTTTTTTTAAATTCCCGCTTCTGTGGGTGTTTGTAACCGCTTGTGAGGAGCCATAGAGCCTGCACCTTCCACAAATGCTGCCCCTCGCATTTGCCGCCCGAACTTGCAAACTCGCTTTTCGAGCTTGCAAAGCGTCATAACGTTTCGTAGTTTGATAACTATTATATGTGATTATCTTTATAGTCTTTAAATAGGAAGGCTCACCTCTGTTCCTTAAATGACCTCAATCCACCTTAAGGGGAAACAAAAATGTTCCGATATTTTTCCGTAAATTTGGGCAATGTGCCAATTCAAGAAATTGCGCGGAAGAGAACAAGAAATGCTAAGAGCAGGGGGGAAAGCTGACAATTAAAAGATTTAAAGGGACATGCACAAACTTCAGCAAGATGAAAAAGCAATAAGCAAGAAGACTACATAGCCAGCTTATAAAACACAGCATGTGCTATACACATACAGAGGCCTTTCTGCAGCACATATTCATAAATAGCCTGGGTGTATTTACGGACATTTAAGAGCAGCCTCACGTTCGGGCTCCATATGTCTAGGAAAAAACTCATACTCACATACTCCAAACACAATCATGATAACAAAAACAGAGTCTTCTGGTAATTTTTAGAAAAAATATGGATCAGCAGCAAAAGCACACCCAAAATGTCTGCCACTGACTTACTGACTGCTGACTACTGCCAGAAACAATCCAGACACAGCTTTTATCCTTGTTTACATAAGACAATGAAATAATCCATCCTCCCCTAGAAGAATGGGACATCCCATCCACACTCCATTGTTTAGACCAATGAAAGATTATTTATACAAGGTAGTCAAATAAAATAAGATTGCATGCAGTATACAAGTGTTTTGCCATGACTGGTACATTTACCCTAGATGTGCAAGGCTATGACTAAGCTGTGTACTTGTCTCTAACTGAAATTGCTAAGTCACGGGTCATGTAGACCTAACCATGTCATAACTAATGCCTCACAATGGAAAATTACTGTTTCAGGGCTAAAATTCATAAGTGTCACAAAAGTGATGAATGACATTCTAGTATGCCTTTAAACATTCTAAAAATATTTTTTGATCCTTTATGTAGAAAAATGACGTTTATAATGTGAGATTGATTTCTCCTCCTCTGTCCTGATATGTTACAGGAGGGGCAGTGAGCATTATGGATTTCTGAATTGCAAGATATTGTGCTTTTGTTACCATTGGTTTTACTGCAAAATATATAAGAAGTTACCATTAGCAGGGTCTCCATGAGTTATTTTCTACACTCCCTATCAACTCTCTGGTAAGTTAAAGGGATATGGAAGGTTCTGGATTTTACTAGGTATATAATATCCCTGTGTATCTATTTAATTTGTGTACTTTATTTTGTATTAAATGATTATAAGCTCTGCTTTTACTGCCTAAAATTAAACAAATAGCCTCGGTGTGGGACGGCCCACTGCAGCGTATGCAGACACAGACTCTGTAGTGCTGAATGTGTAGTATCCTTGCCTATCAGGGACCACGTCTCAGCAGCATGATGCAGAATGTTGCTGAGAGATTGGTTAGTATGAGACACATATGCAGCAAGTACTACAGAGTCTGTGTCTTCATGAGCTACAGGGGGCAGTCCCAAGCAGATAACATTTGTTTGGATTTAGGCAGTAAAAACAGAGCTTATTATAAAACAAAAGTACATAAATGTAAATAAATACACAAGTATATTATATAGCAAATTCCAGGGAACCTTCCATGTCCCTTTAAGTGTCGATCAAACATATTCTTCAACTACTAAAAGTTTATTTCTACTAAAAAAACAACTTTTGTAATATATAAAACATGCTCTTTGAAATGCATAACTAAACTACAGTAGCCCTTTAAGAATAGCAGATGTTCAATAATAAAGTAGGTTTAACATTACAAATTTAATAATTCTGTGTTCCAAAAAATGGAATAAAAACATAAAATATCCTCAAATGATTTAAAATAACTTTTTTTTTCCCAATATGTATCCAGATAAATTCCTAGTGTAACATTTATAACATTGCATTATTTTTTATGAATACGGTTTTGCGGAGATGTCCATAACTATGACTCCACTGCCATGTTGAACCAATTTTTAATATATCTGATTAACTGCAGAATGCAATGTGTTTGATACGTGTGACCCCAAGGTGCCTAAATGCATTTTGACATTCATTACGTGTTTATGGAATGTGAAGGGGCTTCATCCCCAGGGGATTACCGTCCAGAACAGGAGGCGTGTTGTATGTTCATCTGTTTGGCATGTGAACCATTTTTCATCACTCGATTTATACATTATTCCATTTGGTCTGGACTATCGGTGCACACTGCTGTATTCAACCTTTGAATTTCTATTCAAGAAAATTAGATTATTGGGATGTTATGTAGTAGATTTTGGGTATGGCGTTTTTTAAATCATTAAATGTTATTTTATATTTTTTTTTTTACATTTATGTTACTATTTTTTATCGACCGAGAAAGGTTTGGGATCATAAATTAATTTGTATCTCGTATTAAACAATTACCAACATTTCAATCTGGATCAATTAAAGGGATATGGAAGGTTTTGGGATGTTACTAGGTATATGATATACCTGTGTATCTTTTTACTTTTATGTACCTTATTTTATTCTGTTTTTAATGCCTATAATCAAGCAAATAGTCCCTGTATGGGTCTGCGATCTGCAATGTGTGCAGATACAGACTGTGTAGGGCTGGATGTGCAGTGCAGTGTCCTAGCCTATCAGGGACCACGTCTTAGCAGCATGTTGCAGCTTGTTTTCTGTCATCAATTGTTCATGACCAGTATGGTCGTACCCTTTAGACTGTAAGTCGAGTTTTAGTGCCTTGGGGAAAGCACAGTGTATGTTTGATTTTAAAGTCAATAACAGCGCCCCATGCTGTCTTAAAGGGCCATGTATACGTTATGCAGTCTTGAAGAACTGTGCTTGATAGTGGCAAAATGATTTTAGGAAATAGACGCAATGACAAATACTACCATTTAATTGTGGAATATATACGGGATACTAGCTATACTCTGCTAGATGGGAATTTTGGTTTTATGCAGCCCTAGGCCAAATCAGATGTGTGTACCATCACTCATCAATTACAACCGCTCCTTTCCCCTTGCTATATTAACCAATATGAAAATGTTCTCCCTAGTCCTGGGCCCTGGCACATTCCTGTCCTGCTAGCTAGCGCACCACTAGACCTAGACAGACTTCTAGGAAGACCTTGATCAACCTTTAAAAGACTTTTACATGTCTATCCTGACCATAAATTGCTTTAGTTTAATCACTGCTTTCTTTTTTATTTTAAACCAAGGGTACTCAAGTTCGGTCCTGGAGGGCCACACACACATTCCTGGTTTGATGATATACCTGCGGTGCACAGGTGAGTTAATCACTTCTTCAGTCATCCTGATTAACTCACCTGTGCAGAGAAAGGATATCTTCAAATCCAGGCCTGTGTGTGGCCCTCCAGGACCGAACGTGAGTACTCCTGGTTTAGACAATATTATCTGCACTAAACAAAGACAGGGCCTTCTACCTTTTGCTATATGTTTAATATTTTTTTTTCTTTGTACTTAACCACTGTATAGCGCTGCAGAATATGTTGGCGCATTACAAATAAAGCATAATATTAATAATAAATATAAATTGGGAGCTGTGAACAGGATGGGTCAATCAGGACAGTGCCGACTGCAGCCTGTTGGGACTGACTGATGGCTACTTGACTGGATATCTTTGGTAAATGGTGAATAGCAGGTTGTCTTATATGGCTTAATATCATGCTTCATCTTCCTGATGGGTTAATAAATACATATGTGACTTTAAAACAATAGATTATGGGATTATATTAATTTTATGCACCACTGTTAGTTCTGTAGGCGCACCCAACACAATATACTACAACATGTTTACCCATCTTCCTGCTTCTCAAAAGTAAACTGGCCCCAGGATCTTGCTGCATTGTGCTTGTGACCCAGAAGTGATCGTCAGAATTAAATTCTGATGGATCATGGGAATCTTGGGGTTCCCCATTCTGCATGGGAACTCTCTATGTATACTGAAGGAATAGAGAATTGCATATAGGGAGTATAACTCTCTTGGGGATAAGTTCTGGAAAAGCCGAGGAACTCTACAGAGAACTGGTCCATCACATACATTATGCCAGTTTTTTAATTAGTAGATTTAATTTATTTTTACTTTGGGTCTCCATTGCCCTTTTCTATGAGTTTTTTTTACTGCTTTCTCAGCAAGGTGTTTCTGTATTATCTGATTAGATCCATTTGATCAATCACTTTGGATAGACATGTTTTCATTGTAGAAAGCTGAGTTTGCTTTCCAAGGCCCTCATTCAATTGCGATTTGGACAATTGAATAGGGCTCTAGATAAGCACATAACATATATTTTTTAAAGAAGTTTTTAGTTAGTAAGCATCTTTCCAAAAGAAAGGTTTTCACTAACTAAAAACTTCTTTAAAAAAATATGCTATGTGCTTATTTAGAGCCCTATTCAATTGGCCAAATCACAATTGAATGAGGGCCCAAGTCTCCACCCAACAGAAACAAATGCAGAGAATAGGTAGTAAATGAAAGTCTGTATGTTCTAAAAACCAGTCAGATACATAACTCAAGAAATAACTGGTAGGGGGTCCTGGCAGTGTATAGGTGCCCACAGAGGTGTGATCGGCAGGATGGTATGTGATCGAGGTCCACGAGTAACATGTAAAGACCAGTGCTGGACTGCTGGAGGGTAAAGCAGTAGTGTAAAGATGTCCACAGAGGTGTGATTGGCAGGATGGTGTGTGATGGGGATCCATGATTAAGGTGGATAGAGCTATACTGAACAGGTAAAGGGGCCTTGCAGTGGTATATACAGTAGGTGCCCACAGAGGTGTGATCGGCAGGATGGTGTGTGATCGAGGTTCACGAGTAACATGTAAAGACCAGTGCTAGATTGGTGGAGGGTAAAGCAGTAGTGTAAAGGTGTCCACAGAGGGGTGATTGGCAGGATGGTGTGTGATGGGGATCCATGATTTAGGTGGATAGAGCTATACTGAACTGGTAAAGGGGCTTGCAGTGGTATATAGGTGTCCACAGAGGTGTGATGGGCAGGATGGTGTGTGATGGGGGTCCATGATTAAGGTGGATATAGCTATACTGAATTGGTAAAGGGGCCTTGCAGTGGTGTATAGGTGTCCACAGAGGTGTGATTGGCAGGATGATGTGTGATGGGGATCCATGATTAAGGTGGATAGAGCTATACTGAACAGGTAAAGGGGCCTTGCAGTGGTATATAGGTGCCCACATAGTTGTGATTGGCAGGATGGTGTGTGATCGAGGTCTACGACTAACATGTAAAGACCAGTGCTGGACTGGTGGAGGGTAAAGCAGCAGTGTATAGGTGTCCACAGAGGTATGATTGGCAGGGTGGTGTGTGATGGGGATCCGTGATTAAGGTGGATATAGCTATACTGAATTGGTAAAGGGGCCTTGCAGTGGTGTATAGGTGTCCACAGAGGTGTGATCGGCAGGATGGTGTGTGATCGAGGTCTACGAGTAACATGTAAAGTCAAGTGCTGGACTGGTGGAGGGTAAAGCAGCAGGTGTCCACAGAGGTATGATTGGCAGGATGGTGTGTGATGGGGATCCATGATTAAGGTGGAAAGACCTATCCTGAACTGGTGGAGGTTCCTGGCAGTGTATAGGTGCCCACAGAGGTGTGATCGGCAGGGTGGTGTGTGATCGAGGTCCACGAGTAACATGTAAAGACCAGTGCTGGACTGGTGGAAGGTAAAGCAGTAGTGTATAGGTGTCCACAGAGGTGGCATTGGCAGGGTGGTGTGTGATAGGGATCCATGATTAAGGTGGAAAGACCTATCCTGAACTGGTGGAGGGTCCTGGCAGTGGTGTATAGGTGTCCACAGAGGTGGGATTGGCAGGATGGTGTAGGATTGAGGTCCATGATTTAGGTGGAAAGCTTACTTAGGTGAGGGACAAGTGGAATAGTAATGCCAGAGAGCTTACTTATATAGCTTACTTATAATTTCTAAGACATATTTTTTAAATATTTTAATTAAATCGACATGGAAGCTTTCTGGATTCCTTGGACTGGTGGAGGGTCCTTGTAGTTGTGTATAGATGTCCACAGAGGTATCTGATCAGCATGATGGTGTGTGATCAAGGTCCATGACCAAGATGGAAAAACCTGAGTTATAATACTATATGTATTATATTACTTGGAAATAAATAATGCCACACTAGTAGTATTGTTGCGCTTCTCTCTTCCCTACATCCTTGGTCTTATGACAGAAATGTATGTCCCATTCCAGAAATAGTTGTTTTTCTCTTATGTAGCAATTCCTCTGTTTTCCATAAAACAGACATGTGTATATAATAGCTGAAAGAAAAACACTGGATAATATAATGTGGTTGCCAGGTGGGAATCTTTTTTACATTACATAATATTTGTGTATCTGTAAGAGGTCAACAAAACACTTCCTTAACATCTTGTAGAGAATGTGACCTACACTGTACAAGTCAGAGGAAGACTCCAAGACATGAGCTCCAATAGGAACTATGTCATTTACTGAAGCATATGGACTAATTCACCTTTATGAAATCATGAGTAATGGGGCTGTATTTCATATTTCAGCACTTTGTTCACAGAAAGGTTAAATTAAGTGTAAAACAGTACAGTAAATACAGCCTGCATTCCCAGATGTAGGATTGCAATCCAAACACATTTATTATTCCTTCTAACTGAAAAGTATAAGTGTGATATCGCAACTTGTCATTTCCTTTTGCTCAAGAATCCAACTTTTTTAATACCTAGGGATGATGTCTACTTTTTTTATTTCCTTAAGAATAAAAAAATAAATAAAATATTTCACACCAATTTACTGACTTGGCATGTTTATACACAGTGTAATAACTATATATATATATATATATATATATATATATATATATATATATATATATATATATATATAATATAATAAATAGTACATATTATATCATTATAATGCTACAACTAAGACATCACAATCTTATATTTGTACTGCTGTAGAATATATATTAAGCATATATATCTTATTGTTATTATTATAAGATTATTATGTTATTATATATATATATAAATAAATTATGTATTGACTATATATTACATATACCCTCACCAGTGACACAATTAAATACATGCAATCTAGACAAACTAAACAAATCGATCCATAAGGTGAAGGAGGCCGACTTACAATCAAATCTTATGCCAATGGCTTGTATTGCAAATAAGTAGTCCAAATGTTCTTATAGTCTGGGAACCAAATATGTTGTACATAGGTTATTCATTAAAATAATATAAGATCTATAGGGCTCGATTTTACGTCCTTCTGCCTCATTTTCGTTGTGTTGCTTTTTTCGGCAGCCATTTTTTTCCTCGCTTGAGCGTATTTTGATCTTGAAAAAAAGACAAATATGTCTCCCCCCCGTGCTGTGTGTGTGTAAGTGAATTTGAGGCATATTTGTTTGTTTTTATCGGTCTTTTCAGTTCGGTGGTTTGGCCATTAAAGTCGGATTATTGCGAGGCGCACAGTGTATGTGCGGGTTTTGATCCCAAGTCCTACGGGTTGTAAGTCCCAAGTGCATCAACTGCTCGCCTCCCTTTGCGAGACTCGCAGTGCAATGAGCGAAGGCTTGTAGTTGCGGCTCACCTAAGTCCCACGCAGTCCACAGCTTGCCTTGCTTCGCAAGACTCGCAGTTGCGGCCCTATGGGCCCCAAACGGCTCACCTCACTTCGAAAGGCTCACAAAGCGCGACCAACATCATAAGCGTTCCGAACAACCCCGCAGATCCACAACTATATATGTGATAGTATTGAGAAGTGCTTATAAGCGCCATTTTTTCCTAAAATAGAACAAATAGTCCCTGTATGGGTCTTCCCTCTGCAGCGTATGCAGATACAGACTCTGTAGGGCTGGATGGGCAGGGTAGTTGTGTCCTAGCCTATCAGGGACCTTTTTTCAGTAGCATGTTGCAGTATATTGCTGAGAGATGGTCACTGATTGGTTAGTATGAGACACTGCACTCCAAGTACAGCAGAGTCTGTGTCTGCATGAGCTGCTGAGGGCAGACCCATACAGGGACTATTTGCTTGATTTTAGGGACTAAATACAGAGCTTATAAGAATTTCTTATTAAAATAAAACAGATACACAGGTATATTGCATACCTAGTAAAATCCAGAAACCTCCCATATCCCTTTAAGTGAGAGTGGTAAATACATTATATAACCTGCAGAAAAAGTGATGGTATCAGGTATGCAGCTCATGCGCCCAGAGCTCTGCCCTGGAGGTCTCCATTTGTGTGGGGCTCTTAGAACTGGGGTTGACAAACGTGAACATTTAACGTGAACTTGTCTTCTCGCAGTCCACTAAATTGGATTGAAGAGTGATAATGCATTGTGAACTCATTTGCATAACCCCGCCCAGTTTCCCAGAATGCAGTGCAATAACTATTTCTCCGAATTCTGAGCTGGAAATAACTTTTATTTTATATTTGTTTTTAGATGTCTAAATGTAAAGACACATGTACTATTTATTTACTGTACTCTGTATTGTGGAGGCTGCTTTCGCTCTTTTACTCGCCATAAGCTAAATGATGATGTGGTTAATCATAATCCAATACAATTACTTGGTTTATTTTAGCTCATTTGTGTCTCCACTTTTTCATGATATGAACGTTGATGTGATCATGATGGATATTCCAGGAAATGTAAAGTCTGAGAGGCAAATAAAGTGCGATTTGGAGCTAGGAACGTGTCTCCAAGCTTTGCATTCCAGGGCTGGACACGCGGAGTGTGACTGATGGATCTCACATTCTCTGTGTACTCTTTTCCTGCTGATTGTTGTTTTATTGCTGCCTTTAATCTTTTCCTTCTCTCACCTGGGCCTTTAAGTCCTTTTTGATACTTGGGTGGTATTGGAATTTATGCCGGCTTTTATGGAACTACATTAACGATGAAGCCCATAAAGCATTTAAACCAGATGACTACCAGATGACTGGCATCCCAACTACCGCCACAGGCAAGGCAGAGAGGCTCATGGGGAAGGCACTGGGCTGCTCCACATCTCCCTGACTTTGAGCCCTATAAGAGAAGAATCGAGATGAAAACTTTCAGAAAAGGGAACAATGGCGGCATTAACTCTTCACTTCACAGTGTATATATTATTTATTATCTGCGGGTAATCCTTTATTTTGTACTCAAACTCTAATCCACCTAAAGAGCCATGATAGGCCAAATATTCTATCACGCACTTACAGTATGATCATGGTCATTGTTTTCTATATTGGATTTCGAATAACTTAAAATGTTTTTGGAAATAAAATAAAATAAATAAAAAATAAATAAACACAATATGTACATTCTTATTTCTATGTGAAATTATCCTTTAGTGTGGAGTTACATTTTATCTAATGGCCTCGCCCTGTCTTTTGCTTTTTCAGGATGGATTAATTACATTAAAATGTTTTGGGAAATAAAATAAAATAAATAAATAATAAATAAATAGACACAATATTTACATTCTTACTTCTATGTGAAATTATCCTTTAGTGTGGAGTTACATTTTATTTAATGTCCTGATTCTGTCTTCTACTTGTTCAGTGGGAGTTTAACTTAATTAAAATGTTTTTGCAAACAAAAACAATAATAATTAAATAGATAAATAAACACAATATTTCCATCTTTACTTCTATGTGCAATTATCCTTTAGTAGGCGTTTTATTTAACAACTTGATTCTGTCTTATGCTTTTTTAGGAGGGTTAGTTAATGGAAAAAAAAATTTGGAAGCAAAATAAAATAAAATAAAATAAAATAAATACATAAATAAAATAAATAAGCACAATACTTACATTCTCACTTTTATGCACAATTATCCTTTAGTGTGAAGTAACATTTTATTTAATGACATGATTCTGTCTTCTTGTTAATCAAATTAAAAGGTTTTTGGGAACAAAATAAAATAAATAAATGAATGAAAATAAATAAATACATAAATAACCACAATATTTACATATTTACTTCTATGTGCAATTATCCTTTAATGTGCAGCTACATTTTATTTAACAACCTAATTCTGTCTTCTGGTTAATTAAATTAAAATGTTTTTAGAAACAAAATAAAATAAATGAATAAATAAATAAAATAAATAAATAAATAAATAAATAAGCACACTACTTACATTCTCACTTCTATGTGCAATTATCCTTAAGTGTGGAGTTACATTTTATTTAATGACATTATTCCGTCTCATACTTTTTCAGGAGGATCTGTCCCGAGCTTTGCATTTCTCCTTTTGAAAGCACTGGCAGTTGTAGCTGTCACTTTCCCACTGTGCAGATTGAAGCTTCCTCTACATTCAAAATCTTCCCCACCTCCCAAATCTGCTCAAACATAATCAACATGGTAGATTTCACAGGAGTATAACTGATTAAAAAAGGTAATATATTAGAGCCTGTCATTTTCTTTTAAATTGTTATTCCTATTTTCAAGTGCAGTTCATCAAAATTGTAGTGCTTTAAAAGTGTTTTATCTATTACAGTCTTTTGTTAAAAAATGTTTTTTAATTAAGTTAAGAAAATGAATGTAAAGCAACTGACAAATAGATGAAGACCAATGTTTTCCTGGCTTGCATATAATCCATCCTGAGCTTTGTTTAAAGCAGTTTAAAACAACAGACATATGCTTAAAATAACCCATGTTTTAAATGGTATTGGATTAAAAGAGAAAAAATCTATTATCCTCATTTAATTGCTGCGATTTTGAGATCTGGGGTTGCAAGCAAACGTCGCAAGCTACTTTGCTATTCAATTGCCTTTCGTTTGCGCGCTCCGATCAAGTTACGTGCTCCGAGCTGCGATTTCTAGCGATTTGTCAAATCACAAGTTACTTCCCTCAAAGCCTTTGATCTTTCACGGCTGCAAGAGATGTGAATGCTAAAATCGCTAATCGCTATTCAATTGCTCCGATTCTCCCTCTCTAACCACTCCGTCAAGCCCGCAAATGGCTAAACTCCAACCACAGGTACTGGTACCAAGGAGGTCTCACAAAGGGCTTACTGACAAATCGTAGCACTGTAAAAGCAAATAAAAATGCAATACTGTACTTTTATTAAGAGTGAAAGTGATGTTAGGTCTTAGAATTAATAGCACAACATTCTCAAACTCATAAATCAGAAAAAATATTTAAAATTATTTAAAATTTTGTCCAAAGTCCTACGGGCTTCAACCTCCAAACCGGTAGGACTTTGGAATCCAACCTCCATATTTCATTGAAGTCCTACAGGCTTGAATAACGACTAATGGGCTTAGAGGTCATTCGAGAACCTAGGACTTTGTACGGAAATTAAACATGAAATAAAATATTATATTTTGGTGATGTGTGAGCTTGAGTATGTTGTGCTTTTAATTCTAATGTCACTCATTGTGTTCCCCATTATTTACATGTATATACAGTGCCTTGCAAAATTATTCACCCCCCTTGACCTTTTACCTATTTTGTTACATTACAGCCTTAAGTTCAATGTTTTGTTAATCTGAATTTTATGTGATGAATCAGAACACAATAGTCTAAGTTGGTGAAGTGAGAAAAATATAGACATAAAACTATTTTTTAGGAATAGAAAACAGAAAATGTTCATGTGCCTATGTATTTACCCCCTTTGTTATGAAGCCCATAAAAAGCTCTGGCGCAACCAATTACCTTCAGAAGTCACATAATTTGTGAAATGATGTCCACCTGTGTGCAATCTAAGTGTCACATGATCTGTCATTACATATACACACCTTTTTTGAAAGGCCCTAGAGGTTGCAACACCTAAGCAAGATGCACCACTTACCAAACACTGCCATGAAGACCAAGGAGCTCTCCAAACAAGTAAGGGACAATGTTGTTGAGAAGTACAAGTCAGGGTTAGGTTATAAACAAATATCCAAATCTTTGATGATCCGCAGGAGAACCATCAAATCTATCATAACCAAATAGAAAGAACATGGCACAACAGCAAACCTGTCAAGAGACGGCCGCCCACCAAAACTCATGGACCGGGCAAGGCGGGCATTAATCAGAGAGGCAGCACAGAGACATAAGGTAACCCTGGAGGAGCTGCAGAGTTCCACATCAGAGACTGGAGTATCTGTACATAGGACGACAATAAGCCGTACGCTCCATAGAGTTGGACTTTATGGCAGAGTGGCCAGAAGAAAGACATTACTTTCAGCAAAAAACAAAACGGCACATTTTAAGTTTGTGAAAAGGCATGTGGGAGACTCCCAAAATGTATGGAGGAAGGTGCTCTGGTCTGATGAGACTAAAATTGAACTGTTCGACCATCAAAGAAAAAACTATGTCTGGGGCAAACCCAACACATCACATAACCCAAAGAGCACCATCCCACAGTGAAACATGGTGGTGGCAGCATCATGCTGTGGGGATGTTTTTCAGCAGCCGGGACTGGGAAACTGGTCAGAGTTGAGGGAAAGATGGATGGTGCTATATACAGGGATATTCTTGAGCAAAACCTGTGCCACTCTGTGTGTGATTTGAGGCTAGGACGGAGGTTCACCTTCCAGCAGGACAATGGCCCCAAACACACTGCTAAAGCAACACTTGGGGGGTTTAAGGGGAAACATGTAAATGTGTTGGAATGGCCGAGTCACAGCCCAGACCTCAATCCAATAGAAAATCTGTGGTCAGACTTAAAGATTGCTGTTCACAAGCGCAAACCATCCAACTTGAAGGAGCTGGAGCAGTTTTACATGGAGGAATGGGCAAAAATCCCAGTGGTAAGATGTGGCGAGCTCATAGAGACTTATCCAAAGCGACTTGGAGCTGTGATTGCTGCAAAAGGTGGCTCTACAAAGTATTGACTTTAGGGGGTGAATAGTTATGCACATTGACTTTTTCTGTTATTTTGTCCTTTTTGTTTTTTGCTTCACAATAAAATAAAAAAAACATCTACAAAGTCGTGGCATGTTCTGTAAATTAAATGATGCAAATCCTCAAACAATCCATGTTAATTACAGGTTGTGAGGTAATAAAACCCGAAAAATGCCAAGGGGGGTGAATACTTTTGCAAGGCACTGTATATATACACACACTTTTGGACTACAATAATTCTTGAACTCTTTGTTGCTTTGTCTTATTTTCAGATCTTGAGATTTTACACCAGAATACAGTCATCTGGCTATTAATCCCAATGGAATAAAAATATTCTGTGTATGATAAAACATTTCCTATATGCCAAATATATTTACACATACTGTGCAAATTCATCAACTGAATGGCTCAAAAAGACACCTCTGGAAGCAATTATTTTCAGAGCTATTCTATGTACTTCATCAAAATGGAACACGAAAAAGCCACGTAAAACAATGCATTACCCCCACGGACTCCGGGAACGTGAGAACATGACTTACCTTGGGTGACAAGCGGCTCCTGAAATATTTATGAAGAAGCCGTCCTGTCAGGCCTGGAGATGCAAAACAGATAAAGTTGTGACCTTGTGCATTTTTTGGGAGGTGCATTTCTAAGATTAAATGGCTTTAAAAGTGTCCGCAGAGAGCAGGCCCACAGCACTCACAGCTTTGCATAATTTAGAACAGCCCTTTGAGGAATTTAATGCAATATATATTACTTCCTGCTTGTATGGATATGCTTTTTATCACCTCTTACAGACTACAGATATGAACATCTTAACTGCCCCCTGTATATAATGCTCGGAAGATGATAAAAATAAGTGATTGTCTTAAAGCAGTGGTGGGCTACATGCGGCCTTCAAAGACTTCCTTTGGGGGCCCATCCTTTGCTCTATAAGACTTTTAGAATCACTACTTTTGGGTAACTGCTGCTGTTTTCTGTTTTGAAGAATATATATCTACAATTTTTTATTAAATTAAGTTGTAATTAAAATATTTACTTGTAATAATGTTGATTATCAATAAACTAGTCATTTACCCGTCATAAATACCGGTACAATATTACATGTGACTCTTCCCCCCCTCCCTCCCCTGTGTCTTTTTCCCCCCTCTTCCTCTCCACTCCCTCCTCTTTGTCTCTCCCCCCACCTATCTCCCCTGTGTCTCTTCACCCCTCTCCCTTCCCTGTGTCTATTCCCCCCCTCTCCCTCCCCTGTGTCACTTCCCCCCATCTCCCTCTCCTATGTCTCTTCCCTCTCTCCCTCCACTGTGTCTCTTCCCCCCCTCTCCCTCCCCACTCCCTCCTCTTTGTCTCTCCCCCCACCTATCTCCCCTGTGTCTCTTCACCCCTCTCCCTTCCCTGTGTCTATTCCCCCCCTCTCCCTCCCCTGTGTCACTTCCCCCCATCTCCCTCTCCTGTGTCTCTTCCCTCTCTCCCTCCACTGTGTCTCTTCCCCCCCTCTCCCTCCCCACTCCCTCCTCTTTGTCTCTCCCCCACCTCTCACCCCTGTGTCTCTTCACCCCTCTCCCTTCCCTGTGTCTATTCCCCCTCTCCCTCCCCTGTGTCTCTTCCCCCTCTCCATCCGTTCTGTCTCTTAACCCCCTCACCCTCCCCTGTGTCTCTTCACCCCTCTCCCTCCCCACTCCCTCCTCTCTGTCTCTCCCCATCTCCCTCTCCTGTGTCTCTTCCCCCTCTCCCTCCCCTGTGTCTCTCCCCCCTCCCTCCCCTGTGTCTCTTCCCCCCTCTCCCTCCCCACTCCCTCCTCTTTGTATATCCCACCATCTCCCTCTCCTGTGTCTCTTCCCCCTGTCCCTCCCCTGTGTCTCTTCCCCCCTCTCCCTCCCATGTGTCTTTTCCCCGCCCTCCCTCCCCACTCCCTCCTCTTTGTCTCTCCCCCATCTCCCTCCCCTGTGTCTCTTCCCCCTGTCCCTTCCCTGTGTCTCTTTCCCCCCTCTCCCTCCTGTGTCCCCCCCCCCTCCTGTGTCTCTTTCCCCCCTGTGCTGCGGCATGTACAAAAATCCATACAAATAGTTTCTAAAGTGCGAATGCACTCCCACTTGAGCGTTACACACGCTTTAGAAACTATATTAGTGATTGTTATTCTGAGAAGCCCTGTGAGTGCCTATCAACGTGGTTGGATTATAGAAATATTTGGAGCACCCAAGCAAGAAGTAAAAGAGACGCGAGTTCTATATCTAGGAGGATATAATATATGGCACGCACCGTCACAATACCTTCCATGACACATGTCTGAGTGCACCGTCACAACTTTCTAATAAACCAATCCATATGTGGTTTAAATCACAACTATAGGAACTCTTAGGACTTTTCAATATAACATTTTATTTTCCACATTTATACAGGGCTCCTAAAATGTGTACGTCTTGCTACAAAAATTTTTCCAAAGTATAAAGTAGCTGATTGAAGTTCTGCTTTCCAAGCTCCGAGACCCATTCTGTTTGGCTCCTATAATATCTACGTGGCTTATATATACTGTATATGTATATATATATATATATATATATATATATATATATATGGTGGAAACAGCTGGTTCCTAAACATTGTCTCCACAGTATAATGCATATCTACGAAGAGCAAGTTGTCTGCCTCCTAAATAATCTTCCTGGTTACTACTGATACTTGAGTATTATTTAGCCCACCCTGTATAAATGTAATTATATAATAAATAGTACATTTGTGCTCACATTTGAATTTCTAAAAATAAGTTAAAAAAAACTTACTTCCTGCTCATGATTTTAACAAATACATGTAAATTAGTATATAATGTATTTTCACTGTTTAATTCAAATACTATTTTAAACATGGCTCAATTTAGGCATACGTTTGCTGTATTATGCAGCTTTAAAGTATAGGATATAATTGATTATGCACAAGACAGGACACCTACCCACATAAATATATATATATATATATATATATATATATATATATATATATATATATATATATATACTATATATAAACACACAAACTTTTGTACATGGAACTTCCCATTTTACCATTAGCTCTTTTCCATACTAACAGCTCCAATAACATCTGTACACTCAGAGGCCGAGCAGACTGAATATCCCTCTATATATGTCTACAAATATGGCTGTCCAGAAGTAATTTAATTCTTGTTGCAGATTAAACATCTGACAACCACTTAACTAATGAATATCTGCCAGCTGCTAAAGTAGCTCTGCCTATATAGGAACCTATTTATACCTCCTGTGACAGGCCCTCTGCTGCCTGCAGATCATCTCCTCTCCCACTGTTTGCTCAGTGCGACACTTTGTTCCATTTCAGAGAATTTCTGCATCATTAGACATCATTAGTGGGGTAAAGAGTTGTTATCGATGCTGGATTCATGCTGGTTGTTCTGTATAAGAGAAATCAGAGATTATGTTATATATATATATATATATATATATATATATATATATATATATAGTCCCCAGGTTACAGATAACTCATACTTAAGAACTGGCTCCTGAGTTTGTTGTTTGTTTCAATTAAAAGACAGATCACAATAGTTTCTGTATCTTATTATTACAGTACAGAGGTATTATTATAATTAGCACAGTATTACACTGTAATATTATTACCACATATGAGCCATTATAGCATTGTTATTCTTATTATTCATTAGGGATTCGGGTTGCATACAAATTTGATTTAAAGAAGTTTTCTTGTTCTTAACCCAGGGATGAACATGACTGCCTGTACATATATATTTTTTATAGTATATGTATGCTTGTAAAACTATATATATATGCAGAGAGAGAGAGGGAGGAAAGGGGAGGGAAGGAGCAAGGCAAAGAGGGAGAGGGAGGGAGGAAGGCAGGGAGAGAGAGAGCAAGAGAGGGCTAGGGAGAGAAAGAAGAGGGAGGGTGAGGGAGACAAAGAGCACACAGAGAGCAGAGAGACAGTTATGTTCAACTGTCTGTTCTGTCTCTCTCTGTGCACCCTCTCTCTCTCTCTCTCTCGGTGCACCCTCTCTCTCTCTCTCTCTCTCTCTCTCTCTCTCTGTGCGCCCTCTGTCTCTCTGCTCTCTGTGTGCTCTGTGTCTCCCTCACCCTCCCTCTTCTCTCTCTCCCTAGCCCTCTCATGATCTCTCTCTACCTCCCTCTCTCCCTGCCTTCCTCCCTCCCTCTCTCTCCCTCTTTGCCTCTCTCCTTCCCTCCCCTTTCCTCCCTCTCTCTCTCTGCATCCCTCCCCCTCTCTCCCTCTCTGCCTCCCTCTTTCTCTGTCCCTCCCCCTCTTTCACTTCATCCCCCCACTCACTCCCTCCCTCTCTCTCTCTGCCTCTCGCTCCCCTTTCCTACGGCATAGTTGCGCTGGCGCAAATTGGACTCAACTGCACATGTACGATTTTCCGCTAGCGGCAGTAGCTTGTGAGTAATGCCTCGGCAGGACGCACCACACAGGCGTTACTCACAATCTACTAACTATTATAGTGAATGGATATATATAAATAAATATAAATAAATAAATAAATAAATATATAAATATATATATATATATATATATATATATATATATATATAATCCTTCTGCATATATTACTTTTATGTACATTATATTATTAAGACATGCTTATAAGCTCTGAAATCAAGCAAATAGTCCCTGTATCGGTCTGCCCTCTGCAACGTATGCAGACTCAGACTGTGTAGGGCTGGATGTAGAGTGTAGTGTCTAGGGATCATGTTTCAGAAACAAATTACAGAATGTTTGTGAGACATGATCCCTGATAGGCTAGGACACTACACTGCACACCCAGCCCTACAGAGTCTGTGTCTGCATGAGATGCAGAGGGACAATCCATACAGGGACGATTTGTTTGATTTTAGGGCAGTAAAAACGGAGCTTATAAGCACTTCTTATGATAATAAAGTACATAAAAGTAAATAGAAACACATGGATATTATATACCTAGGAACATCTAGAAACATTCCATATCCCTTTAATAATTCACTACAATTTTTAAAAGAGCATTTATTAAAATTATATTTTATTTGCAAGAATAATAAATGACATACATTTCCTGTGCAGTATAAGGCAGGCCAGGACTCCACATTCTATCCATTTGTGTCCAGTATATAGTGTGTGCAGCTAATGAGGAGATGACCCCACAGTGGATATATCAAGTCTTAAGGATGTATATATATTGGGTGAGACCAGACTGAGATACTACAGGATATTTCACAGCAGAGTTTGTGTGTTCGTGAGCTGCAGAGGGCAGACCCAGTTTGACTTTATCTATAAAGCATTGTTTTCTCCTTTAGCTGTAGTTTTAGGAAACATTTATACAATTTACCTAAAAGAAACAACCAGCCTATGACTATAATCCATCATGTACCTTGTTGTGTTTCAGGCACAAGCGCCTGGACATGTGTTTCTCATTAATGGTTATTCAGGTCCATGCAAAAAATGGGAAACATTGCTGTATATATTATAAACAAAATATCATAAACATGCACTCTATATAAAGTCTGGCCTGAGTACTTTCATATGTTTATTGTTGGAGGAAAAATTCCCCCCCGTGGAGCTAGCATTGCTGCACACTTCTTTATATTAACATTTGTAGACTACAGAGCAATGTGAGTGAGCGTGCAATGACTTCTAGGGTTAGAGGACCCCGTATTCCTCTAATTACACAATAGTCTTAGTGTCTGTATGGATGGTGACCTTGAATGCAGGGGAAATTCGTTACCCAAGCTGGGCCCGGATGGCGTTATCAAACAATAATTAGGCACACCAACATTGTCACTATTGGGACAAGCATGGCCGGCACGCACTAGGTCCTTGTATCGGGTGGGTATGACGATCCTAAGTGGACCGCAGGCACAGTACATAGATTCTCTTTAACTGTCCTATAAAATAGTTTTCATGAGCTAACTGAGCACAATGGGCCAGTTAGACATTAAACAGGAAACAAACAAACAACAGTTCCACATACCCAACTTAAACCTCCCTCCCACTTGAGTCTCTCCCATTATCCACTAATTAACCAGGCACCAGGATCAGGATGCTGATATCAGCAGGGGAGAGACCTATGTGTGGCCATGGTGCCAGCAAGTCTCATCCTTGCAAACAAGGGAAAATCCTAGGCACTGGGGCCCCTATTTAATTGTCAAAATTGCAATTACTGGAGCCTGTAAATGTTACTGATATTTAATTAGCTACATTTTGCAACTCGCAATCCATTTGCGAGTTACAGGCTCAAAATCCCTGCGATTGTCAAAAACGTAACTCCGTCCTATCTCCTCCAATGATGTTTCAAGCCCGTAAATATTACCAGTGCTAAAGATGCAAAATACACATTCGATTATAACAATTCAACAAGCCCGCAATTGCCTTCTACCCCGTAAATGGCAAATGTATAAACAAATCTTACGAGTACTAGATAGGACTCGCAAGGGGGTTAAACAACCGTTTGTAACACTGCAAAAGCAAATAAACACACACTACTGTACTTTAAAATAGTGGGAAAGCAATGAAAGTCATTATAATTAGTTACACAACAGCCTCAAGCTCAAAAATATTAAATAACTAATAATTTTTATTTTATTTCAGTGTTATATCGATCCCAGGAATTAAGTTAATACATATCAGACCACCCAAATGTAATAGGACAGATGATTTATTAATTATTATGGATTTCTACATTTCTGGATTGCGAGTCCGATTGCAGATCGGACTTCTAAACACTATTTAATTGTAGTCTAGACCACATGTTTTACTGATGTCAGAATGATGGTCTCATTTACTATTGGCTCTGTCTAAATTGTAACTTACGGGCCACCTTAATTGATCATGATCATGTCCTGAAATGCTACCTACTGGCTCATGGTTTGCGTTCTGGGGCTGTGAGTATGTACTTGGGGGCTTGAGCAATTAGATACATCTGTAACTGTAGCAAATTTCGAACCTGCAGACATACGACCTGTCTGAAGGTATTTACAGGCTTGTAAATAAATGGGGGCACGGGTCAGGTATCACATCCATTGTCACAAACATACTGAAGGAATAAATGCCACAATGTTTATGAACCGGCGTCCAGTACCTGCTATGATGGAACAGCAGTACCTCCCACTTCACCACTGGACCAGGGTCTCCCCTCACCATCAGCCATTGTAATATAAAAAACACCTAAGTAATATGCATTAATAGAACACCATAAACCACCTGCCAACAACCACATATTACTATATTTGTACATTATATCAACACTCTCTCTCTTTTTTGGGGATGGATGGGTATCCATTAATATTTGACACCTTCTGCCCTTCCCAGGACATGTTTAGAAGCAGGCCTTGAACAGGAAGGATGACTGTCATGTCAGCCTATGTATACTTTCATAGGCTCCTATTTAATTGTCCAAAATCGCAAGTTCAGAAGCCCGTAATAGAGCCTGTAAATGTTACTGTTATTTAATTGGCATCTTTTAGCTACTCACATTCCAATTGCGAGTTACAGGCTCAAAATCCCTACAGTTATCAAAACCGTAACTCCTTCTTATCTTAACCTTTGTTGTTTCAAGCCCACAAATGTTACCAGTGCTAAAGACGCAAAATCAATATTCAATTACAACAATTAAACAAGCCCACAATTGCCATCAAACCCGTAAATGGCAAATGTATCAAAATATTATACAAGTACTAGACGGGGCTCGAAAGTGGTTAAACACCTATACGTAACACTGTAAAAACAAATAAACACACACTACTGTACTTGAAAAAACTGAGAAAGCAATGGAAAGGCATTAGAATTAATTGCACAACAGTCTCAAGCTCGTAAATCTGAAATAAAAAATAATTTTATTTACGTTTTATTTCCATGTTATATTAATTCCAGCAATCAAGGAGTTAATACATATCATGGAACCCGCATGGACTAGAACAGATGATTTATTAATTATTATGGATGTCTACATTGATGGATTGCAAGTCCGATCGCAAATCGGACTTCTAAAGACTAGTTGATTGTAGTTTAAACTCCATGTTTTACTGACTTGGAATAAAATGGGGGCCATAGTGTGAAAGCTTGTGCTTTACACAGCTGATGATATTATTTGTTACTAGTCGTTTACCTGTCATAAATGACGGTATAATATTACATGTCCCCCCCCCCCCGTGTCTTTCCCACCCTCTCCCTCCCCTGTGTCTCTTACCCCTTTCCCTCCCCTGTGTCTCTTCCCCCCCTCTCCCTCCCCTGTGTCTCTATTTATTTTAACTTCTTTTAGACATTCAGATGTGAACACAAATGTACTATTTATTTACTATATTATTTTTTATTATTTTATTATTAACTTTTATTTGTAACGCGCCAACATATTCCATAGCGCTATACACAGTATGAATACAAGAAAAAGTACAATGTTAACAAGCTGCAGAAAAAAAAAAAAAAAAAAAAATATATATATATATATATATATATATATATATATATATATATATGTATATGTATAAAAAATTATAGCATAATTAAGGATGGAAAAAATAATAAAGCAGGTTTTTATTTAGAACATTAAATGTCTTTATTGAAGGGCCCCATAGATCACCCCAGGCCTCCTGGGGTTGATGGGAGGGGCTACTTGACCTGGCAGGACCGGGGTATGTGATTGGAGGTGGCTAGCTGGGGGGTGGAGCCATTTATATGCTCTTTGACACTATCTGCAACATTATGCCCCTAGCTAGCCATGTGTGAGGATACCCACCCATCCCTATATCAAAATAAATGAATAACTAAATAAATAAATAAATGGTCATAAAAAAAAGAAAAAGAACGATAATATGGGTGGTATTTATCTAGTTGATTGTAGTAAGTAGTCGCTTGTTCCGGGTATATGATTTGTCTGTAATATATGTTAACAGAAAATGTATTATGTTGTCGTCACAGCGGTGGGTGGTGAAGTGGGTGAGATCCTACCCTATGGTGGTACAACTCTTCCAGCACGGTAGGCCCTGGACGAGGGTTCAGGGCGTAGGGTGTACTGCCTCTGGCCAGGCTCCTCCCCTCATGTGGTCATTGTTGATTTATTATTATTGTTATGGCTATTACATTATTTGTGTTTACCAATAAACGCTGTGGTCGGTTTTCCCTCCAATACGTGGTCTGTGTCTAATCATTATATCCAATATGTGATTTACATCTAATCTGTATACGTACATAACCACTGGGCCTTGCTTAGGTCAAGGATCCTCGAGGCTTGAATGTTACATACTTTACATTTAGATTTCTGCTAGGCAGGGCTTGCATTTATTGCAAGCTGTCTACTTCTGGAAAGGTGAGGGAGAAATGGGCAGTAGTCAAATTCAATAAAATCCATTTATCATTTATGAAGTCTTTATCTTAGTAAATCAAGTTGTGTTGTACTTCATTTGCTCGCTTATGTCTTGTGACAAATATTAAATGTATATAGGGTATAAAAGGGATAATATATCAATACTAGCGACTTGCCCGTCAAAAATGACGGCAATAAAAACTGAAGCCTGGCAATGCTGTTTGCCACACAATGTAAGCCTCTCCCCCTCTACTTTACTGGCCTTGTGATGAGCGCCTTTGGCGCTCATCACAGGCCTTGCAATGAGCCCCTTTGGAGCTCATTGCGAGTCTCTCCCTCTGTCTACTTCCTCCCTCGTGTCTTATTTCCCCCCTCCTCTCCCTCCCTTGTGTCTCCTTCCACCTCGTCTACCTCCTTTGTATCTCCTGCCCCCCTGTGTTTTTACCTCCCTCCCGTGTCTCTAAACCCCTCCCCTGTGTCTCTTTCCCCCTTCTCCCTCCCATGCATCTCTTCCCCCCCCTGTGTCTCCCCCAACCCTCCCCTGTGTCTGTTCCCCCCTGGCCTGTGTCTCTTTCCCCCTCCCCCTGTGTCTGTTACGGCCTTCCTTGTGTCTCCATTTCCCTCCCTTGTGTATCTTACCCCCTGCACTCTCTCCCCTGTGTCTCTTCCCCCTCCTCTCACTCCCCTGTGTCTCTTCCCCCTCCTCTTTCTGTGCCTCTTCCTCCCAGTCTCTTCCCCCTCACCCTCTGTGTCTCTCCCCACTCTGTGTCTTCCACCCTCTCCCTCTGTGCCTCTTCCCCCGCCTCTCTCTGTGTGTCTCGCCACTGTGTCTCTTCACCCCTTCCTCTGTTCCCCCCCCCCCCTCTGTGCCTCTTTCCCCCTCTCTCTGTACCTCTTCCCCCCCTTCCCTCTGTGTCTCTTCCTCCCTCACCCGCTGTATCTCTCCCCCCTGTGTCTCTTCCCCCCCTCTCCCTCTGTGCCTCTTCCCCCCTCTCCCTCTATGCCTGTTCCCCCCTGGCCTGTGTCTCTTTCCCCCTTCCCCCTGTGTCTGTTCCCCTCTCCCCCCCCCCATTTCCCTCCCATGTGTATCTTCCCCCTGTTCTCCCTCCCGTGTGTCTTTTCCCCCTCCTCTACCTCCCCTGTGTCTCTTTCCCACCTATCCCTCTGTGTCTCTCCCCCCTCCCTCTGTGTCTCTTCCCCACTCTCCCTCTGTGACTCTTCCCCACTCTCCCTCTGTGCCGTGCCTCTCCCCCCCCCTCTTCCCCACTCTCCCTCTGTGCCTCTCCCCCCCCTCTTCCCCACTCTCCCTCCCCTCTTCCCCACTCTCCCTCTGTGCCTCTACCCCCCCTCTTCCCCACTCTTTCATCTGCTCTCGGGCGCGCTGCCCGCAAGCGCGGCTTGCGCCGCGCTCTGCGCATGCGCGTCTCGTGCCGCGCTCTGCGCATGGGCGGCCGCGCTCTGTGTAATGCGCAGAGCGCGGCTCGCGCCGCGCTCTGCGCATGCGCGGCTCGTGCTGCGCTCTGCGCATGCGCGGCTCGTGCTGCGCTCTGCGCATGCGCGGCTCGTGCTGCGCTCTGCGCAATGCGCAGCAGTTTGTAATTGTCTAACTGCGATTCGTCTGAAGCGTGACGACGAATCGCAGTTAGACAATTATAATATGTGATAATCTATAAACCATACCATAATTGTATACCCCCTCTGGACCACTACCTTATTGTGGTGAAGGGGTTTGTGTACCTCAATGAAACTGTGAGATATACCATGTAGGGTTACCCAAGACAGGCAGGTAATAGTAGAGAGATCAGACAAATCACAGTCTACTTGAGTAATAACTGGCAACCCACTCCAGTATCTTTGCCAAGAAAATTTTATGGATAAGCACAAGCAGACACAAGATGTGCCTGGAGTGCTGTGGTCCATAGAGTCACGGAGAGTCGAACTCGACTGAACAACTGAACAAACACATTTGTATACCAATTCTAAATCAATTAACCGGCCAATTCGCTTACCTTTATTTAACATGCTCTCGCCTGTTCTGCCTCTGTAGGAGCCGTTCTAGTGAAACGCGCGTCAAAAGGTATAAAATGGTGGTATGATTTCTAAATTATATTGATATATTATCCTGTTAAACCCTATATATATTTTTGTCACAAGACTTAAGTGGGCAACTGAGGTTCAACACAACTAAGATAAGGAATTAAACTAGTTATAAGGTGTGCTATCTCTCCTTTTCCTTCATGATTATAATATACACAGGCATTAGTATTAAATTCCTTACATTATCTCATTTCTGGGTATCTTTTTATATATAGGTATAACATTTTTATTCCTGTTTTCAATTGATTTCATTAATAGCTACAACTCCCTCCTCTGATAGATAAAGAAAACACACACCCTCATGCACCATCTCTCAGGAAGTCATGAAACCAGACATAATGGATCTTTCTAAGTCTTCCGAAACTCTTATTTTCTTGAAAAATGTTATTTGCTCACACATCTGCTTATGTTGTTGGTTTACTATATACTTCACAAACAAGCGCAGTTTTTCTTGAATTACAGCGCTCCTTTAAATGGCCTTAACATTACCTTGCAACATGTTCCAGAACATAAGCTTGTTAAAATCACAAACAGTAGGACAGACTTGTCACCCAATTTGGGTGTGGCGGGTGTCTCAGCGGGGCAGGATACATCACTCGGTGCGGCTCTCTCTGTTCTTGTGCCACGAGCCGCCTATAATACAAACCGTGGCCATTCTCTGTCTAACATCTTGTTTTATGGCACTTGGACCCAGCACTTATGACATACTGTGTTCTGGCACACGGTGATGGCTTCAAATAAGACTGACATCCATGAAATAAAATGCATAAAACTAAATAAATTATACATAAAAAGGGTGGGTCTAATAAACAGACTCACAAAGCATCATGGGTCAGTCTAAATGCTGCCGACATTATAAGGCACCTAGAAAGTCAGTATATGTAATGTTCTTAAAGGGATACACAATGTTCCATATTTTTTATATTAAAATAAACTAACTAAGTATTTGCATTTAACATCATTTGATTAAAAAGTTCTTAAAATCTGTTTTTAGGAACTGAAACCTTCCAAATAGCCCCAACCAAGCTGCGCCCCCAGCAGCTCATGCACACAATGTTTTTAGGTGTACTAGCCAATCACAGACTGTTTCTCAAAAAACATGCTTAGAACAACTGCTGAGAGACACTGTGATTTTAAGATTTTCATTGATTTTAAGATTTTCATTAAAGTACTATTATGCTTTTGGCTTCCACAGCTGCCATTGTGGTTAGTTTGTTACGTACTTTCCTTTTGTGCCTAATACCCTTAACCCATTTAGATTGTAAGCTCTTTTGAAAGCAGGACCCTCTACACCTTCTGTACCATTTCACTTGTGCCATATTGGTTTTAAGTACTCACTGTATCCCATGTATTTATCACTATTGAATATGTTGGGGTCTTATAAATAAAGGATAATAATAATAACACTTTCCAAACATGTGAAGTTTCTGTCCAACCTATTGTGGGCCCATTTATTTTCCAAACACCATTGCCATCATGCATTTGTTACCCTACTGTCTCACTAACCTGACCATACCCTCTAGATTGAAGCACATTAGGGACCTCAACTCTATTCCACCAAATTGTCTTGTCTTGTACAGAGTTTGTATTTTTGCACATTTTATCATTTGTTTTACCTTTGTAACTAGTTCACTGTACCCACTGTACTACTCTACTCTACTACTCTGATTAACCCAGTTCCTTTGTCCGAACTGTCCTTCTTCCAACCTGAGATGGTGCAAATGAACGGAGTGGTTATTAAAAGGAGGGGTGGGAACTCAAACGGTATTCTACTAAGCAGATCACCAAGAGAGTGGGGAAGGGTTTCCTGTCTTACACAATAAAGACATCGGCCAGACAGGGGAAGGACTGAGATACCATCACACCCCTTGATGGGGGTGTGTGTGACATACACTTACGCCACTCTTATTGTCTGTAACCTCTACACCTCTCTCTCTCTCTCTCTATATATATATATATATATATATATATACATATAAAAATGTATAATGTTGGCACCAGAGGGAGACCCAAGAGAGCCCACCACAGAAGAAAATGTTGGGACTCCTCATATACACGGTTGACTTATTATGGTTTATTATGACTATATCCCAAACAACTGCCATGTGCAGCCCGTACAGCAGCTAGATGTCATGGTAATAAGTCGATAAGATGCTGGAAGGTTGGCAAAGGTATCTGGAGCCATGCAGACTGACATGCATCCGACAGCTGCTGAAAAGTGCGTGGTGAAGGATCAATATGGTGAACATGATTATCGAGGTGGTGCCACAGATGCTCAATGGGGTTCAAGTCCGGAGAATTTGGAGTCCAGAGAAGTACTTGGGAGTCTTTGTCATGCTCCTACAACCACTCCCGGACAATTCTGGCCATATGACATATGTAATTGTCCTGCTGGAAGATCCCATCTGCTCCAGTAAATACAGTCAATATGTATGGGTGTACTTGTTCTGCAAGTATAGATAACCCAATTGGTTAAGAATGCCATTCAGAGGTATGAGTGGACCCAGACAATGGAAAGAAAGCATTCCCCAGACCATAACACTGTCATTACCAGCTTGTGTTCTTCCAACAATGGTTGGAGAGTGTTTGTTCTCGGAGGTTTCACACATGACACACCAGTTTTACCAGAGAAGGCAACCCCTTTACCAATCAGAAGAAGTCCAATTTCAGTACTGTCTTGCAAATTGAAACTGTTTCTTATGATGAATCCTCGTCAGCATGGGTGCAGTGACCAGCCGTTTGCATTGACATTCACAACACATTTTGTACTGTTGTTTTAAATGCACATCTGGTAGCCCCCAGTTTGTATGGACGGTGAGTTGCTCATCTGTAGCATGTCGGTTGGCCCTTGCACACCTTCCTAGCCGATGTACACATCTGATATCACTGGCACATGGTGCTCCTCAGTTTGGAAGCCGCTTCTCCGCAATGAGCCGTTTGCCCAGCCACGGTACACTTTAACCACAGCAGTACGGGAAAATTTCACAAACTGCTCTGTTACAGAACTACTTCCACCCTTGGCATGAAAGCCAATGAGCATCCCCTTTTGAAAGCCTGATAAATTGCGTTTTACCCATGATAACAATCTTTGATACGTTTGCAGAATGCCTACACATCACCTAATATACCCAAGCCAGCTCACAATATATAAGGTATTTCATTGGCTATGCACTGCTGATGTCAAAAGTAGGCAGTGGTCATAATAATGTGACTCAATCCTATATATTATATACCGTGTTTCCCCGATGATAAGACAGGGCCATCAAATAAGACAGCCCCCCCCTTTTTAGAAATAAAATTAAAATAAGGCACCCCCCCGCAAATAAGCCACCCACCGATACCTGTGCTTACCCGAATCGGATGGTACGGTGGGTGACCCCGTGTGGTGCCTCCGTCTACCCTATTTGCCTCCATGGCTGCGCGCCTCGTCATAAGGGGGAGAGGAGGAAGTGACAGGACTGCAGCGCGCGCACGTGACTCACTCGCGCAAGGAAACGCAGGCAGATTCCCTCATCCCTCCTGCAGGAGGTACGGTATACCGGTATTACGGTATTGATTACAGTAGAATGGGACAATGAATGCATCAGATTAATCAGAAGGGGGCAATGATTGGCACAGAGTGATCAGAAGAGGACATGAATGGCACATGATTGTGCCAATCATTGTCCCCTTCTGATCAATCATGTGCCATTCATGTCCACTTCTGATCACTCTGATTGGCACAGAGTGATCAGAAGTGGACATGAATGGCACATGATTGATTACCGGTAGAAGTGGACATGAATGGCACATGATTGATCAGAAGGGGACAATGATTGGCACAATCATGTGCCATTCATGTCCACTTCTGATCACTCTATGCCAATCATTGTCCCCTTCTGATCAATCATGTGCCAATCATTGTCCCCTTCTAATCAATCATGTGCCATTCATGTCCACTTCTACCGGTAATCAATCATGTGCCATTCATGTCCACTTCTGATCACTCTATGCCAATCATTGTCCCCTTCTAATCAATCATGTGCCATTCATGTCCACTTCTACCGGTAATCAATCATGTGCCATTCATGTCCACTTCTGATCACTCTATGCCAATCATTGTCCCCTTCTGATCAATCATGTGCCATTCATGTCCACTTCTATCAGTAATCAATCATGTGCCATTCATGTCCACTTCTGATAACTCTGATCAGAAGGGGACAATGATTGGCACAGAGTGATCAGAAGGGGACAGGAATGGCACATGAGGATCAGAAGGGGTTACTAAAATGGTCCCCCCCCCCCCTGAAGTTTTAAGTCCTCTCCCACTCGGATACCTCAATGCCATATCTTTTTTTTCCCCTTAGACATGAGCACAAAAAGGAAAAGCTACACGATGGAGTACAAGATGAGAATTGTGGAAGAATCTTGGGGCCAAACTCTTCCTGCTTTCTGCAAGGAAAAGATGTTGAATATCCGAATGGTCCGCAAGTGGCGAGCTGAGTATGGTAAACTCATGGAACAAGTGGAAAATGGAAGAGGTACCAAACGCAAGAGTGGATCAGGTCGCCAAGCAACATTTCCAGAGCTGGAAGATCTGATCTGTGAATGGGTTGTTGACAGGAGAGCAAAGGCCTTGGTTGTGAATAGGGCTCAGATTCAAGAATATGCGCTTGCAATAGCACCACAGTTTGACATCCCGGAAAACTTCAAAGCATCAAAACACTGGTTGGATAATTTCCTTCAGCGAAACGAACTGTCTTTAAGAAGATCCACAACATTGTTTAGGCTGGAAGATGCTCAAGTTATTAAGAGAGCACTTGCATTCAAGTCCTTTATTGATGATACTGATTTCTCAAAATACAATCTTTCCAACATGATTGCTATGGATGAAACTGCAGTGTTTATGGGCCAATCATCTCAAACAACAATTGAACAGCGGGGTGCCTCCTCAGTGTACGTTCCCTCCACTGCTTACGAAAGTGCACGTGTTACCTGTATTTTGGCAATTCGTCTGGATGGCACCAAAGTCACACCACTAATCATTTCTAAGGGCAAGAAGGAAAAGATTGAACGTGTTTCAGGAATTTTTGTTCTTGAAACTGAAAAAGCCTGGGCCACACAAGCAGTCATAAGAAAATGGGTCGATTAATGCTGCCACTTGTTATGCGAGGGAGCCAAAGAGGTCTGCTAGTCTGGGATGCAGCCAGCACTCATCGCGCTAAAGATATGAAGTCATTTCTTCATGAAAGAAAAATAGATCAAGTAATGATTCCCGCAGGAATGACGGCCTATCTCCAGACTTTGGATATTGCAATCAACAAGCCATTCAAGGACAATCTGCGCATGGAAATTAACGACTACATTGAAAATAGAATGGAGAGAAATCAGCGTGGAAACTTTGTGAAGCCTAAACTGCAAGAGGTTGTGACTTGGGTGAAGAATTCATGGGAGAAAATCACTGACAGTTGCATTGAACATGCGCTACGAGCAGGCTACCTTGATAAGAAGTACTCCTTTAAGGACAGTGCTGTTGCTAAACATGAGAGATTTGGTCACCAGATTCTAAAAGAAATCGAGTCAGAAGTAATTAACCTGGATATTCAGAGTGGGGTTTGTTACGATGATGTTCCAGAAGATGATGACTTGGTTGTCATTGAATAAATGTGTAAATGTACCGTACTATGCCATAGATTGTTGTATGGAAACAATAACACGGTTACAAGTTATGGATGCTCAATTTGTCTGGTTATGCTGGTTTGTAATGACAACTACTGTTATTACCATTATACTGTACCATATACACTGTACCATATACAGGTATTAAAATTTTGTTTTTTTTCAACAATAACTGTGTACTGTAGTCTTCTTCATGGGTAAATAAGGCATCCCCCTGAAAATAAGCCCTAGAGCATATTTTGGCCTTCCAAAAAAAATAAGACAGTGTCTTACCATCGGGGAAACAGGGTATATATATATATATATTGTAACAGAGCGCCCCCTTCTGACGAGGGGTTGCGTCCGGTTCTCCTTGCTCTTTAACTTATTTATGGAGGAAAACACAGCAGGTTTGTCAGAAGCTTTGTTTTACTGCTGTTTTATTTTGTCAGTACAAACAGAAAGAAAAATAGTGCTTATCCTCAGCAACGAAATAAAATTCTACATAAACGGGCTTACTATAACCTGGAACACCCTGACTCGCCCTGAGACCGCTTCTCGGCCTGCAGGTAAAATTATACAGTCCACAGTGTAAGCTCTCTGCTTCTTTCTTGGATCTCTTGAGGACCTTTTTCCTCTTCTCTCTCTGTCAATAGCGGGTGAAGCAGAGGGGCCAACCTTCTCTCCCTTATGCTTCACCCCAGGGACCCTTGTCACCCTCTTGTGATGAGGGATGATTACTCTCTCTTAATACTCTCTTCTCCCTGGGGCATTTGTAATCCTTTTTCTGGGTATGATGAAAATAATATGTATTTGGCACCAACCTTTTATCCCCCAAGTTGTTTCCGGTATATCAGGAATGGGGGGCTTTTGGATGGCTCCTTCCTCAGCTTGATTTCTCCTGAACAGAAGCCAGCCGCTCTCTCCTTTAGGAAAGTCTCTCAGTGACACCCTCCTCCTCAGACTGCTAGGCAGAGACTGCAAACTTCACTGAGCAGCCTTTTTAACTGCTCATGAGCAGGGTCAGGTGTTGGCTTAATTAGGCTGAAGATTTTGGATTAACCTTTTCTATGTCAGTCCAGGGTATATGGCTTTGCTCCATCTGTGGCTTATATATCTTCCCTGATGTACTGTGTTGCAGGTTATCAGGGATTCCTGCTGCACTTTATTACAGTACTAGCGACTTGCCCGTCAAAAAATGACGGCAATGTTATTGTAACTGAGCTAATGTTGTTTTGTGTGTAATAGTAAACATGTAATCAATTAATAAATGAATATACTTTACCTATTTTGAAGCATTGTGTTGAAGAGCTGTGAACCTTGTTTGATGTTGGTGCAGCATTAGTGTTGTGGAGCTGCTCTATAAGCGTGTTGAATGTGTGCAGTGTAATACTGTGCGTGCGCGAGGCTAAACCGTTAGCGTAGTGGTGTACTTCCGCATTTGCGTAAAATGGCGGTTTCTCTGTGTTGTCCGTCTTAGCGGATTTTCCGTTGGTGCCTCGTAGTGGTTTTCGATTTCCGTGTGGTGTTTTGCGAGTGTGTTGTGGTGTTTTACATGTGGAGAGTGTTGTAGCCTCGTTTTCGTTTTGTCCGTCGGCCATTTTTTTTCTCGCCTAGCGATTTTCTTTGTGTGTAAAGTGTTTTATTTGTATTTAAATGAAGGTGTAACTTGTTTTTTGGAGATGCTGGATGGTTCCTCTTGCTGTAGGTAAGCTTTTTATGTGTGTGTTGTGTGTATTTATTGTGTTTTAAATGTTTGTATGTCGGCGTGTTGCGTCCGATGTTTGCGAGGTCGTAATGTGTCGTAACGTGTCTCGTATGGTGTTTGCGTGTGTAGCCTCGTTTTCGTTTTGTTCGTCGGCCATTGTTTCTCTCGCTTAGCAAATATTTTCGTGTGTAAACTCTTTTATTTGGAGTGAAATGAAGGTGTAAGTTGCATTTTAGAGGTCCTGGATGCTACCTCTTGCTGTAGGTAAGTTTTGTATGTATGTGCTGTGTGTATGTATTGTGTTTTTAATTTTGTAATGTTCGCGAGTAGCGTCCGAGTGTTGCGAGGCCGTAATGTGTGTGAACGTGTGTCGTATGTTGCTTGCGAGTGTCGTAATGTGTTTGTCGTGGAGTTTGGTTTGCGGCGTGAATTTTGCGAGGGTCGTAGTTGCTAGCATGGAGCGCCTTCGGCGCTCCATGCCAGCAACTGCGGCCCTCACTTTGCGAGGTCCTCAGGTGCTGGCATGGAGCGCCTGCCCCCTTCGCGAGTGTCCTCAGTTGCTGGCAAGGAGCGCCTTTGGCGCTCCATGCCAGCAACTGAGACCCTGGCCCAGTGCCCTCGCTTTGCTTCGCGAGGGCCGCGGGCTCGCTTTGGAGCCCGCAGCGTTAGCAACAACTCGTACGCTCACAACTATATATGTGATATATATATATATATATATATATTGTGACAACCCAGGGGTAGGGGCTATTACTGCCCAGGGCCACCTGCTATAGACTACAGGTCAACTGCCCATAAGGACCGTTGGGTTCTTTGAAATCTCGGGACCAGCACCCTGATCTCTGGCTTCTGTATAAGTCAGAGTCTCTCCATCAGGAATCAGCACTTCCAGGAGTTCCAGTAACCTTCCTTTTGTAGTGATCAGGAAAGCTTACCTACAGGGTGGAGATAGGTTCAGTATCACAGCCACCAGGAGCAAAATAAGAGACACATGATTTCTATATGTCTCCAGAAATGTTTTATTCAAGAAAAGTACCCCCTCACATTTTTGTAAATATTTTATTATATCTGTTCATGTGACAACACTGAAATGACACTCTGCTACAATGTAAAGTAGTAAGTGTACAGCCCTCAAAATAACTTAACACATAGCCATTAATGTCTAAACCATTGCCAACAAAATGGAGTACACCCCCCATCACATAAACATGTTTAGCACATAAACATGTCATGGTTGTATTAGTAAATTTAACTAAGATCTTAATAATGGTTCCCAAGTTGTTTGAGAGAAGTTTGAATGTAGATATCCTGTCCCGAAATAATAAAGGGTGAGGATACTAAGAGGAGTCTTATAGATCGTTGTTGAGCCCAGTCTTTTGCAACATGGCTTGTAGCAAAAAAGCGGGCAACATCCATCAAGAACACCAATGGAAGATGGTGGAAAATAAAGTAATATAAGAGGGAGGCATTGCAGGTGAGGTACCTGCAGGATGTAGAGATTTAGCCTATCTATGTCTATCTTATATATATATGTATATATATATATATATATATATATAGACACATACAGATCTGAGAGTTGGACCATAAAGAAGGCTGAGTGCAGTAGAATTGACGCCTTTGAATTGTGGTGTGGAAGAACACTGCTTGGAGTATATTTATATATATTTATTTATTTATATACATATATACATACTGTATATTTTCTTTTTGTTGTGCCAAATGTAAACTTAAATGCATTATTATATCTTTGTTTATATTGTTTTATTTGTTATCGAACATTTAGTATCTCCTTCTCTAGCATTTCTTTTTCTCCTCACCCTCTGTCTGTTGGTGTCCCCCAAGGTTCAGTCCTAGGCCCCCTCCTCTTTTCCATTTATACAGTGCCTTGCAAAAGTATTCACCCCCCTTGACTTTTTAACTATTTTGTTACATTACAGCCTTAAGTTCAATGCTTTGTTAATCTGAATCTTATGTGATGGATCAGAACACAATAGTCTAAGTTGGTGAAGTGAAATGAGAAAAATATATACATTAAACTATTTTTGAGAAATAGAAAACAGAAAATTGGCATGTGCGTATGTATTCACCCCCTTTGCTATGAAGCCCATAAAAAGCTCTGGTGCAACCAATTACCTTCAGAAGTCACCTAATTAGTGAAATGATGTCCACCTTTGTGCAATCTAAGTGTCACATGATCTGTCATTACATATACACACCTTTTTTTAAAGGCCCAAGAGACTGCAACACCTAAGCAAGAGGCACCACTAACCAAACACTGCCATGAAGACCAAGGAACTCTCCAAACAAGTAAGGGACAATGTTGTTGAGAAGTACAAGTCAGGGTTAGGTTATAAAAAAATATCCAAATCTTTGATGATCCCCAGGAGCACCATCAAATCTATCATAACCAAATGCAAAGAACATGGCACAAGAGCAAACCTCCCAAGAGACGGCCACCCACCAAAACTCACGGACCGGGCAAGGAGGGCATTAATCAGAGAGGCAGCAGAGAGACCTAAGGTAACCCTGGAGGAGCTGCAGAGTTCCACAGCAGAGACTGGAGTATCTGTACATAGGACGACAATAAGCCGTACGCTCCATAGAGTTTGGCTTTATGGCAGAGTGGCCAGAAGAAAGCCATTACTTTCAGCAAAAAACAAAATGGCACGTTTTGAGTTTGTGAAAAGGCATGTGGGAAACTTCCAAAATGTATGGAGGAAGGTGCTCTGGTCTGATGAGACTAAAGTTGAACTCTTCACCATCAAAGAAAACGCTATGTCTGGTGCAAACCCAACACATCACATCACCCAAAGAACACCCCCCCCCCCCCCAGGGAAACATGGTGGTGGCAGCATCATGCTGTGGGGATGTTTTTCAGCAGCCGGGACTGGGAAACTGGTCAGAGTTGAGGGAAAGATGGATGGTGCTAAATACAGGGATATTCTTGAGCAAAACCTGATTTGAGGCTAGGACGGAGGTTCACCTTCCAGCAGGACAATGACTCGAAACACACTGCTAAAGCAACACTTGAGTGGTTTAAGGGGAAACATGTAAATGTGTTGGAATGGCAGAGTCAAAGCCCAGACCTCAATCCAATAGAAAATCTGTGGTCAGACTTAAAGATTGCTGTTCACAAGCGCAAACCATCCAACTTGAAGGAGATGGAGCAGTTTTGCAAGGAGGAATGGGCAAAAATCCCAGTGGTAAGATGTGGCAAGCTCATAGAGACTTATCCAAAGCGACTTGGAGCTTTGATTGCCGCAAAAGGTGGCTCTACAAAGTATTGACTTTAGGGGTTGAATAGTTATGCACATTTACTTTTTATGTTATTTTGTCCTATTTGTTGTTCTATTTCACCATTTAAAAAAAACATCTTCAAAGTTGTAGACATATTCTGTAAATTGAATTATGCAAATCCTCAAACAATCCATGTTAATTCTAGGTTGTGAGACAACAAAACACGAAAAATGCCAAGGGGGGTGAATACTTTTGCAAGGCACTGTACATCCTCACTTGGCACCCTAATACAATCTTTTGGTTTTCAGTATCATCGATATTCAGAGTAGCAAATCTACCTCTCAGCACCTGAGCTATCCCCCTCTCTTCTACAAGTTGCCAACTGTTTGTCTAGCATATGCTCCTGGATACCCGTACATCAACTCAAACTCAACATCTCAAAGACTTAGCTCTTAATCTTCCCACCCTCTATCACAGCTTCCATGCCTCAGATATCTCCCTATATTGACATCATCACTGCTACCTCCCAAGCCCGTTGTCTTGGGGTTCTACTGGACCCCGCCCTCTTTTTCATTCTGATACAGTCAATCACTAAGTCTTGTCAGTTTCACCTAAAAACATCTCCAAAATATGTCACTTATCTTACACAAGAAACAAATAATAGTTCAAATTCATATCATACCTTTTATATCAACTCAACTACTGCAACTCTCTCCTTGCTGGTCTCCCCATCACCTGTCTGTCTCCAATCGAAACCATAATGAACGCTTCGGCTAGACTCATCTTCCATACTCAGACCCTTTGTGTCATTCCCTCCACTGGCTTCCCATAGCCTCCAGAATAACATGTACAAGTAATGACGCTAACGTATAACACCCTCAACAACAGCGCACCCCCTCTGCTCTTGTCTCTAAATACTCTCTTAACCGCCCTCTTCGTTCTGGTAATGACCGTGTTCTTACCTCGTCTCTTATCACCTCCTCTCAGGATTTTTCTTGTGCTGCCCCAATTCTCTGGAACTCCTTGCCTCGCTCCACTAGACTATGCTGCTGCCTCAAATGCTTCAAAAACTCACTGAAAACTCATCTTTTTGAAGAAGCTTATCACCTCTAGCCTTAATATGGAAATCACATCTATCACCCTCCTGTATCACACCCAAACCCTTTAGATTGTAAGTTTGGGAATTTTCCATCTTGTGTCGGTGCTCTGAGAATAAGCCCTATGTACATTTGATTTTAAACTCAAAGACAGGGGCCTCCATTATTTTACAATGTTTTAATAATGTTTTTTTCCTTATACTTATCCCCTGTATCAGGCTACAGTATATGTTGTATCGTTACAAGTAAAGGATAATAAAAATAAAAAAGTATGATAATAATAATAAAATCATTATATACTTTTTAGTTTTTTTTCTTTATTATTGTATCTTTACATTTCTTTATATTTTGATTAATTCATATGTATATTTGCATCGGTAATGCTTTATGGGTAATTAATATATTGTAGTTTGCAAAACAAAATTTTGGTAATATAATGTTCTTTTAAAAGTGTCATGGACTAAAGTGGCCCTTTAAAGAGCTTCTTTATCCTTTGCAGCACTTCTCATGCAAAGAATTAATTAGTTTACTAAAAGTGTCTATTACAGCATATAGGAAGTTTTTAATCCTTTTACAAACTGAATCCCAGAAGTGACAGGTCCACTTAAAGTAAAATGCTTAACCTTTCTGCCACATGATTTATTAACATAAATGTTATTTTTTTAATGGGGAGCTGATTCGTAGTTATTGTGCTCGGTGAAACAGAAGACGAGGACAGGAAACGTCTTGTGAATACTAATTTCCCAGCTGAAAAAATGAAGATGTGGAAAATATTTTTCTGCCTGTCTGCCCAGGAATAGCTGGGAGAAGTTGTACATGAGATATGGCGAAATATGGGAAAACGTAACCCACCCGGCACTCACATGAGAGGACAGTGATGTGTGTAGGCTGAGTGCTTGACTATATCCATTTATACATGTACACACCTGTCCATTTGTTATTTCAGCAGCTACACCCCATATCCAGTTAAATATTTTGCACTACACAAATGATTATGTGTAACTATATATACATATTTCTGTTGTTTATCCATTCAGTCATGTGCGACTCTCCTTATGGACTGCCAGGTACATTTGTAAGCCGTTGCCCCTCTGAGCTCCCTCAAGCTCATTTTAATTGCTCCAATGACTTCATCTATCCATCTCTGCCACTGCCATCCCCTTCTTCATGCGCCTTCTATATTTTTATCAGCATCTTCTCTAGGGAATCCTACCATCTCATGAAATGGCCAAAACATTTGAGTTTTGGCCTCATGATCAAACCTTCCAGTGAACAGTTTGTCTTAATTTCCTGTAGTATGGATTGATTGGATCCTCTTTCAGTCCATGGGACTCTAAGCAGTTCTCTCCAACACCACAATTCAAAGGCATCAATTCTATGGCGCTACCTTATGATCCAGCGCTCACATCCGTATGTTATTACTAGGAATACCAGAGTTATAAGTATGTGGACCTTTGTTAATAATGTAATATCTTAATATCTTAAAGCCAATGCATTCTAGACAAATAAGTGAGATCCTTGTCGCTTTACAACCAGATGCACCTCATATGGGGGGGGAGTCCCACAACCATGCATGGCAGTGATATAGCAGATCTAACTCTGAACACAATTACAAAGACTTTACTTAAAGTATGAATTGATGTTTCTGTAATTACTCAGCACATAACAGAACGCGCTGTAATATTACCAGGGGTGTAAGCATACACAAGCACATAATAAAACAGATAACGGGGTGATAGCTTATTCTTTACACATTTATTTTTATTTCTACCATATGACTTTAAATGTCATGACATTCTCATATTTTGCATAAAACAATAAGGTTGTGATTAGCTTTTACTCTGCTTTATAAACACTCGAAGCGCTGGAGAGACATGGAAGGAATGTTTTCTTTGCTTCATCTCTAAGAAAGTTTAACAAAAGCAAAGGTCCTAGTGCTGAATAAATTGCTTTGGATATATAACTGCCCTGTGAGATTGTCCCTGACCACCAACAAGCAATAACAGAATCATGAGTTCTGGACAATAAATGACATTTAATTGTTATTTGTCACAATTTACATAATTAAAGATTGTGGACACTTGCATTCATTTATTTTTAAGGGTTTTGTCAAATGTCATCAGGCTTCCTAATATGCTCTTAGTAGTACCCAATATTAGGGGGACATTTGATATTTGATATTATGACTTATCAAGAAGTAAGGTTAAGGGAACTTGATCTAGAAAACTGTAAATTTCCTAATATATGTGACTTCAAAGCACCTCATGCCAGCTTTAAGTAGTCAGTCGCTTATTCTTAAATTCAATAAAAGTTATGTTTTATTTTTATTCTCTGATTACCATTGAGTATGCTAAAATATGTATGATCTATTTTTCTTTTTTGTATTGGTTACTTAAAAGGACAGTTAATTCAGCACAACTCCGAAAAATGTGTTGAAATACTTTTTTAATTCTTGAAATAGGTGCCTTTTTCACAGAAAAAAAAAATCATAAATGAAGTGTCTGTTTACATGAGAATTAGGCATGGCTCCAGGAAAACTGACAGCAAGAGCTGTGTGCAGAGAACAGATCAGAAAAGGGTTAACCCTTCCCAAATTCATCTGTGCAGGGAAATAACTGCTGGAAACTGCTAAATATGTTACTTGTGGGTTAACTGATGGCTGATGACATTCCTGAAAGCAGAGAGAAGCCATGAATCTGTGTTGCAATTGAAGTTGTTGCCAAATGCAGTTAATCATGGAGCAGTCAGCAGTGTGTTTGTAAACAGACCTAAGACCGCAGATATTTAGCTGTAATTAGTGTATTTAAAAAAAAGCAATAGATCATTTTCACAAAGAATCTTGTGCTCTTTCACACCATGAAGAGCACTTATAGTGAGGTAAATGGTCGTTTAATAATCATATATTAGCAGCTACCCATATAAATAGGATTTATTAGTTAGAAGTTCATAAGATACTTTTGTTCTCCTGTTTCTGCTTATATTTCATGAGCATACAGAGTAGGTATTTAGTAGCAGTTTTTTTTTTTATTGATTTCTTTTAGGGACACGTTAGGCAATTTATTTAGTTTTATACAAATGTAGGTTAAATAATACATTTTATACTCTCGATGTATATAATTTATTTGTTAGAACCCCCCAGAATAACACAAGCTTACCTTCTGGAACGTATCTGTTTCATCCTCATAAAAGCTGCTATGTTGCACAGCTGTGACCTAAAGCCATGCCCTCTGGGAGAGGGGCATCACACTACCAGTGTCTCAGACTGCTAACCAGCAGACAGTGACATGCTGTGTGTCTGAGCAGCATGAGGCACTGGTAGTGTGAAGCCCCTCCCCAGTGGGATTGGCTTTAGCTCTTCAGCTTTTATAAAGGAGAAAAGGATGAAAGAGGAAGGGTCCAGAAGGTCAGAATCTGTTATACTGGGGGCTTCTTATAGGTGAGTGAATATACATTTTATAACACAATAACGTAGGATAACATTCATTAAGTTAGTAATTCATGTAAAAAAATAAAAATTTACATAAAGAGTCACTTTAATCACAGCAAAATTCTCCATCTGCAAAATGACATTGAAACTTATATGTAACTAAACTCAACCTGAAATGCTTTAAAGGACCACAAAAGTCACCATATGTGCTCTGCACCATCAGTTAGAGGGTGTAAAATCATGTGTAAAATTGTTTACATTATTAATATCAAGAATAGACTTTTTTTTATTAGATTAGATATTGTAAGTTTAGTTTACAAGAGAAGAGAGTGGGGGGGAGACTGTATAGCGCACAATCTGTAGTGTATCTGATCTGATGGTCACCTCTAATGACTCTTGTTAATCAGTTCTGAGATAGTGTGTCATATACTAAGTGCCAAATGCCCAATATATTTTTTTGGGGGGTCGGCTCGGGATAAGTATAACGAGGTGTATACTCTTACTCAGTCCGGTGTATTGTGCTTGTCACGCTTTCGCAATATTGTGGTCCTAAGCATAAGTATTCACAGACGCTATCCAAAAGAATAAATCTTTATTGATAATATATAAGTTCAATTCCAGTGGTAAAAACCATTGATGAATACAATAAAATAAGTCCCAGACGCGTTTCGTTGCTGTGGTTTGCAGCTTCCTCAGTGACAAGTCCTTGTTTAGGTTGAGGCCTGCTCAAACCAAATGTGTAGGAATCGAGTAATTTTAGTTAAGTCCTTGAAGACCTCCCACAAGGATCTGCATAAATAATAAGACTGGAGACTGTAACTTCAACACATTGTATTAGGGATTTATACAACATTTACACAAAAATTGTAAGCAATGTATGGTGGCACAGTGGTAGAAACCTTGTTTTAAAGTTTTTTTTCATTGAGTCCCCTGTCTTATTGTATTATTTATATATGTATGTACTGTATATATATATATATATATATATATATATATATATATATATATATAATAATAAATACTTTATATAATAAAGAAAAGGTGGAAGTTATTGATTTAGAAGCAATTACTTACTAATGAAAACATTTTATGAAACTCACAGACTAGACCAACTCCGCTTTAAAAATTGTGTGTAAAATCTAAACAATTTTTTTTAACTATATATGTTTATATTGAATAATTAAGTGAACTGTGAGCTTGAAACAGCTGTACATGGATAGGATACTCAGCTTGTGTTTAATCCAACATTGGCTTTGCATTAAAGCTGTGTAATACAGCAGGCAAAAGCCTAAAGGAAGCCATGTTCGATAATGGCTATGGATTGAAGAGTGAGACATTTGTGGGCACATTTGTGTGCCCCAGCCAAGCTTCCCATAATGCAGTGTAATAACTGTTTTTTCTCTGAATTCTTTTTGTTTTAAAACTTGTTTTAGACATTCAAATGTGAACACAAATGTACTATTTATTTACTATATATATATAAACATAAGTACCCCATACAGTACCCCATGCTGACATATGTTTTATTATATAACCCAGTAAAATAAAATTAGCTTTTGGGTGGAATCAAATTTCTAACCTTTTAGTTCAAAAGCAGCTGCTCTACTGACTAAGCTATTGCTCCGGCTACTACTTGTGTTGCTAGAACATATCTAAGTTGCAAAGAGTCAGTCACAGCCTGATTCACTCACTGACAACTTCTGCATCTGAATCTAATTAATTAATCATTGTTCCGCGCGGTACAGAGCTCATTACTAATTCAGTCACAGCTCACTGAAACTGGCAGATTTCGACTGATCATAACTCCACCAATTCTTCATCAATTTTCAAAATTAAAACACTAAGGCCCTCATTCAATTGCGATTTGGCCAATTGAATAGGGCTCTAAATAAGCACATAACATATTTTTTTTAAATACATTTTTAGTTAGTGAAAACCTTGCTTTTGGATAGATGTTTACTAAGTAAAAACTTATTTTAAAAAATATGTTATGTGCTTCTTTAGACCCCTTTTCAATTGGCCAAATTGCAATTGAATGAGGGCCTAAGAATTTTCACCCTCTATCTAATGGTGCAGAGCACATATAGGTGACTTTTGTGGTCTTTTAAATTACATATTCCTTTTACCAGTTATTCTGTTTGGCTTCTGATGTGGTGATGATTGGTTGTCTTTGTACCATCCTAATTCTTTGAAGGAATGTTATTGTTGCACCCATGTACACATTTGTTTGAGTCCTTGGCCAAGTCCTGCCCTGACCCCAATCGAAACCAATCTGCAGGTTTCTCGTAGGGTTTTAGTTCTTACAAACAAGGCCAAACCTATAGTTGTTGTTGTTTAGTCATTCAGTTGTGTCTTACTCTCCATAACCCTATGTACCGCAGCACGCCAGACACATTTGTCAGCCACTGCCCCTCTGAGTTCCAGCAAGCTCATATTCAGTGCTTGATGACCTCATCTAACCATCTCCACCTCTGCCGCCCCCTTTTCCCAGCATCTGTCTTCTGATGATATGGACAAGATATTTGAGCTTTAGCCTCATGATCAAACCTTCCAGTGGGCAGTTTGGCTGGATTTCCTGAAGTATGGACTAATTGGATCTTCTTGCAATTCAAGGGACTCTAATCAATTTTCTACAATACCCCAATTCAAACCCTATAGTACATAATGTTAATCCCTTCAAAGGGAGTTTCACCATCAAAGTTGTATCCCCTACTACATTTATATGTATTACTAGGTGATTTTTATTCAAATTAGGCATTATGGGCATATTAGCTACTAATAACGCAGCACCATCAGTGTGATGTAAATGATACACGGTATGAACTTCATTTTTTAATTCTCAAGTATGTAGAGATGGAAGATATATTGGTAAGTTAAGGCAAATAGTCAGGACTATTGTGTGTTGATGTGTCAAGGGTGTATCATTTTGTCAGAGGCCAGAGTAATATATTTATTAATAAAGAAAACGTGGAGACTTTTAATTCCAATTCTAGCACTATGGGGAGTCTGGTTTGGTTCCAAAGTGTTGGAGGAGAAGTATGACTTTGTTTAAAAGGTCAAGCTTGAATGACTTCACTGGAGACATACATTTTCTTTTAATTAAATTACATTATTTTGTATATTATGATTACAATTATTATTATTATCCTTAATTTATAAAACCCAAAGTACATCAGGTGTACAGAAAGTACAATATATCATATAATTTCATAATGAAACCGAGTTCTTGGAAACATGAGACGAGGGGTAAGAGAGGGACACGATTGACTACATTCTAGTCAGTAGGATTTATCCATTGGCTGTGTTCTATTGGGTTTGTGCCGACTTTGCAGGTAAGGGTGTGTCTACATCTGATGCTTGACCCAAGCATGGCCCCAGTGATATGCTCCCCCCAGACAACTTGTTGGATGAAGATAAGCCATAGCGTTTATTTGTAAACAATGACAGATAACAATTAACCAGTAATAAATAAATACATAAATATACAATTGAGAGGAGGAGCCAGGGCAGAGGCAGTGCCCTTTATACCCTGAACCCGCGTTAAGGGCCTACTGTGAAAGTACATCCGTACCACTATCAAATTACTGTATATACTTGAGTATAAGCCGCATTTTTCAGCCCCTTTTTTAAGGCTGAAAAAGCCCTCTCGGCTTATACTCAAGTCATCCTGCTGCTCTACCTCCCCTGTGTCTCTCCCTCCCTCCCCTGTGTCTCTTCCCCCCTCCAGTGTGTCTCTTCCACCCTCTCCCTCCCCTGTGTCTTCTTCCCTCCCTCGTGTCTCATTCCCTCCCCCTCCCTTATCTTCCTCCTTATCCTCCCTTCTCATCACTCCCCCCTCTCCAATTACCCCCTTCTCCCTTTCCCCCCACTTACCTTCATCAGCTGCTCCTCTGCGCATCTTCTGGCTGTGTCAGGACCCGGCATATGCTAATGACGTTACGTCACATGTGCATCACGTCATTAGCATATGCCAGGTCCCGAATCATCCTCTTCATCCTTCCTCCTCATCCTCCCTTCTCATCCCTTCTCACCTCTCCAATTACCCCCCTCTCCCTTTCCCCTCACTTACCTTCATCAGCTGCTCCTCTTCACGTCTTCCGTCTGTGTTGGGACCCAGCATATGCTAATAATGTGACGCGCATGTGTAATCAATGTATAAAATAATTGATTGAAAAAAATAGAAATATATTAGCTCATTTCTTTAATTTTTCTTTTGCAATTTTAGATGTATGGCTTCAATATTCAGTAATACTCAGAAGGTTTATCATTAGACATTAACACTTAAATGCATAGGCCCTCATTCAATTGCAATTTGGCCAATTTAATAGGGCTCTAAATAAGCACATAACATATTTTTCTAAAGAAGTTTTTAGTTAGTAAAAATCTATCCAAAAGCAAGGACTTCACTAACTAAAAACTTCTTTAAAAATAAGATGCTATGTGCTTATTTAGAGCCCTATTCAATTGGCCAAATCACAATTGAATGAGGCCCATAGTATTTTACTTCTTTAGGTTGTTGATATAAGATATACATTTTTATGTTTTCCAATATGACTTGTTATTCTGAGATTCATTTATCCAAAACAGGCTTCGAATTATTGGGGACTGCCATACAGGTTATCTATATTCATTCAATTTATGAATTAACTATGGTATCATATTTGACTGTACAATTTAGAATATTTCTACCGCTTTTTGAAACAGGTACATTATATGCTTATAGATTGCATTATTACATTAATATTGCATATATTGTCAGTATGACTTAGCACATATACATATTTGAGAGATTAATTTATATAATTTTAGATCTATTATTTCTGGTGGTTTATATTGATCAATTACATGAACGTAACATTATTGACATATGAGCAATATGAAGGTAAAATTTGTGTTATTTAGGATGATATATTTTATTGTTCATTCAAGAATTCTTTAATTCTTTGTGAAAAAGCTTCATATTATGCAGATTGTTGTTATCCTTTTCCATCATTACAACTATGGTCTTACAGTACCACCTTGTACTTATAGGGTAATGTGATAACTAATATGTATTTACTAGCGACTTGCTCGTCAAAAATGACGGGGCAATAAAATTGTAAGGCAGGTAATGCTGTTTGGCACAGACATTAATTTTTTTGGTGGTCTGAGATCCTTCGGCGCTCATTGTGAGCCTCACGATGAGCGCCTTTGGAGCCGAAGGCGCTCATTGCGAGGCTGTTGTATTTTTTTTTCTGATAGGCGCTTTTGCTGTTATCGTTTGATCTGAGCTTTCTGCGCTTATTGCAAGGCTTTGTGTGCTATGAGCAGCGTTGGCGCTCGTTGTGAGGTGCGTGGTGACTGGCTTTTGTGTTTATTGCAAGAGTATTTTTTTTTGTATATGTATTTTTGTATTGTAATTAAATAAGTAATAAATTATCTAATTAATATACTTTACCTATTTGGAAGTAATATATGCAGGAAGCATTGTGCCGAAGAGCTGACAATCTGTTTCTGATGTTCCTGTATCATACAATGTAGATTTGCAGTGTTGTGGAGCTGAGGTGTAAGTGTCAGCAATGTGTGCAGTGTGTAGTGTAAATAGGCTGCGTGCGCGAGGGGAAGCCGTTAGTGTAGCTGTGTATGTCCGCATTCTGTAAGTTAGTGTTGTAAAATGGCGGCGAATTTGTATGTGGTACGCGGCTGTGGATGATGTTGCGTCCTTGGTAAGAGAGTGTATCTTGTACCTCGGACGGCTTTTTTGAAAATCCGTATGTGCTTGGTGGTGTTTTGCGGCTTTAGGGTCCTGTAGCCTCGTTTTCGTTTTTTTCGGCGGCCATTTTTTCTCTCGCTTAGGGGATTTTTGTGTGTCTAAACTCGGGAATTTGGACTTATATTGAGGTGTAACTTCACTTGCAGAGGTCCTAGGTGCCCCTCCTTGCTGTGGGTAAGCTTTTTATGTATTTATTGTGTGTATTTATGTGTTTATAATGTTTTCAGGTGCGCGCGGTTTGGCCGTTAGGGTCGTATTTTTGCGAGGTCGTAATGTTTTTTTTTCTAAGTCCCGCGGCTCGTATTTTTTTAGGCTAAGTTCGTACATTTTGCGTTCTAAGTCCCGCGGTTTGTATTATTTTGTCCTAGTCCTTATTTAGTGATTGCGTGTTAGATCGATTTTGTTAAAGTGCCGCTTGTGTGGGGGTTTGAAACCGCGTGTGAGGCGCCGTAGAGCCTCCACCTCCACAAAGGGAGCCTACACCTTCCGCAAATGCGGCCCTTGCTTCGCGAGAGTCTGCATAAGCGGACCAAACTGGGTCCCTCGCTTTATATGTGATAGTTGTCTGGATTTTGATTTTACCCATTATACTTATACTAGCAACTTGCCCGTGGCAATGCTGTTTGCCACACAATGTGAGGCCCTCTAACTTGCGGGCCTCGTTCATCGCAGTCCTCGCAATGAGCGTCTTTGGCGCTCATTGTGAGCCTCTCCTCCATCATTGCAGGCCTTGGCCAACCCACCACTTTCATGATTCTCACTGAGCACCTTTGGTGCTCATCGCGAGCCACGTAAAGTAGAGGGGGGAGAGGCTTGCAATGAGCACCTTTGGCAGGCATCAAAAACCCTGAAAAGAGCACCTTTGGCGCTCATTGCAAGCCTCTCTCCCCTCTACTTTACGTCCTCATCTCCAATAGGTGGCGTTAGAAGAATGGGGCTTCTTGGTATTATACACCTTTATATCCAATAGATGGTGCTACAAAAAGTATTTTTCACTGTTATAATTTACCCTTACATCCAACAGATGGCGCTGTAGGAATGCAACTTATATTTCCACATCCAATAGATGGCGCTCTAATAAGTTATTGTTATGACTACTTAGTGCCAATAGATGGCAGTGTAACGATTCAGTAATGTATTATTACTATTATTATTTTGATATTATTTTATTTATTATTAAAACCAATGTATCCATTGCATCCGGGAGTCTTTTTCCCACTGGCTTATTAACATTAGGGAAAGTCCTGGGCGGCCAGCGGCTCTCACAGGCAGCCAAACATTCTGGGTAGCTTTATGCAAATTATCCACAGAATGAGTCTTGAATTGTGTGGCATCCGGGGGTGAGGACATGGTCAGCAGACTTGTTTCTCGAAGGCAGCTAAGGATTCTGGGTAGCTTTATGCAAATCAGTTGAGCAGATCCACAGAATCCAATGTATATGATGCACTTGGGGGGTGCATCTGGGGGTCTTTTTCTCACCGCCTTATTAACATTAGGGAGAGTCCTACGCGGCCAGTGCCTCTCACAGGGAGCTAAGGATTCTGGGTAGCTTTTTGAAAATGAGTTGAATGGATCCACCGAATGGGTCTTGAATTGTGCGGGATCCGGGGGTGAGAAATTATGTGGGCCTATGGTGCTCATAGCAAGCCCTGCAATGAGCGCCTACGACGCTCATTGCATCCGGGGTGTGATGAGGAATTGCGGCCTAACAGCATAACTCCTCCTCATGTAGTTGTTGGAGTTGCGAGTTTGCCTGCGGAGCTTATTGCCTTAGGCTCTCATTGCAGCATAACTCCCTCATCAGGAGCACTGCAATGAGCGCCTTCGGCGCTTATTGCAGCCTCAAGCAGTTGTCAGAATTGCGAGCTTGCTTGCTCATCGCAGTGTCAATTAACATTGGCGTGACGGACACATTTGCATATTTGACAACTATTATAGTTGACTAGTTTATGGAGCTATACTCAATAGCTAATACAAATTTATGAACTGTTTATAATTTCTATTATAGAGATCCATATCACTTATATCTATGTTGCTTCTGTTAGGAAAATATAAGCCTGCAGAAGAACCGAACACAGCGCACAGAGGGTATACCTGGTACCAGTGAAAGACACAAATTACTAAAACTTAAAACTATTTAGCGTTGTTTTATTTTTGATATATATATATTTTTTTGAATAATTAACAAAATAATTAATTAATAAATTAATATACTTTACCTATTTCTAATTATTATATCCAGCTATCAATATCCTGAAGAGCTAACAATCTCTTTTGATTTTTCTGCAGCATACAATCTTCAGTTGGAGTGTTGCTGCCCTGAGGAGAAAGTGTCAGCAATGTGTGCAGTGTAAATAGGCTGCTTGCGTTAGGCCAAACTGTTTGTTTAGTCAGGTAAAGCGGCATTTTAGATTTGTAATGTTATTAGTTGCAAGTTAGTGTTGTAAAATAGCGATGATTGTCTATGTGTTACGCGGCTCACAAGCATTTTCTATCCTTTCTAATAGCGTATTTTGTACCTTGTACGTTCCTGGTTAAAAGTTGTACGTGCCTGGCGGTGTTTTGCGCGGTTTGGGGTCGTGTAGCCTTGTTTTCATTTTTTTTGAAATTCCAAATTAGTCTTAAATTTGCATGCAACCTCACTCCCAGACGTCCTGGCTACCCGTCCCCCCCTGTGCTGTGAGTGATGTTTTTTTCTTTATTCTTTTTTGTGGTTTTTGTTTTTTTCGATTTGCGTGGTTCGGCCATTAACTTCGTATTTTTCCTACCACGTAACTTTTTTTTATAAGTCCCGCGTTCCTCAACTGCTTGGAGGCTAAGTCCTGCGTACTATATTAAAAAAATATAAGTAAATAAAAAATCTGCCTTATAAGGAGGATGTGAAACTGCCATTATATAGATCATAAAATTAAAGAGAACATAGATTGAAAAGACCATCCCAAGGTATCTGTTTTATAGCTGAGATTAGCAATCTAAAGAAATCATATTGCAAAAGTGTGACCGCACCAGATAAAATTTAAAAGGATTAAAATAACATTTACAAGACTTTTTTTATTTTTTTTATTTTAAAATTCTTTATATTGTTAAAGAGTAACAGAGAATAAAGAGTTAACCATTTGATTTAATCATCACTGTCTAAAGGCTCCTTTTCTTCTCCTCAACTCAGACCTCTGATAACACAGACGCGAAACGCATACGTCGGTCGGATGGAGTTGATGCTGTCCCAGGCTGATGACGTCAGACGCTATGCACGATGTGCGGTTAAGTCCTCCGGAATTACTATTTTTGTCAATGTGATGCCTATTAGATATTACTGGATTTTAAACCATATATGGGGGAATAGTGGTTATAGATTAGGAGGTGAGTGTAGACTTATATGGGATTATTAAGACAGGGGGTAAGTGGTGGATCCCACCTTCGTCACCTTAGTAGTATAGGGTTGTTATTAGTACTCTTTTTATTTTGTAGGAGATCAGTGTAGTCTCTATATTTAGTGGTGGGCTACAGAACCACCACAATAGTCTTTGTAGGATCTGAATGATAGGTTGTTCCTTTGAAATGGATTGACATGGACTATACATGGGTGTAGGAGCCAAAGAAAATCTGTGGGTGGGGGGGATATAGTATAAAAATACCACTCAACTGCTTCTCTACACATAAACACACACGGTAGTTATTCTTTGATACTGCACTTTATTAACTTTATCTTTGTTTCAATGCACAATGCACTTTGTTTATGTGATAGATTGATATAATTTAAAGTGTGGTTATATCTTGATATTTAATCATACATAATTATAGTATTCTAGAAGGTATTATTCATTGTTGCACTCTGTTTAGTTTATATTGCACTAGCACTTTATATGTAATATATATTGATTTGATATTCATATTAGAACTGTTTAATATATACTGTATAAAGTGATATTATATTGAATTATACAGTTTCAGTCTACTATTGAGATAGTAATTAGCTAATTGTTATGAGCTATAAGACATAGAAGCTTACATATCAGAGTATCTTGTGTTTACCACATGTATCAATATACATTATTGTTGTTATTTAACTATTAGTGTATTTCACACTTTATTTGTATTAATAAATATTACGTTCTGTTATTTATTCGCTTGTTTTTTTCTCTGGTATATTCATTAGCTTAATTTATATGTACATAATCTCAATTGCTCAATTCATTACACTATTAGATTTACCTTACCTCCTTGTGTCTACGCTTACTGTATGATAAATCAGTAATAATGAATTGTGTTTCATATATGTGGAATTCATTAATTTTATTATAGATTCATTAAACAGAGTTTGATGTATTTACATTGTTAATTGTACCAATAAAAGTTAAGTTTTATACATATATACAGTCTGTATAATATTACTTTCTTCTATAAGGGGTTCCCAGATGAGATATCTCTCAGTAGTCTTTAAGGTAGAAATTTCAGTGAGTACATTCGTACCACCCACTTCACCACTGGCCCGGTGGCTCATCTCACCATGCACCACTGTTGCAACCCGTAAAACATTATTTTATTATTTAACACAACACTTTTTCTATCTATATATCTATTTATTTATCTAAATGTCAGTCTGTCAACCGAATATTTTAAACAAGTAAACTGTTAAAGAACAATTTATCTTACTGTAGATTTCATCATATTGTCATACACTGGAACATTACAATAACCTGACAATAGATTGAACTTTTTAATATGTATGCTTTTTTATTTTTTATACATTATTATATTATTATTATATTTACATCTTCTTACATCTTTCCTATATTTTGTTGAAATCTGTGATCTTATTTTAACATTTCTATAAAATCTCCCTCTCTTTTCTTATAACACAACATTTTGTTATTTTTCTTATGACATTGCAGCATTTTTGCAGAGATATACAGATGCCGCCGCCATTGAGCTGTTTTAGATCTGCACATTGAGTGAAAACATTAATGAATATTTTTGCAGACACAGACTTAAATTTAGTAGTTTGGTTCAAATACCAACCATATTTTCCAGAATGAAACATCTTGATGACCCACAGATGGAACAAAGCACACCATTTTTATAATAGACCGTGAGCCCCAAACTGCTGGAAATTCCAATTAAAAATGAAAGCGTGTAAGACACTTTTCCGTACTGGCTAAGATCATATCCGTTGTTTTAAACATATATGGAATAAACACATTTTGTATCCTGTACATAAAATAACAGATTGTTTAAATTACAAGCATTTTTTTTTTTTTTTGCAGAAAAACAATGGTTGTAAATGTTAAATATAGTGGAAATGTATCTTTGCAATAGTGTCAGGACCTCCGATTGCAAATTCTGATTTGGAATTGTCAACTGAAGTCAGTCTAGCTCCAGGTCGTGGTGAATGCTTTTTCACTGAGGGTTGGAGACCCATCGAAAATATTCTATAGGCACCATGAATAATAAAATGGATTATTGAGGAATCACAAAAATAAGTATATCCTGCAATAAAAAAATTACAGCCTGATTAAATTGCGATTTGGTAAATTTAAAAGGGCTCTATATAAGCACACAGCATATTTTTTTTACAGAAGTTTTTAGTTTGTGAAGACCTTGCTTTTGGATAGAAGATCACTAAAAAAACTTTTGTAAAAAAAAAATGTACTGAATCGCAATTTAATAAGGCTGATAATTCTTTTAATATTTTTGCCAGTTCAGAATTCGTGCTTAAATATTCTTTAAAAGTAGATGGATCTCCCAAATTATCTATATTACATTTAAAATAAGATATTTTATACATTCCAAAAAGTTTTTTTTTTCTGTATGAAAAAAAATAAAGGATGTAAAATCTAAAATAATTACTATTAATTCATGTCCAGAGATACAATGTCAAGGCCGTCCTCTGACCAACTCAGGGCAATACACCAGTCGAGTTATGGAGATCTATGGAGGAATCAGATACTCCCTCAACACCTACCAGAACCATGTTAGAGAGAGGAACCAAGCATTTTCCAAAAATGTATCTTTACATGAAAATGTATTTATTCTAACTTTTATAGCTTAATCTTTGTAGCATTCTTTTTTGTGAAAATATAACATTTTCAATATTTAAATCTTGGTATTTAAAATGCATGATATACTGTTTCGCAGTTTCATACCCCTTTCATATGGAAACACTACTAAAAATATTTTCCTTCGTTCTTGTTTTAGGATTACTGTATGTAGAACTTTTGACGTTAAGAGAACCCCATGTTTTTAGCTACAATGCCACCAAATGGCCCAACCAAATGAAGACATTGACTTTAACCATTCATCCAGAACTGGCACATTATTTATTACATAATACTGCTGAGCAGTATTAATACCAGTGCCAGACAACCGGACATGGCTTGTTGGGCATAGATTGAACTAATTGGGCATGTCAATATTGAATGCCAAGACTGGACCTCCTTCCCAAGGCCCTTTGTTGATATTATTATTGAACGTCTAAGCTTGATAGAAAACACTGTGCTACAGCTTTGACAATACCAAGAATAAACTCATAGGAGGAACGCTGGGAACACAATCCCATCCTAACTCTACGTCCTCCAGCTATAGTAACCCAATCTTAAGTCGTCTGGTACATCATCTTCTGCCCCTATCAACTGCCGATTGAACCTCACTTCTAACTACTGGCCTATCATTGCACCCCTAAGACTCACAATTACTTGAACAGTGTATCTACAATCAATTAACCCAAATATTCTCGTCTAGCTCTCTACATGACTATTTGCAATCTTGTTTCCATTGTCTACAAAGACATGATTAAAAGTCACATATAGATTTTGGTACACATTGAAGACTCTGAACTACCACAGAAATGTGTGAATGGATCACTATTATCTATAATTATTTTATTATGCCCCGGAAAAGGTCCAAGTTGTAAAACTGTGTTACGTGTACTAGCTAATGGCTTTCCAGTTGGATGTGCAGCTCTTGAGACCGGATCTTCCTACTACACTGATTAGATAAAGTACTCCCTATGGTCGGAGCATAGATGGTATTTTGTTATACATATGACTTACATTAAAGACAGTATGTTCAGAGCCCCAGGGGATAATCTGTAATTAACAAGAGATGCAGAAAAATATTTTGAACTAGCGAATTGCCCGTCAAAAAATGACGGCAATGAAATTGTAAGTGAGCTATTGGTGTATATAATGTGGCTGATGTAGCGTAGTTCGTTTTGTATGTCGTGCGAGTTTTTCGGAATCTTCGTTTTGTATGTCGTGCGATTTTTTCGGAATATCCGTAGCTTTTTGGTGGTGTTTTGCATGTTTATGGTAGTGTTTTGCGTGTTTAGGGACCTTTAGCCTCGTTTTCGTTTTGTTCGGCGGCCATTTTTTCTCTCGCTTAGGTGATTTTCGGGTCTCTAAACTCCAAAATTTGTGGTTAAATGGAGGTGTAAGTTCACTTGCAGAGGTCCTCGGTGCCCCCCCCTTGCTGTGAGTAACCTTTTTATGTGTTTGTTGTTTGTATTTGTTGTGTTTGTAATGTTTTTGGGGTAGAGCGGGTTGCGTCCTTGTTTTCTTATCTCGTAGGTGTTTTTCGGCAAATATGTAGGTGTTTGGTGGTCTTTTGCGTCTTTAGACTGCTGTAGCCTCGTTTTCATTTTTTGGGGCACCCATTTGGCGCTTAGAGAATTTTTTAGTGTTTAAACTCTTTTAATTTGAGTTAAATTGAGGTGTAACTTTAGTTTTCGAGGTCCTGGATGCTCCCTCTTCCTGTAAGTAAGCTTTTTATGTATTTGTTGTGTGTATTTGTTGTGTTTTTCATGTGTGCGTGTTGTGGCCGATTTTTGTGAGGTCGTAATGGGTCGTAAAGTGTCTCGTATTTTGTTTGCGTTAAAACGTAATTTTATCGAGGGTCGCAGTTGCTGGCAAGGAGCGCCTTTGGCTTTGCAAGGGCCGTGGGCTCGCTACGCGAGCCTGCAAGCGTGAGCAACGGCTCGTATGCTCACAACTATATATGTGACTAGCGAATTGCCCGTCAAAAAATGACGGCAATGAAATTGTAAGGTAGCTATTGCTGTTTAGTGTGTAATAATGAAATATATAATAGATTAATAAATGAATATACTTTACCTATTTTAAAGCATTGTGTGGAAGAACTGTGAATGTGTTTTGATGTTGCTGCAGCATTAGTGGTGTGGATCTGCTGTGTAAGCGTGCTGAATGTGTGCAGTGTAACACTGTGCGTGCGCGAGCCCAAACCGTTGTCGTGTACTTCCGCATTGGCGTAAAATGGCGAGTAATGTGTGGTATACGTCTGTATCGGAATATCCGTCTGTGTTTTGTGGTGTTTTGCGAGTTTCTTGTGGTGTTTTGCGAGTTTAGAGTGCTGTAGCCTCGTTTTCGTTTTGTTCGGCGGCCATTTTTTCTCTCGCTTCGATTTTTTTTTAGTCTCTAAACTGTTTTATTTCGATTAAAATCGAGGTGTAAGTTGTATTTTTGAGGTGCTGGGTGCTCCCTCTTGGTGTAGGTAAGTTTTTTATGTATGTGGTGTGTGTATGTATTGTGTTTTACATTTTGTAATGTTCGCGAGTTGCGTCCGAGTGTTGCGAGTCCGTAATGTGTGTGAACGTGTGTCGTATGTTGATTGCGAGTGTCGTAATGTGTGTGTCGTAGTGTTTGGGTTGCGACGTGAAGTTTGCGAGGGTCGCAGTTGCTGGCATGGAGCGCCTTCGGCGCTCCATGCCAGCAACTGCGGCCCTCGCTTTGCGAGGTCCTCAGGTGCTGGCATGGAGCGCCTACGGCGCTCCATGCCAGCAACTGAGACCCTCGGGCAGTGACCTCGCTTCGCGAGGGCCTCGGCTCGCTGCGCGAGCCGCGGCCCTCGCTACGCGTTAGCAACAACTCGTACGCTCACAACTATATATGTGATAACATTTAGTCGATAAAGAACCTGTTGTAGTTTTATATTTGGTACCTCAGTTGTGTCACTTTAAAATTGATTACAGCTGTCTCAAGGTTCACATGATGTCCGATGCAACCGTACCTTCATCTTCTGTTCTTCATCGTCTGTTCTTCATCTTCTCTGTTACCTCCACTACCAAATCCTTTTGGGTATGATACCATAAACTCCAACGCAGGCCATTTGCTCTTCACATCTACATAGCATCTCCTGTCCAACTAATAATCTGTTTCGGATGTCAGTGTCATCTCTGTTCTATTTAGACCCTAAACACTCTCTTCATACCAGACCCCCTTTACAATCTTGTGTTTTCAAGTAAACCTCAGATATCTTCTCCTGGAGGACCTCCAAGTAGTTACATCTTAATATCTCAACTGCTGAACTCAGTCTTCCCCTCCACCTCAGCCTAATAACTAACTGAACCCTTCCACTTTCACTTTACTTACAGAAATGTCTCCAGACTCGGTCACTTTCTCAGACACAACAGAAAAAAATTATAATTTTACATCCAGTGGAACATAGTTAAGGCATGTAAGCATGCCCAGGGTAAGCTTACGTCCATTCTGATGATTGATTAAAGGGATACAGACTTTTTCTGGATCTTTTATGTACTTAATTTTTAAGCGCTGTCTAAAATCAAACAAATAGTCGGTGTATGGGCCTGCCCACTGCAGCTTATACAGATACAGACTCTGCTGTACTCTCTGTGGTGTGTCTCATAATAACCAACCAGTGACCATCTCTCATTAACATGCTGCTGAGACATGGTCCCTGATAGGATAGGACACTACACTGCACATACAGCCCTGAGGAGTCTGTGTCTGTATATGCAGTGGGCAGACCCATACATGGACTATTTGTTTGATTATAGGCAGTAAAAACAGAGCTTAATAAAATAAAGTACATAAAAACTAATAGATACACAGGTATATTACGTACCTAGTAAAATCCAGGAACCTTCAATATCCCTTTCAACCAAGCTTTTTGGTAGATAAAATGGTCTGCATCTATACATCTCCAATTACCTTTACCCACCCAGTTACTGTATCCTCCTTCTCCTGCAGTAGTATTGTGGATTCACTAAACCTTTCCAAGGGTCCAGGAAGGACTGCAATGGCACCTGGAAGCATGGCCGCCTTCACACCCCCTGTGAAGCTTAGATAATCTAGCCTGATGTGCAGATATCCTTATTCTAATCCATTGTGAATCCAGAAAAAAAAATACTGATCATATACAAAAGTGTTAAAAGTGAGTGTAGAATATACACTGGGTGTGGGTGTTGTTAGTGGATTTTAAGACATGGGAGAATGGCTGTATATAATAAAACATATAACTATTCTTTGGAAACAGACACCAAATGAATTTATGGAAAAACAGGTAAAGGAGGTTGTTGTAACATTTTTTTTAGAGGTTTGGATAATGCAATCCAGAGCTCCTTCTCCGTGCCAAGAGACGCTGTTCTGTTCTTAAGATTTTTTTTTTTTCTCTAATCCGTTTTTCTTCCAAAATACCACAAGTGCAGGACTTTGTGCACTATTTCAGAGTTACAGTCATGAGGTTTTCATTTGGAAATGCCACAAGAAGCAATGATTTTTGTGATAGCCCCAAATGAAAAACACATGGTGGTAGGAAGTGTCCAAACTGGTATTCTCCCTGAAACAATAGTCACACATACATGTATTTGACTGATTAGCTTTCGGACTATAAGGATGTAATCAGAAATATTGACCGTATGAGCAAGAGAGCATCAATATATGTCTATTCCCTGACTTCTAGCAATACAATGGTCCAGATTATATATATATATATACTAGCGACTTGCCCGTCAAAAATGACGGCAATAAAAACTGAAGCCTGGCAATGCTGTTTGCCACACAATGTAAGCCTCTCCCCCTCTACTTTACTGGCCTTGCGATGAGTGCCTTTGGAGCTCATTGCGAGTCTCTCCCTCTGTCTACTTCCTCCCTCGTGTCTTATTTCCCCCCTCCTCTCCCTCCCTTGTGTCTCCTTCCACCTCGTCTACCTCCTTTGTATCTCCTGCCCCCCTGTGTTTTTACCTCCCTCTCCCTCCAGTGTCTCTAAACCCCTCCCCTGTGTCTCTTTCCCCCTTCTCTCTCCCATGCATCTCTTCCCCCCCCCCTGTGTCTCCCCCAACCCTCCCCTGTGTCTGTTCCCCCCTGGCCTGTGTCTCTTTCCCCCTCCCCCTGTGTCTGTTACGGCCTTCCTCGTGTCTCCATTTCCCTCCCTTGTGTATCTTCCCCCCTGCACTCTCTCCCCTGTGTCTCTTCCCCCTCCTCTCACTCCCCTGTGTCTCTTCCCCCTCCTCTTTCTGTGCCTCTTCCTCCCTGTCTCTGCCCCCTCACCCTCTGTGTCTCTCCCCACTCTGTGTCTTCCACCCTCTCCCTCTGTGCCTCTTCCCCCGCCTCTCTCTGTGTGTCTCGCCACTGTGTCTCTTCACCCCTTCCTCTGTTCCCCCTCTGTGCCTCTTTCCCCCTCTCTCTGTACCTCTTCCCCCCCTTCCCTCTGTGTCTCTTCCTCCCTCACCCTCTGTATCTCTCCCCCCTGTGTCTCTTCCCCCCTCTCCCTCTGTGCCTCTTCCCCCCTCTCCCTCTGTGCCTGTTCCCCCCTGGCCTGTGTCTCTTCCCCTCCCCCCCCCCATTTCCCTCCCATGTGTATCTTCCCCCTGTTCTCCCTCCCGTGTGTCTTTTCCCCCTCCTCTACCTCCCCTGTGTCTCTTTCCCACCTATCATTCTGTGTCTCTTCCCCACTCTCCCTCTGTGCCGTGCCTCTCCCCCCCCCTCCTCCCCACTCTCCCTCTGTGCCTCTCCCCCCCTCTTCCCCACTCTTCCCCCCGTGCCTCTCCCCCCCTCTTCCCACCTCTCCCTCCCCTCTTCCCCACTCTCCCTCTGTGCCTCTACCCCCCCCCTCTTCCCCACTCTTTTATCTGCTCTCGGGCCGCGCTCTGCGCATGCGCGGCTCGCGCCGTGCTCTGCGCATGCGCCGCTCGCGCCGCGCTCTGCGCAATGCGCAGCAGTTTATAATTGTCTAACTGCGATTCGTCTGAAGCGTGACGAAGAATCGCAGTTAGACAATTATAATATGTGATACTAGCGAATCGCCCGTCAAAAAATGACGGCAATGAAATTGTAAGTGAGCTAAGGGTGTTTGGTGTATATAATGTGTCTGATGTAGCGTCCTTCGTTTTCTATGTCGTGCGACTTTTTCGGAATATCCCTAGCTGTTTCGTGGTGTTTTGCGTGTTTATGGTAGTGTTTTGCGTGTTTAGGGACCTTTAGCCTCGTTTTCTGTTCGGCGGCCATTTTTTCTCTTGCTTAGGTGATTTTCAGGTCTCTAAACGCCGAAATTTGTGCTTAAATGGAGGTGTAACTTCACTTGCAGAGGTCCTTGGTGCCCCCCCTTGCTTTGAGTAACCTTTTTATGTGTTTGTTGTTTGTATTTGTTGTGTTTGTAATGTTTTTGGGGTTGCATGGGTTGCATCCTTGTTTTTTAATCTCGTAGGTGTTTTTCAGCAAATACGTAGGTGTTTGGTGGTGTTTTGCGTCTTTAGACTGCTGTAGCCTCGTTTTCGTTTTTTTCAGCTGTCATTTTTTCTCTCGCTTAGAGAATTTTTTAGTGTCTAATCTCTTTTAATTTGAGTTAAATTTAGGTGTAACTTTAGTTTTCGAGGTCCTGGAGGCTCCCTCTTCCTGTAAGTAAGCTTTTTATGTATTTGTTGTGTGTATTTGTCGTATTTTTCATGTTTTCATGTGTGCGTGTTGCGGACGATTTTTGCGAGGTCGTAATGCGTCGTAACGTGTTTCGTATTTTCCTTGCGTAATGGCGTAACATTTTTCTACCATATCCCCCTCTCAATTCTCCCCTCTAAGCTATACATGATAAGGTCATGAAGACTCAATATAAGTTGTGTCTTTTAGATCATGCACTATTTTAATCATTCTGCTTGTTTTTCATTTATTTATATTATTTTCATATAAGATAGCTGACAAGGACTGTCACAGCCCCACCTGGTGGTAGGGAGGAATATGTACTACAAAAGGAAATTCAAACTGCAAACTAAGTTAAAATCAAATAATGATTATGTGATTAAATTAAACCTGGGGAGGAGATACCGAGCAGAGTACCCCATCTACAGCCCAGTGGGAGGATGTCTCAGTTTACCATCAGTGCCTGGAAAATGGCCTCACATGGTAGTAGAACCTCCTCTACCAGACACTGCTTTTGGACTTATAAATAGCTATCTTGGCTAATGCCAGGAGCAGGTTGATGAGAAGGCCCCTGGCCATATTACCCTGGGACACTGGTCTCCCTATCAAAAATAAGTGAGGGGGAAAATGCACCAGAACTGCAGAAGGAGGCCCCTCAAAAGTGATAAGAGGGGCTGCAGTCTGTGACAATTTAAAGATTTAAAAAAACAAAAACAAAACATTAAGTATATATTCTACATTTTATATTTTTGTGCGTTAAGTGCATAATTTTGCATATATCAGCATTAAATCTGGGGACCCACATATTTTACCATTCCTCTATGGGTAATTGCCACATTGCAGTAAAGTCAAAGTAAATTACACTCTGCCACAAACGCAAAAAACGTGCGTACAAAATGGGAGGAGCACCAGACTAAGTCACAAATCGCAGTTACAGGAGCCCGTAAAGAAGCCCGTAAATGTTTCTGATATTCAATTGGCTACTTTTAGCTATTCACATTCCAATTGTGAGATACAGGCTCAAAAGCACCGCAGGTTGTTAAAATCGTGAGTCCGCCAAATCTCCTCCTTACAAGTGTTAAAGATGCAAAATCCATATTTAGTTACAACAATTCAACAAGTCCCCAATTGCCTTCAAACCCGTAAATGGCCCAAATGTTTTTTTACGAGTACTAGATTAGGACTCGCCTATGGGTTAAAAACCTATACGTAACACTGCAAAAGCAAATAAACACACACTACTGTACTTTAAAATACTGGGAAAGCAATGAAAGACATTAGACAAATCTGCAATAAAAATATATATTTTTTATGTTTTATTTCCATGATATCGTTTCCAGCAATCAATGGGTTAATAGATATCATGGAACGTGCATGGACTAGAACATTTGATTTATTGATTTCTATAGATTTAAAAAATTCTGGATTGCGAGTCCGATAGCACATCAGATGTCTAAACACTAATGATTTGTTGTTTAAACTCCATGGGCCTCATTCAATTGCAATTTGGCCAATTGAATAGGGCTCTAAATAAGCACATAGCATATTTTTTTTAAATAAGTTTTTGAAAAACCTTGCTTTTGGATAGAAGTTTACTAACTAAAAACTTCTGAAAAAAAAATATGCTGTGTGCTTATTTAGAGCCCTATTCAATTGGCCAAATTGCAATTGAATGAGGCCCCATGTACTGACGTCATGATGATGGTCTCATTTACTAGTGGCTTTGTCTAAATTGTAACTTATGGGCTTGCTTAATTGATCATGTTCAGGCCTTGAAATGCTACGTACGGGTTCATGGTTTGCGTATTGGGGCTGTGAGCATGTAATTGCGGGCTTCAGTCAATTGAATGCGTCTGTAACTAAATCAAATTTCTAATCGGCAGACATAAGGGCAGTGTGAAGGTAATTACGGCTTGGAATTAAATGGGGGTCTTAGATGGGGAAATCAGCTGTTTTCAGTGTAAGTTTACAAGAGATCAGCATATATGACAAACGATTTTAAGTAATTAAATCTGAATATTTTGTATGTACTTAAAGAAACAATATCATTCTATCCTGGTTTATTTAAAAAAAAAAAATCTTAACAAACCAAGCTATACATTGTAGTAGCCATTTTTATTTGTATGTTAATAGAGATAAGCATTATTTTCTCTCTCTGCGACTCTGTATGCTAATGTGTAGCTCAGTATGTTGAGTAGTGTTGGAGAAGGATTGAACTGAATGGTAACACAGGGCTATATCATTATTTGCTGTGGTACTGACAAATTAGCACACTGCGCCATAAATCATTCACTGTGAGGTATCTGACTGATATGCATTGCGCTGAACATATTTATACTATATTAGTATTATCCCTGTCAAAATACACAAATGCATTGGTGGAAGAAAAAACTCCCAGTGGTCCCTATGGTTCTTTTGTTTTTTTGTTTTAAATCATTCTCAAAGAGCATGAAAACCTGGCTATATGTTGTGTTAGTCATTTTTTTCTAAAGTGAATCAATCCTGGGAAATTCCATGTTGTATTTGCTAAATTTTCTATGCAAATGAGCATGTAATACATATTATGTAGCTGATTTAGAATTATAGTCTACTTTGTCTCTCCAAAATAAAGTCCTGCAATGTTATCTGGCAGTTAGCCCCTCTTTACATCCTTATCAAGCAATCTGAGCCACACATTAGCATGCAGGATCCCAAAAAAAAATATTATAAATATTTCCGAAATATATTTGCAGTAGAGAAAAAAGGCTAGTACAATGTATATCCAGTTTTTAATGCTTTTTAAAATGTAATCTTGTTTTTAGAAAAGCATAAAAGGGAACTCTTGTGTTTTCATTTTTATGGCCCTATGAAGGCTCCACATCACTTATTTTTGTTTTACATCCTCCGTACTAACATCAATTGTGGTCCATGTCCCTATAGGTGTTACAGGAATCAATTATTAATACACAAGACAGGTACATAACAACACAGTGATGTATTAAAGGTCATGCACATTGCCCTGGAGGGCCGCCTTTTGACCAGTTGGGCACATGGAAGTCTTAATGAGAAATAAACCCACCAAGGTCAATGTTTCGGCCATGAATCTGGTTGCACGGAGCCCAGTGGCATGTACTGTACATTCATTCCACCGCGGGTTTCCCTTCCTATTGTATATCTTGTACGCCTGCACATTGTCAACACTTCCCAGCCTGTGTAAATCTCCAGATCCCAGGGAGGATTCCTACATGGAAAAAAACACCCAACTCTGTGCATTTTCCATTAGACCGGCAGACATGTGGCCATGAAGGGAGTGTGCTTCACTGAGAACAATAAACCAACATTGCTGAACATATAGAAATCTTAGCCAAGCTTCAAGGATACAAATGCATCACAAGTTACAGGGACTCTTTGGGTATCTATAAAACATTTTTTTATATAGGTTTATGTAATTAAAAGCATATTCATGTTTCCTGGATTATGAATTAGTAGCGTATGAAAACATTTTTTTTTTGCATTATCAAATATCAAAATAAACATTTACAAACTCATCCTGATGTTTGCTAAATCTCTTGAGTTTGCAAGCAGCAGCTTGAAAATCCTTGCTAAAATTAGCATAAAATTCATAATTTGTTTTGGCCAATCACAGGCAGCTAATACATTTAATTCCAATGTAACCATCAATGATGGCGGTTTGTGCAGGAAGGAATCATGGGATTCGTAGTCTCCCTGTAGAAGGAGGTAGGAGGAGTCAGTCACTGATCTGTAGATCTCTGCATTGTGCTGCTGTTGGCTTGAAGGTTAGTATAGGGTTAAAACATGTACCCAATTGCAGTGTTTCTATTGGGAGGTTCATTGTGCCTATGTAAGCAGCTCTGGGGGTGTGGAAAACAAGTTTTATTTTAAAATAAAATAATGACTCCATGTAATGTGTGTGTCTGATATAAGCAGCAGATGTTAGATTAAAGAAAGGTAAGAATATATATTTTGTTTCATAATTTAATTTTCTTATAAAATTTCTCTTAATTATAAGAAACTTACAGTCTGTAAGGTTCTTAAGTAACCCCTTCTCCCTGTTTATTCCCATGTGTGCTGCCATTCTTTATATCTATGGCCTGCTAGAACTGCATTCTGGGAGTTCTACTAAGCTAAGGCCATAGGCCGGATTCTAATTCCAGTGGGTCAGGTTAAATGTTACAAGCTGCAGTTTAAAGCGACAGAGTTTTCTTTTTACAAACGAAAACAAAAACTTTGCAGAAACATGGAGATTTGGAAATGCTTCTATTTTTACATTCTATATATGCAATGAATTTATATCATAAATGATTAATTAGAATGATTATAAGAAGCGCTAACTACTCCTAATGTGTGCAATGTTACCGTAGGGGCGCAAATGCCGACAGGTGGGACGTGGTCTTAATTTAGCTCCCAGAATGCAATGTGGTCAGCATACACTCTTTGCAATGGTACAGCATTCCCAGCCTTAACATTTTATTCCCGTCATTTTTGACGGGCAAGTAGCTAGAACAATATATTAGCTTGAAAAAAAACAGCCCCCCCTATTAGTTATGGGGTTCATTTCCTCACCCTTCATGTACGCAGCATGTCATTTTAACTAATATACTGTCTGACGCGGAGGCTGCACAGGCTTCCTGGGTCAGCACGTAGCGTCGCGTGACCCAGCGGAGCCTGTGAGGCCGTCAGCCAATCAGCTGAGTCGGGGGCGTGTTGTTCGTCCGCGTTTCGCGCCGTTTGTCACAGCAGCGCGGTCTCCCGACTGAAATCCCACCTACCCACCCTGTTAATTTGGTTGTTTGTAAAAATGAAAAATGTAAATAGTTTTACAAAAAAAAAAGAAAAAAAAAAAAAGAGGTTTTTGTATTCAAGGAATTTGTGGAGAAGTGGCAAATTTTGTGTATTTTGCTATGTTTTTATGGCTTGGCAGGAGGTGAGTTGCCCGGCCCACTGGCCTAAGTTGGCGTTGGCCCTACCTCACAGGGCGTGCTTAATATAAGCATTGGGGCTTTGGGCAGGGCCCAAAGCGTGAGGTCACTGTCCGTGGCCATGCTCCTCCCCCGGAAAAAGTATTACCGTATTTTGTGTAAATAAAGTTATGTGTTGTTATATACAATTGTTATAAATAAAGCTGTGGCCCGTTGTTCTCCCATTTCAGTCGTCGTGTCCGTTATTCATCATCTTAGCCTAAATGGATCATGCATGGGTCAAGTATTTTAGGTTTTAGTAAATCTTAATACAGAGTAATGAGACAGGAATTAAGATGCTATAAACTAATAGCTTTTATTTCCAATTCAATGAAACCAGAATTTTATATAATACATTCCAAAAAAAGAAGCTGCATAAAACATTTCATCCAATTTTTTTACTTTAAAAATACTATTAGGTGTCCATAGCGAGGCGAGCCGTTGACCACGTGGGACTTAGGCTGCCAAAGGCGCTCATTGCACTGCGAGCCTTGCGAATCGAGCAGTTGATGCACGCGGGACTTAGGCTGCAATGAGTGCCAAAGGAGCTCATCGCCGAGCAAGGTGTGCAGTTGACTCACGCGGGACTTAGCGAGGCGAGCAGGTGAGGCACGCAGGACTTACGACCCGTACGACTTAGGACCGAAACCCGTACAAGCACCCGCAAAATTACGACTGAAAAGACATGAAAAAAAAACCAACAAATATGCCTCACATTCACTTACACACTCACACACACCACAGTGGGAGAGGCAGGAAGCGTGTGAGTGAGGTTGCAAGTTAATTTGAGGCAAATTTGCAGTTTTTTTAAAATCGAAAATCGCCTAAGTGAGAAAAAAATGGCTGCCGAAAAAACCCGAAACAACGAAAACAAGGCCCAAGGACGTAAAACTAGCCCAAAGGACGTAAAAATTTGCCCTAAACAGTAACACTTACCGAAAGCCAGTAACTCTTAATCCAAGCCACTAACATTTACCACAAGAGAGAAACACAAGCCAAGACAGTAACACTCAAACGCCAGGCGTATAAACTATACAGGGGGAGAGACCTGCAATGAGCGCCGAAAGCACTCATTGCGAGCCATGCGATAAGCTCGAAAGGCGCTCAGCGCAGGGCTCGCGATGAGCGCGGAAGGTACAACATTCCCAGCTTTAACATTTTATTCCTGTCATTTTTGCCGGGCAAATAGCTATACAATATATTAGCTTGAAAAAAACACAGATTCAAACACAGTTGGACTACATAAACATTTGAATGGCTTGAATATTTTTAAACATAAGTTTCTTGTATATTCAAAGTCTCCTCTCCAAATGTATCACCAATGGTTCCACTACAGCAAAATTATTTAAGGGGATCGGAGAGGCAGTAACCATATCTTTGGAAGAGAGGATTCCCTAGAGAATGCTAAGAAAGATTGAAGGCACATGAAGAAGGGGACGACAGAGATGGATAGATGAGGTAATTGAAGCAATGAACATGAGCTTGCTGTAGTCCATAGGGTCACAGAGAGTTGGACACAACTGAAAGACTAAACAATAACAAAAAGTAAGTTAGAGATTGTATTTTTTTACATTTTAAAAATGTAGGAGAACTTTTAACCACACTGCGATCTTTTTTGCCACACTCATTGTAGAGTTGAGTTATATGTCTCTAGAGGTTGACTCTTTATCCACACAACAGCCCCATCTGAGGTTTCCCTGCACCGGATCCAAATAGGTCATGGTGGTACTGAAGGAATTCCATACCACAGCTGCTTACTTTGTTTTTCTTTCGAGTGTTGTCAACTTTCTGCATTTTTTCAGAGATTGCGGACATCCATGGGAAATGTACAAATTCACATTTGCGACAGATTTTTTGAGGTTTTATTTTCCATGAGCTATAGAATACCTCTGGTCCTTAGCTTTTCAAAACTTCTGTAGTTGCGGGACAGCCTTCTTTTTATGGAAGCCATGGAATAGAGGCCTTAGTTCTCTTTTTATGGAAGCCATGGAATAGAGGCCTTAGTTCTCTTTTTATGGAAGCCATGGAATAGAGGCCTTAGTTCTCTTTTTATGGAAGCCATGGAATGGAGGCCTTGGTTCTTTTCTTATGGGAGCCATGGAATGGAGGCCTTGGTTCTTTTCTTATGGGAGCCATGGAATGGAGGCCTTGGTTCTTTTCTTATGGGAGCCATGGAATGGAGGCCTTGGTTCTTTTCTTATGGGAGCCATGGAATGGAGGCCTTGGTTCTTTTCTTATGGGAGCCATGGAATGGAGGCCTTGGTTCTTTTCTTATGGGAGCCATGGAATGGAGACATTGGTTCTTTTCTTATGGGAGCCATGGAATGGAGGCCTGTGTTCTTTTCTTATGGGAGCCATGGAATGGAGACCTTGGTTCTTTTCTTATGGGAGCCATGGAATGGAGACCTTGGTTCTTTTCTTATGGGAGCCATGGAATAGAGGCCCAAGACCTGCAGAATTATATGTTTTAGTGATTTTTTTTTATGTCATCCATCCAGCTCTTTCAGTGTTATTTTTCTTGGTTATTGGTCTGGAAAGTTGAACATGACAAACTAAATAATTTCACATCTCTACCCCTTGATCCAAATAACTATCTTTCATGTCTCTATAACCAGTAATCTTCCATCTCTTTAGCGACATTGTTCCTACATTACCCTCTCTTCCAATCCCTCTTTTACTCAAACAAATACTTGCTTTCTGAATCTGGCCTTTGGGAAAGCTGATAAATCCAACACAAAATAAATGCTTTCACTTAGGACAACCTATTAAGTCCTTGGGGATTCCCACTAGGTCCTAGAGAGACCCCTATGGATGTCTACTAGGTCATTGAAACCCCTGTGAATCCTCACTAGGCCCACAGGTCCCATACAGACCCGTGGTTATCAGGAATGCATTCTGAAAGATTAATGATCGTCTCTTGAGGTCATCAGAGGGAAAAGTAATGTTTTATCCCTTCCTACAGGTTTTTTCATTTTTTGTAGTCTTTTTAATTTTTTTGGTACTTTTTTGTCAAGGACTATGAGAGGAGTGCTATATGGACGCTTATGATACTCATAGGGATACCATGGAACTCCAAGGTTTAAGTGTTAAATAAGTAATACCATGGGGGTCCTTCATGAACCTTCATTGTATAAGAGTTCATTTAGTAATATCATCATGGTCCATATGGACCTCCATTGTATATGGGTTCATCTAGTTATACCATGGGATTCCTTATGGACATCTATAGTATATGGGCTCTTTTAGTGATACTATGGGGTCCTTATGCACCCCAAATACATAGGTGTTCATTTTAGTGATATTACGGGGTCAATATTCATCCCTTGTGGTATAGGAGTTACATTTTCAAATCATAATACTTTAGTATAACATGCAGCCTATATGGTCCACCATGGTGTTGGGGTTAAATAAAGTTGCTATGATGATCCACCGATACCCCATGGCTGGGTTTATTGAGCCCTCATTTTTATCAAGCCCTGGATGCTTAATGCTTTCCCTGCAGGCCTAGTTCAATGGGTCTCCCTATGCCCATGGGCCATGCTTGGGGTCTCCCTGGGCTCGCATTGAAGGACCCTGCTGGCTCAGTGGGGATCCCGAAAGTCTCCCTGGGACCAGCAGGCTTAGGGGGATCCCTGGGCCTCTAAGACCTAGCTGATGGTCTCCCTGGGCCCCATGAGACTAGTGCTGACCCCCAGGGCTAGCTGGAGTGTCTCGTCACAACAAACAGTTCAGCAAACCCGACAAGTTTTTTAACATAAAATTATCAAAACTAACTGTAAAATCGTTAAGTAATGAAAAGCAATTATTTACATGCCAACAAGGTAGTCAGCAGAACTGTTTAACCATATAAATTATATTACTTCCATTATACAAAATAATTCTGGGCAGTTACATGCAAATGAGCCTCTCAACGTATAAACTTTTCTTCTCCTTTCAATATTTTAAGCTGCCTGTGACATATGCATATAATCAAATATGGCTATTTCCGTGCTGTTGTTACAGAACAGGGTATTAAATCACCTTTTTACCCACCATAACTGATTTGTGTACATATTTTGACATCAAATTCTTGCTTTTAGAACTTTGTTTCCATTTGGGGTCAGAAGATTTGTGTGTCTTGCAGTAGCAATACATGGCAATAAGAGTGGAATTTCCATCTCTTAAAAAAGTGGACAACATGTGACCAAAAACAATGGAAAAAGAAGCTTCCTGAACTAAATATTTCTTTTTGATTTAACCGCAATAATAAAAATGGAAAAAAATAAATGTCAAGTCCTTTTCAATAAATCTCCTTTAGAAGTAAAATAGAAACCAGAGCTGAGGGTTTACAAGGCATGCAAGTCATATGCTTGGATTTCTGTCAACTCTTTAAATTCTTTTGTATTGAACCAAGTTTTATAATTATGAAAAAAATAAGAGGATCTGCCAAATCTTAATAAGCTTTAATACCAATGGCCAAAATTAAAATCTAAGAATAAATGTAAATGCAGTTGGAAACATATTGAAGAGAACTGAAAATAAATAACCTTAACAATAACTTTACATTCAACTATATAATCATAGTATCATATATCCACCAAGGGTGCATTTTAACTTATGACAAGTATTTACGTCCACATATGGCTCTAGTAATCTTTACCTGAGAAGGATCAAAGTCAGACATTTAAGGGTTTTGGACTTTAAATTAGATGGCTATTTTAGATGATTTCTTATGTTTTTTAATGCTTTGCAGACCTTCCAAAAAATAGAAAAAAATGAAATATTATTTCCTTTCAGTGTTTAACGTGATGCCAAACCAACATCCGAAAATAAGAGTGAGAATTTTGTCGGAATGAAACGTGACCTTAAAAGCCGACTTATTTTGTGGAAAGTTCATTGCGGAAGTTCCCCCATTTTCAATAATTTTTTGAACTTGTTCCTATTTTTCTTGGGATTCCAACATTACTGTATACACGTGTTTTTGGACATTCAACCATAAAGGGACAGAAAGAGTTAAATTATTAGGAAGTTGAGTAAACTAGTTTTCTCAGCTATTAGAAATTATATTAAGCTATTTTTCCATTATCTTCATCCATACAAATTTATTTATTTTTTAACTCATTTTGTCATGGTATATTTAATGAAATACATTAATGTATGAATAAATTAATAAAACAATAAAAAGAAATACATTATAATATAAAGCAATTGCAATTATAAATTATAACAATATTATTATTATTACTATTAATTATAATAATAATAATAATAATAATAATAATATAAATGTTAAATTATTTAAATAAAATATGCTTAAATGGTCCAACTACAGTATCATAACCTTTAGGTAGTAACTACCGTTATAAATAATTGTGACTAAGAAAAGTTGATATTTTGTGTTACTGACCATAGTTGTTTTTCCCATTATTCTCATTATTTAAACTGGAGCTCCTCCCATGTTTTACAAACTGTTGCAGAGTATAAAGCACAATTACATGCAACTATGCAATAGCAAAACTCTATCACATTTTAATAGTTTTTTTTTTATACTGATATTTACTTCTTACAAATTAAGAAGTAGGACCATTACAGTGATCCTTATATTTGATATAATGTTTATTGTCTTTTTTTTTTATGCATTTATAATACAAGAATGTGTGACACCAATGGACTTTATGAAATAAGCAATCACATTATGCATTAAGAAAGTGTATAAGTGGACATAAAGCAAATTAGATTTTGAGTCCTTTTAACATGATACCAAAACAACATCTAAAAATAGTTAAATGAAACTGTATAGTAGGGTTCCAGTATGCAAATTGTACAGATATATTAATTGAATTAAAAAAAAAATAGATATTTATATAAAAAATGTAAAAAAAAAAAAGCTGATTTGGCACTTGGTGTACACACTGCTGCTTAAATAAGGTATAGGTACAGGAAAATGGTACATAACTACACAAAAAAAAGACACAAAAAAAATATAAAACTATAATTTATGCATACAAGACTGCTATGGGACGCGGTACTCAGTTTGGACCTTAGGTGCAAGCTCTGTGCAAAATATTATGTTATTGATGGCACGTCTTGTAGGCTTATGCCCTGGCAGGCCACCCACTTTGCCAATAGGCCAGAGCCAACCCTGCTCATCACTGACAATATGTCCGCCATTTTGCTTGCACAGGAGCCAAAGTTCCCCACTTTATGCATTTGGTTTATCACCTTTCAATTCTTATCTAGTTTTGTATAGTCTATTTATCTAAGAGTATAATATTATAATAAAATGTTTGCAATGCTATAAAACAAAAAAGGTTAAAATGAGAAGCAACTTAATTAATTAATACTTGATTCAAAAATGTTATTGATATATGGTACTTGTCTCTTATTTTATGTAATAACAGTAAACTAGGAGCCCAGACCTGAATGTAATTAATGTCACTATGAGCTTGCTTTTTAATATTTACAGTTCTGCAAAATCCATTGATAGCAAAATTGTGCGAATCTAATAAAACACAATTAATTAGAAATTAGCTTTACTGATGTGATCCACCAAGACCTTGCAATGTGTTTTCAAGACGAAATATCTAAATAAATCTCTACATAACATAAGTAGTTATGTACTTCGAATGTTAAAACTGGATACTTATCTGCTTGTAGAACAATTACCTCTTTTTTTAAAACTAGTATCTTGCCAGTCATAAATGACGATGTCATATGCTATGTTCAATTGTCTGTTCTGTCTCTCTTTCTGGGCTGTCTCTCTCTGGGCTGTCTCTCTCTCTCTCTGTGAGCCCTCCCTCTGTGCTTTCTGTCTCTCTCCCTCCCCCTCCCTGTCTCTTTCTCCCTCTCCCTCTCTCTCTCTCCCTCTCCCTCCCTCTCCACTCTCCCTCCTCTCTCCCTTATCTCTCCCTTTCCCCAGGTTGGTCCTCGCCAGAGCACTGGCGCAGGTGCGCCGCACATTTGCACGCATGGCGCAGCTTTGCATGCGCAACCATATCCCCCAGGCGCAGTTGCAAGTTTCCCCGCTGTTCAGGGCGATCAGCTTGTGTGTAACATCTGCGCAGGACACATCTCATGGGCGTTCCTCACAACTGATAACTATTATAGTGGATTACGGTAGTGCTGATACAGTAGGGTTTCACCAATTAGCAATGCAGTCAATATTTCATGGAGAACAATTTTAATGTAGCTCTAACCTTTACTCGGTGTCCAGGGTAAGGAAGATGATTATCCCACCAGACTTTATCTGCCTACTTCGTCAGAACTAGACGGGTCAGAACCATGTTTAGATCTAGACCATCTCTCACTCCACTGAGATTTTTTTATATCTGCATTGGATTCATTTAATTCACTTGTATTGTTTTTAGTACATCCATAAACAAATTAAATCCAACTGTATGACCACTACATATGTCCTTTAATGAATATACACATATATCATGACCATCATTTTGATATAGTGCTCTCCAAACCATAACTTCTGTACCAACTTGGTGTTAATCTATTCTCGTAATTCCACCTGACCAAAACCCTATACCCATTTTCATTCATTACAATGTATGTCAGGCCTTTCAGTAAAGAATTTCAGTTGGTTCATTTGAGAGCCTCTAATTCATGTTCAATCCCATATACGTCCATGTGTATGTTACATTCTAGAGATTTTGATTGTGAAATGGCAGGAATATTTGTAATTAATTTTTTGGTACTGAACAGAATAAATTGCACTAGCGACTTGCCCGTCAAAAATGACGGGGCAATAAAATGTTAAGCCATGGGAATGCTGTTTGACAGACAATGTAAACCATTTTGTACTTGGAGTACCTTCAGCGCTCATTGCGTGCCTCTCCTGTAGTGTACTTTTGGTCCTCTGAGCACCTTCATGAGTCATGCTAAAGAGAGATATATATTTATGTATATGTAGTTAAGTAATAATGAATTATTTATTGAATAAATTAATATACTGTAAGTATTTATAATTAATATATGCAGCCAGCAATAGCCTGAAGAGCTAACAATCTGTTTGTATTTTGCGTCTGCATAGAATATACATTGTGAGTGTTGGTGCCCTGCTTATAAAGTGTGATGAATGTTCCAAGTGTGCATCTAAATAGGCTGCGTGCGCGAGGTAAAGCCGTTGGTTTATTGTGTAAAGCGGCATTGTATATTCGTAATTTTATTAATGGGGTACGCATCTCGTCAGCATTTTCTGGCTTTTGTAATAATGTAATTTGTAGGTCGTAGTTTGATGTGTAAAGTGCTACGCGTTTGGCAGTGTTTTGTGCGGTCCTCTTATTTCAAATCATGGTCTCTTGTTTTCTTATTCCTTTTCCTCTGAAAGATACTTACCTGAAATAATTTGTTATATATTGGCTTTTGGACCATACACTATTTTAATTAGTAACATACTAAGAGCACTAGCAGCTATGTAAACTATGAGCATACATTTAGGGGAAAGTCTTAAAGGGCCACTTAATTCAGTACAATGTGCAGCACACTGATTGTAAAGATCTCTTAACAGCATGTTGAAAACCTTTTTACATTTTTAAAATCTGTGTTTTTCACAGATATTTATTAATTAAATCTATGTTTATAGGTATGACTGGCAAGCTGAAAGACAAACCGACAGCAAACTCTGTGCAGAGAGCAAAGGAAAACTAAACTTAACACTTTATACATTAATCTGTGCATAGAAAGGAGTGTTAGAATCTCTTAAATAAGTTACTTGTGGGTTAACTGCTGGGCTGTAGGATTTCTGAACGCAAAGAAAAGCTTACAAATCTTTCTCTGCAAGGAGCTTCACCGGCCGGTGTCGGCATATGTCATTAATCATGGAATAGTCAGTGTGTTTGTAAACAAACCTAAAACATTAGTTTTTTTAACTGTTATAAGTGTAATTAAAGCAAAAATAATAGATCATTTTAACATGAAATCTTTTGCTCTTTCACACCATGAAGAGCATTTACGGTGAGGTAACTGGCCCTTTAATTTAAGATGAATATGGTTTTGTCTGAGGCATGGGTCTATTTAGGCTTAATCCCGCCCTTGGCCATTCTGATTGCAGCTCCTCCTTTCCCATTCCTATATGTTTAATCATAAGTGGGCCTAGGCAGGAATACGCCATTGGTTTGGTGGATATCATCAAAACTTGCTGTTCGTTTGAAACTTAAATGGTGTGCTTTTGATATTTTTTTTATTTATGGAATATGGATAGGGATGGAGTAGGAGGGATCAAGATTTGTTGTCTTGTTGGATTAATCGTGTAAGTTTTTAGAAAGCTTTTAGTATTTGATTCCGCCCTGTCCCTTAAATAAGCAGGGTGTAGTACTTAAACTTGAACTGGTTACTGCCATGGCAGCATCTACACACTAGCAGAAGCTGCTAAAACTATGATTCTCCTAATATGCTCATTGTTGACATAGCTGCTAATACTGTTAGTTTATTACATATTTTATAAACATCTAAACTGCAGTTAACCTTTAATTCCTGCTTAGAGATACAATGTTTGGAACGGTAACTCATGCCAATGTCAATCTCCAGGAGCATCACTGAAACGTTCTCAACTTGACAATTTTAAGACTCTTACAGAGATCCTTACCACAATCATCCCTTTGGCATAATTGATAAATGTGCAAGTAAAGAAGTCTGAGGAAGACATGAAAATAATGGGGCTCTCTCAGTTCCAAAGCAATGTGGCCAGGGAGCCCATCATGCCATTTGCTGTAAATGCACTGAAGTGACAACAGTGTCAGGTTCCACTTTTCGTGGGCTCCAGGCTTCAAGGTGACATGGTATATTGGTGTCCAACCAAGTCTTTCTCAATGCAACCACCCCATGCTGCTATTTGAAAGGTGCTACACTTAATATTACTAAAAATGTTCAGAAGCATCATACATCCCCACTCATTTTATGATCATAAAATATTTTATATGCGGTATAAGTACTGTCTCAAGCATAAGATCAGCACCTACCTCTGGTGAGATTCATAAAAAGGTACTCAGTCACCCAAACAGGAAGGTGATTTAATATTAAAGACTATACGTTGTACTATCAGTTTTTCTCTACAGTAACCAATTTCTGAAATAATAGATTTTGCCGTTCCTGTGGTTCAGTAAGCTAATGTGTGGCTCAGTATAATAATACGTGCAAAAAAATACTTTGGAAAAAATGAATAACACAACGTATAGCCAGCTTTTCATGCCTTTTAAGAATATCCCAAAAAAGCAACTTGCTTTTGGGGTGACATAGTCTCTAAGGATAGACAGCTGTCTGTGAGTGGATTCCTAGCACTGTACACCAAAACTATGTTCAAAAGCCTGCCTGAGAGCTGTATAAGTCTAAAGGAGGCATGGTAAGCCAACTGAGGCAACACAGATAGTCCATTTTAGCCTTATTTCCATGCCCATAACACAGAATATTTGGCTGCAGTCTTTATAGAAAACAGGCTCTAAGGACTGTGTGAAATATGTAGGTGTGGACAGAATGATTGTTCTTTCCATATTTAAATATCTAATAAAATATTGTAAGAGTGAGTGTGACAATCCAAGGGTAGGGAGTATTACTGCCCAGTGCCACCTGCTATAGACTACAGGTTATCTATCCACAAGGACCGTTGTGTTCTATGAAATCTCGGCACAAGCACCCTGATATCTGGCTTCTGTATCATTCAGAGTTTCTCCATCAGGAATCAGCGCTTCCAGGAGTCCCAGTAACCTTCCTGTGGTAGTTATCAGGACAAATTACAGGGTGGTGATAGGTTCAGTATCGCAGCCACCAGGAGCATAATCAGAGATACACTATTTCTATATGTCTCAGAAGTCAACTGATTTATTTTTCAGCAGCAATATTTATAGCAGTTAGATACAGAGGGGGTGATTACAATACAACACAATAACAGGGAGTGGCAGACAAACGCAGGAGATTGACTCCACATGGGGTTCAATTTTAGCATTCTGTCTGGCACCTGTAAACAATAGGCAAACCTTTAATACACATCTCGTCTCTGGCTGTCTAGCACATCAGATATGTAATTAGCTTACCTGGAAAACAATAGGACAAAACAGATTACAATACCATCATTGGTTCCTGTCTGTCTAGAATAATCTTGTTTAACTGTTTCATGACCATTTAGTTAAAGTTTAAACATAACACAGAACACAGTAACATTACATGGGGAATTACATATAGTATACAGGATAAGGCAGATACATATGGTGGCAAGGTGGTACACTATGGCCCTATGTTTTGGGGCTATTCACCCCACCACCCACCTGCCCACATTTCCCATGTTACAATATAATTCTCCTACCCATTTTCCAATGGGGCGGTATGCCCTCTATGGTGGCTCAATGCACCAGGATCCAGGCCCTGGAAAGGGGTGCGTGACAGCAAGGGACTGACTTTCATTGTATTTGATCTCCAGTTTTGGTGCTATAATGAGGAGAGAGGCCCATAAGGTAAGCAACAACCAATTAATAAATAAAGAAGAGATGTGAATATCTTGCAAAAATTCTTACCTAGACTACCGAAATTCTGTGCTCTTATTTGTTAATAGGTTAACTGTCGGAAATCTCTTGGAGAATTTAAATCTTAAATAAATTTATCCCATAGAATAGCACATGAACTTCTCCAAAGTTTTACCCTTTAGCACATTTACCCCCTCCCTTGAATATCAGGATAGACAAATATGCTTGTAGGGCTATCTTGAGATTGCTCTCAGGGTGGGTTATCATGTCCACAGAACTAACCTATTAAGGTTAGTTTCATCCCCTCTATTTTTGTTGTTGCTTATGCAAAATTATCCATAGGACTTAGTCTCCCTTTTATGGTGGTCAGCTACATCCTACTGACAAGACCCCTAAAAAAAAAAATTAAAAAAAAAAGAGGCTGAAATGTATGTCTGCGGTTTGCTATTTTTTTTTTTTTTTTTGCTGGATTACTCTATTGGGTGAGACCAGACTGATATACTACTACAGGATATTTCTCCCTGTGAAGGGCACAAGTGGCTAAAAGAGGCTGCTCTCTAAGTAGGTTATCATCTTCATAGACCTAACCTATGAAGATTTGTTCTCTGATAGAACACTTGTATTTTTGTTGTGCTATCTTGAATGGTGGACAGGCAAATCTCTCCTGATCTGCTATCAAACTTCATATATATATATATATATATATATATATATATATATATATATATATATATATATACACACATTTATATAAATATTACTGTATGTAACACATGCAGAACACATACGTGCACTTTTTTTATCTCTCCAGTTGTAACACATATGTTTTGCATGAATACACTGACTTGCTTTGCAGCTATACCTCCCACACAGCACACATGTCTCTGGCCTTAATCCCCTAATAAACCCTTTTATTATCCCTAGAGCCCTTTTTCTATTATAAATCCAACTGTGCTCTTGATCTGTTGAGATACCTTTTATATTATATTGACACAAAGCAGTAAATGACTTTAGCTGTTGTATATATTCCCTGTGTGCGCAGTCACATGGAGGGAGTGTGTCGGTGCGCAGGATTTATATGATGTAGGGAATCATGAAAAATATTTAAGAAATCATTATTTTTTTTTAGGTGTGTTTTATTTATAGCAATATATCTTTTTATTGGAAGCCTTATACAATTGCATCGGCACATATATAATTGAAACATAGAGAAATATTTGTTAAAACGACTGCGGGCTGTTATACAGTATTTCTATTATACATTTATCAGATAATGCTTAAAAAAATGGGTAGTAAATTAGATTGGAGTCACATACACTAAAAAATATATGCAGCTTTGAGGACAGAGGGAAGAAGGGAGCCTTGAATACAGTATATCATGTTAAAGGGCAATTTACCTCACTATACTGTAAGTGCTCTTCATGGTGTGAAAGAGCACAAGATTCTATGTTAAATTGATCTATTGCTTTTTTTAATTACACTAATGACAGCTAACAATCTGCAGGTCTGTTTACAAATATACTCCTGACTGTTCCATGATTAACAACATGGGCCAGTCAGGCTTCGTTAACACAAGATTGATATTTTTTCTCTGCATTCAGGAATGTAATCAGCCATCAGTTAACCCATACTTAGGAGTTTCCAGCAGTCATTTATCTGCACAGATGAATTTTGGAAGAGTTTTCTGCTTCTGCTCTCTGCATGGAGCACTTGCTGTGACTCTGCATGGGGGCACTCCCAGTGACTCATGAAAACAGACACTTTTAAGTATTCTTTCTGACAAACTGGGCTTATCAGGACAATGCACCAGCTGAGTCATGGAGCTTTATAGGAAAGTAATTAAGTCTGCTGCAGAAACTCAGATCAAAATGTATCACAGGGAGATCCTGACAGTGCTGCAAAATTGCATTCCCAGTAAGTATTAAAACTTAGGAAAAGTGTATTTTTCATAATAAAGCTGTTAGTGTTGTCTTATGGTTGTAGTAGATGGTTCTGTAAAAGTAAATGTTGTATCTAGAAGAATGAAAGTCCTATTAGCCTAATGTTATAAATATGTGAAGTATCAGTATTCAGCTCACCTCAGGGGGCTGCCATTTTGGCTTCTTTTCCACCTACCTCATTTCAGAGCATATCAAAAGCTGCCAAGCTGCGATTAACTAGATCAGGGGCTCATAACCAGTAAGGGGTGCCTGACCTGGGGAGGTGCAAAGGTGGGGAGGTGTGACGGTCCTCATTAACATTTTTGTAATTGCTTTTTGTAGAATTTACTTTAGATACAGTCAAATTGCGGTATCTGGATTAAAATTTTTTTTGAGGCATCGGATAATCAAAAATCGTATAATCAAAAAGCTTGGTAAATTGAAGACTGATGTTAATCTGTGCCGATGTGTTTGTTAATATAAAAACTAACTATATGTTTAGTTTAATCTTGTACCAAACCCCCTTGCCAGAAATGACTCGCACAACACGTAATTACAACAATCACAAGAACAATACAAGAGCAGTCACACAAAGGCAAGAAATTGATTGGATCCCAGGCACAACGCAAGGCTAGCTTTGTCTAAAAGTGTTCTCATTGATCAGCAACAATTAACTCATTAAATGACACTGAGGATTTTAAGTGACTTCATAATCGAAAAGACAAAAAGAGGTAATATTTCTGTCAATATGAGAACTTATCCATTAATTTTTTTGGAAAGGAGGGGAGGTGTGCATTTTAAGTTTACTTTCAGGGGAGGTGTGAAACTAATTAAGGTTAAGAACCCCTGCTCTAGATGGCATCTTCTAATGTACACAGCTGTGTCAAATACTTTGTATTGGTCAATAGAGATGTCCCGAATAGTTCGCCGGCGGACTGTTCCCGGCGAACATAGCATGTTCGCGTTCGCGGCGAACTGCGAACATATGCAATATTTGACCCGCCCCCTATACTTTATCATTGAGCAAACTTTGACCCTGCATGTCACAGTCAGCATACACATTCCAGCCAATCAGCAGCATACACTCCCTTCCAGAGCCTTCTAACTCATGGACAGCAGCCATTTTGGAATCATAACTAACTTGCAGTCTTACTGAGAGGAGGCTGAGTGTAGGTGATACTGCAACAATAGGGAAAACCAAAGCTAGGCTACTGTACACAGTGTGCAATACTGTTCTGAAGGACTCTTTTGATCTCTGCTGCAAGGACACCCCTGTGTCTCTTCCCCCCCTTATCATCATCCTCCCCTCACCTTAGCACCCAACCCTAACACCCCTCACACTTATCCCTAACACCTAACCCTAACACCTAACCCTAACACCCCTTACACGTATCCCTAACACCCCTCACCCTAACCCTAACACCCCTCACACTTATCCCTAACACCTAACCCTAACACCTAACCCTAACACCCCTTACACTTATCCATAACACCCCTCACCCTAACCCTAACACCCCTCACACTTATCCCTAACACCTCTCCCCCCAACCCTAACACCCCTCACACTTATCCCTAACACCCCTAACCCTAACACCCCTCACACTTATCCCTAACACCTAACCCTAACACCCCTTACACTTATTCCTAACACCCCTCACCCTAACCCTAACACCACTCACACTTATCACTAACACCCCTCACCCTAACACCTATCCCTAACACCCCTCACCCTAACCCTGACACCCCTCACACTTATCCCTAACACCCCTCACCCTAACACCTAACCCCCTCACACTTATCCCTAACACCCCTCACCCTAACACCTAACCCCCTCACCCTTATCCCTAACACCCCTTACCCTAACACCCCTCACACTTATCCCTAACACCCCTCACCCTAACCCTAACACCCCTCACCCTAACACCTAACCCCCTCACCCTTATCCCTAACACCCCTTACCCTAACACCCCTCACACTTATCCCTAACACCTAACCCTAACACCCCTTACACTTATCCATAACACCCCTCACCCTAACCCTAACACCCCTCACACTTATCCCTAACACCCCTTACCCTAACACTAACACCCCTCACACTTATCCCTAACACCCCTCACCCTAACACTAACACCCCTCACACTTATCCCTAACCCCCTTACCCTAACACCCCTCACACTTATCCCTAACACCCCTCACCCTAACCCTAACACCCCTCACACTTATCCCTAACACGCCTCACCCTAACCCTAACACCCCTCACACTTATCCCTAAGACCTAACACCCCTCACACTTATCCCTAACATGCCTCACCCTAACACCCCTTACACTTATCCCTAACACCCCTCACCCTAACACCCCTTACACTTATCCCTAACACCCTTCACCCTAACACCTAACCCCCTCACCCTTATCCCTAACACCCCTTACCCTAACACCCCTCACACTTATCCCTGTGTCTCTTCCCCCTCTTATCAACAAGGGAGGGGGGAGGATGATGAGGGAGGGGGGAAGAGACACAGGGGAGGATGATGAGGGAGGGGGGAAACAGACACAGGGGAGCATGATGAGGGAGGGGGTAAAGATATACAGGGGAGGATGATGAGGGAGGTGGGAGGATGATGAGGGAGGGGGATGAGACACAGGGGAGGGTGATGAGGAAGGGGGGAAAGAGACACAGGGGGGGATGATGAGGGAGGGGGTAAAGAGATACAGGGGAGGATGATGATGGAGGGGGATGTTAGGTGATTTATGCCCTTTATGGATTAAAACCAGACTCTGCATCAACTATGTAATTTTCCGTGGGAGTTTTGACATGGATCCCCCTCCGGCATGCCACAGTCCAGATGTTAGTCCCCTTAAAACAACTTTTCCATCACTATTGTGGCCAGAAAGAGTCACTGTGGGTTTTAAAATCCTCCTGCCCATTTAAGTCTATGGCGGTTCGCCGGGTTCGCCGGTTCGCGAACATTTGCGGCGGTTCGCGTTCGCGGTTCGCGAACCGAAAATTTTATGTTCGCGACATCACTATTGGTCAATGAGCAGTATTTTTTTTGTATTTCCCCCTGTGGTTCAGAGGTAATTGCTATCCCTGCACCTACTGATACTTTTTCTTGCCAAATGATGTCACACACACACATGAGGTTATTCAGGAATCCCTGCCCTGGGATACCTTGCGCCGGAGAGGAGACATGCCAGCAGGGAAGGGATAGCAGTCTACTGCTGAACCACCAATGACCTCCCCAGAGATCCCCCTCAGAAGCCCACATGAGTGGTAACTTCTGGGAGGCCAGGGGCGTGGGTGAGGGAAGCACACACAAACACACACATTATATATATACTAGCGACTTGCCTGTCAAAAATGATGGCAATAAAATTTGAATGCTGGCAATGTTGCTTGCCACCCAATGTGAGCACCTTTGGCACACATCGCGAGCCTCTCCCCCTGTCTACTTCCTCCCTTGTGCCTGATTGTTCCCTCCTCTCCCTCCCTTGTGTCTCCTTTCCCCCCTCCTCTCACTCGCTTGTGTCTCCTTTCCCCCCTCCTCTACCCCACTTGTGTCTCCTTTTCCCCTCCTCTCTCTCCCTTGTGTCTCCTTTCCCCCTCCTCTCCCTTCCTTGTGTCTCCTTTCCCCATCTCTTCATCGCTTGTTTCTCCTTTCCCCCTCCTCTTCCTCACTTGTGTCTACTTTCCCCCTCATCTCCCTCCCTTGTGTCTCCTTTCCCCCTTCTCTCCCTCCCTTGTGTCTCCTTTCCCCCTCCTCTTCCTCCCTTGTGTCTCCTTTCCTGCTCCCTCCCTTGTGTCTCATTCCCCCCTCCCTTGTGTCTCATCCCCCCTCCCTTCTGTCTCATTTCCCCTTCTTCTCCCTCCCTTGTGTCTGTTCCCCCTCTCCCTCCCCTGTCTTTTTCTCCCTTTACTCCCTGTGTGTCTCTTTGCCCTGCCCTCCCCTGTGTCTCTTCCCCCCTCTCCCTCCCATGTCTCTTTCCCCTTCTCCCTCCCGTGTCTCTTTCCCCCTCTCCCTCACGTGTCTCTTCCCCCTCTCCCTCACCCTCATGTCTCTTTCCCTCCCTCCCCCTCCCTTCCCTCCTTATCATCCTCCTCCTCCCTCATTCTCCTCATTCCTCCCCCCCTCCAATTAACCCCCTCTCTCCATTTCCCCTCACTTACCTTTATCTGGTCATCTCCTGCTGCTCTCTGCTCTCCATCGCGTCTTCTGGCTGTCCGGCCGGCATATGCTAATGACGTGATGTCACATGCGCATCACGTCATTAGCATATGCCGGGAGGACACAGGCAGAAGACGCGATGGAGGGTAGAGAACAGCAGGAGCTCACTGGATCAGGGTAAGTGGGGGGGGGGGGGTAATTGGAGAGGGGAAAGGGATGAGGAAGGTGAGGGGATGGAGACTATGGGGGTTATGCAAGCCCTGAGGGCCTTTGGCGCTCATTGCAGCCTCCGTCTATTGACAGGAACCAGGTACTTTGGGGGTGATGCGAAGAAAGACAATCTCCCTTTAAAGATGGTCTGTAATGATTCTATTCCCTGTGGCACCAACAAAATTATATCATAGTTGAACAGTCAGTGTACTAAATAAAAAAAAATACTTCTAAAGTTGTCCAACAAAGTTAAAATGCTTGTCCAACAGATTGCCAGTTCTGAGGCTGCACAGGCCACCTGCATCAGACACGTAGCGCTGCATGACCCAGCGGAGCGTGTGTTTATTGGTGCTCACATCGGGGGGCGCGACTTCAGCCCGTTTCGTGGGGTTTTCACTCAGTCTCTGCATCGGCCATCACGGGAATCCCACTCTCCTGTCCCCACTTGCAAGATATGTTGTTAAAAAAAATAAATTCGTTTTTAATGATAATAATAATTGGAAATATAATATGGCGAGAAGGGGCCTTTTATGTGGTATATTGTTTGGTTGTTGTTAATGTTTGTATTGGCGAGAGGTGAGTTGCCTGGCCTAAGTGAGCATGGCCCTACCTCACAAGCGTGCTTAGAATAAGCATTGGCGGCCCTGGGCACAGACCCAAGGTGTGAGGTCACTGTCCATGGCCAGGTTCCTCCCTCAATTATGTTAATTAAGGTTAATCATGTTATGATAATTTATTATGTAAATTAATAAAGATGTGGCCTATGTTTCTCCCACCCAGTTGTCGTATCCATTCATTTCATGCTTGGGTCATGAATTACTTTTAAAACCCGTGTTTCAGTTTTCAGCCAATCATCTGATTTCATTGACATAAACATACCGGGATACGTGCAAAGGCATAGCTATATGTTTCTTATTAAAATTAGTTTTATGACTTTTTCCATGCTTAATTATGCTTTTATTTACACTTTTTATTTGGGGGGCTCATGCAGCAAATAATGAAATTCAATTTTCTTGCATATATCCCGTACTGAATAAGCCTGTGAAAATAACTTGAAAAATACAAACTTTGGACAAGAAAACAGTACATGCCTGATCCTCATTCAGACTTTTGGAATAGTCAGGAGGCGCGGGGAGTTGATTCCAGAAATTAAAGAGTGAAGGTTAAATCTATTTGCATTTTACGCATTGGATAGATGGCGCTGCCCAGTTTCCTTTGCTCTGATTACTTGGAGAGCTTCTATCTGATCACGGGAGTCTTGAAGTATATGTATCCCAATGTGGTCTACTCAGTACGATATGAAGTGCCTTGGCTACAGTGCCTGTTGGAATGGGGATTCTTCAACAAATATATTCCACCAGCAATGAGAACATCTGGCTCCCTTATGACAGTAAATTGGGGCATTTTACTTCATAATTCAATAGTTCTCTATTCAACTCCAATTTGGGTAAAAAAAAATGATTTTGACTAGATCAATGGAAGCATTGGTAGTAATGACATGTAATTAGGATCCTATGTTGTGTTATTGTTAAATCATCTTTAACATGTAAGAGATACTTGGTGTAATTTATTAATCCAGACAGTTCTTTGTTCCGTAGTAACAAGCTGTGTTGTTATTGAATTAGCATTAATTTAAACCAGTTACTCAAATTAGTCGTGGTGTGCAGAAAGGGGCCTAAAAAGGAGATCCGAGCTCATCTTTTGAAAGAATAGCTAGAAAGCATTGGCAAATTGAAAATGTGAGTCACCCAAGATGGACAGGTCATATGAGAGAGGTCAGACAAATCGAGGTACACTGGAGAAGGAACTCCTGTATTTTTGCTAAGAAACCCTCATGGATAAACAGAATTATACACAATATGTTCCTGGCGTGAGGCAGTCCATTTGGTCACGAGGAGTAGGACACAGCTGAACCACATAGATAGAAGGTAATTCAGTTTAATGATATGATGTGGAAGATATGAAGAGTTTTCTCTGTGTCCTAGAGCACACACACACACAGGTTGTGATGGGATGATCACTTTCGTTTGGACTGCATCCCTCCCCAAGCAAGGTGATGATCTCTCCTGTGGCTATTATATGGCTGCTTAATTGAAATTGCTATATCAACGGCCTTAGCTGACTTATATGCATAGTTTCTTGTTTAATCATTCAGTTGTGTTCAACTCTCCATGACCATATGGACCACAGCACGCCAGGCACATCTATCAGTCGCTTCTTCTTTGAGCTCTATCAAGCTCATATTCATTGCATGCCTGTATTGTGCCTTGCCCCTTCTTCATCCTTAGCCCTAATACCCACCCCCCCAGCCATGTTCTACACCTCAGGTCACCAGTGTCTCAGTGTTTGGGTCACACTCTCAGCTCTTTGTTTTTTTCCTGAGCTGAATCTCTGCAAGTTTTCCACTGTGTTTTGGGCTTGTGTCTCGGACAGGTTGCAAGATGGACTAACCTTCTAAGATGCGCCCATATCACTACATGTATGACTTGACTTGAAAGACATACCTGATCCTTCTGAAGGGTCCCTGCAGTTGAGTAATTTCAGATTATCTCCTCAGAAATAAAAAATAATTATTTCCTTGGGATTATGGCTATACTGTGGACATCAACTCCAGAGAATGGGGAGTCCTTCAGATCTGGATCAGAGGGAGGACCTGTCGCTGGTTTCATCTATCAAAACTCTTAACTTTCTCCAGATGCTGGTGCTACCAATCTATAAAGACTGTGTGGACTTGTGCGGGAGGTCCTTTTCTTGGATTCCATACTGTTACCCCTCTTCCCTCTCCAGGCACCACTCCAAAGTACTGCTTTAGATAAGAAGCCACTTGGCTCCATTGTCATTCCAGAAGAACCTGTCCATAGGGTTGCAGCACTCTGAAGTCATCATGTTCTAAGTCATAGAGGCTCCATTGACCCCATTCCCCATCGTCGCTCTTCTTGCACAACCCCACCGACTGGTTCAAGTTGTGTCTTATATTCTCACTGTCAGACAACAACACCTTGTCCTAGGATCGGTATCTTCAGATGTCCCAGATGTTCAGATGTTTGTTAATATCTCTATGGATAATGTTGGCGGTTTATAAATAAAGAGTAATAATGATAATAATTATTATTATAACTAATATGATATTTCTTTTGGTAAAGCAATAAAATATGATGCATATGTTGATTACTGCATTATAAACTGTATTAACCCCTGATTCCTATTTTAATAGTAGCCATAACTTGGGGAGAATGATGAATGTTATACTGTAGTCGCCATGTATATAACATGTTATTTATGACGTATTAAATAAAGGACCACTGTGTTAACGCTAACAACATGAGATAGCAATATTCAACATTACATTTCATATTTCAATATCAACTGACTACAGGGTCAAAGAGGCATGAGGTTTTGTCTAGCAGCCAGCTGCTAGATTTATACCAACTCAATAATCTCCATTGAAGCCGGGAGACTTGTGTTAAAGAGGTTTCCTTTAGCAGCAAACATTTTCTCTTGGGTCAGCCTTTCGATTTTTGTTTATTTTTCTACCAAATTTGAATGTTTTTTTTAAAAGCGTATATACTGTACCTGTACTTGTACCTCAGCCAACCCTCCCACTATCACTTTAATGACCTTAGCTGGGTGGAAACAAACACTCAACTGAAAATGGATACTCTATTCTTGGAAAAGAAGGCCCCTGGAGTCAGTATGGGGCAGTTAACCGGGCAATGTGTTGGGAGTGTAAGATTGTGTTATATAAGGGGGAGGAGCTTACAGTGAGTCACCCGGCTGGAGTTTTTCCTGCTCTGGGCAGTTGTTCCAGGGTACCTCATGGTGAAGGTCCCGCCGCCCTCCCTATTTTTTTATTTAAGGGGTATTGTCACAGTCATTAGGCGGGGGTGATTGCTCTCACTAAGGGGGAGCAGATTATGGTGGTGGAATACAACTCAAATGGGGGGAGGTCTCTTGGTCATGGTGTGCTGCGAGACCTCAGGTGGTGGGCTCCCCTTGATGTTCGTGAGCAATCACCTCTGGTTTGTTTTTGGTTAATTGTTAATTTAAATAAAGGCTGTGGCCAGTTTTATTCCCATATCGGTGTCTGTGCTTTATTTATGGGCAATTGGTGGGTGGTATTAGAGTTACGTACATATCACGTATGCAGAGGCCAATGAATTTAATACAGAATATTTTGGTTATAAATGAGTAAGCAGAGATTTATTAATGATCGATGCATAATTAAAATAACTATCTCACCTTGCTAGGGCATTACAGTGGTCCTTTAGGTTGCCCCTCGATATTAACTTTAACTCTTACAGCTGCCAAGTAAAAAAATGAATGAGCGTACATCTGACCTTATTCAAATATAAATCATTTTTAACAAATAAAAGTAAGGGGGCTACTCCAAAGAGTTGAAATATATTGTGATTTATCGCAACACGTCACAGCTATTATTAATGAATCTACCCCAAATATTCATCAAATTACTTACATAAAATATATGTTTTTATATGTTCACTGCACTTTGATTATAACCCACGCACTAAATAGCACAATAGAAAATGCACAAATACAGCCTACAGCCATCGCATTATTGGATATGGTGATCCTACCCAAAGATAAGAACCGACATTCCTTAAATGAAGACAGTCATCACATCTTCAAATGTTTAAAGATAAGAATGTATTAATAAGCAGTTGTTGATGGACTGATTTTGATGTTTAAAATGTGGCTTTAACTGAAAATGAAATGCCATGAGACAGTTGTAACAGTACCCAGCAGTGCCCCTCGCCAAAATGCAATGAAGTTATTGTATAGATGCCCAAGGTAGAAACTAAACATTTATTGGTACCATCCATTCTTCAGGGTTTGAGGTTGCACCATGGGCAGGTGGTACTAAATTACTATGTAGTGGTGAGAAGAGCCGGTCTATAGCATTGTGAGACTGGAAATGCATCATTAGATGCGGTATGACAGTGTTACCCAAGCCTCTCGCCAAGGACCCATAGACACGCAAGCCAATTTGTATTCAACAGGTCACCTGTATTTACACAGTGTTAAACCTAAATGGCCTGTCTGGGGGATGTTTGAGTAAAGGGTTGGGAATATATATACTGTGATGTGATTGGTCTCTACCATCTTATATCACTAAAATTGTGATGGCGTGATCCCCTCACTGTATGTAACATGTGACAGTGGGCACATCCTTGCAGCTTCCTCCTCCTAGAGTGGCCATGCTCCTGTACCCATACATGATATTACCTGGCAAGGCTCTCCGTGCATTATTATTTTGTCTGTGTTATTGTTTAGTCATTCTGTTGTGTCCCACTCTCTGTGACCCTGTGTAGTACACAGGCACATCTGTCAGCCGCTGTCCCATGTCAAGCTCATGTTCATTGCTTTGATGACCTCGTCTATCCATCTCTGTCCCCTTCTTCGTGTGCCTTCAATCTTTAACAGCATCAGAGTCTTCTCTAGGGAATCCTGTATTCTCATGATATGGACAAAATATTTGAGCTTCTTCAGCCTCATGATCAAACCTTCCAGTCAACAGTTTGTCTTGATTTCCTAAAGTATTGAGTGACTGGATCTTCTTACAGTCTAAGGAACTCTAAGCAGTTTTCTCCAAAACCACAATTCAAAGGCATCAATCCTACAGCGCTCAGACTTGTTTATGGTCCAGCTCTCACATCCACATTATTATCACATATTATAGATGTCGTAATTGTGAGTTGTTGTCACGCAGTGTTAAAAATTACGGGCTTGCGCATGCACAATGAGCGCCGTAGGCACTCATATCGAGGCCCGCACGACTTGGCTGCCGAAGGCGCTTATTGTAGGCCTAGTGATGAGCACCATAGGCGCTCATTGCAAGGGCTGCAGCACTTGCTGCAATGAGCACTGTAGGAAGACCCCCAAAAAAGGAAGACCTCCAAAAAATGACAATCATTTAAAAAAATTCACTTACAACCTCAGGTGGAGAGGCAGGGAGCCTGGGAGTCAGGTTGCAAGCTAATTTAAGCTTTAATTGATGTTTTTCAGACATAAAAAATCATCTAAATGAAGGGGGGGGGGGGGAATGGCAGCCGTAAAAATGGAAATCTTAACACTTAGGTGTGCGACGCGAGGCTCGGAACACTTTGAAAAAAACAACTCAGTAACACTTAGGCTCTCATTGCGTGGCTTGCAAGACTCGCGCAGGTAGAGACAGGAGAAAGACACAGGAGAGGGAGAAGGGGGACATGCAGGAAAAAGGCACGGGGGGGGGGGGGGAGAGGGGGGAAAAGAGACACAGGGGAGAGAAATAAGGGAAAAAAAAGGCCAGGGAGATGATTGGAAATATGGACAGGAGAGAGGGCAAACAGACACAGGGGTCAGATAGTGGGGAGAGGCTCACAATGAGCTCAGAATGTGCTCATTGCAAGCCATGAAAGTGTTGGGTTGGCCGAGGACTGCAATGAGCGGCGAGGACCATAACGTACACGATGGGAGAGGCTCGCAATAAGCGCCTAGAACCTTGCATTGTGTGGCAATCAGCATTGCCAGATTACAAATTGTATTGCCGTCATTTTTGAAAGTTAATTCCCTAATTTACATTATAGTTATATGTTCTAATTATATGTGAGAATATTATTAACACAGAAGCCTTGACATAACTTTTATAAACCTTCTGTTTTTAGAATACAATCTTCATGGATAACACTTAATAGAATATTATTTCTACTGCAGTTTAAATTATAATGCATGATGCTTACTGCCATTTATATCACATATCAATGGAAGATCCAATCTACATGAAACCTTACAGTGGGATCTAAGACCATCTGCATGACTCCGCTCCTCCTTACGGGACTTATGTGTTTTAACTTTTCCTAATCAAACAAGCAAACTGACACTGATCTGAATCCACAGCTAAAAATAACTTAATGTGTGCATACAAGTGGGGTTGATAGAGGGGCCATATGTTGGGCCACAATTGGTTCTAGAAGACCTAAAGGGACAAATTGCTTAAAGACACGGGGTCTTTTGTAACTGTAATATGTATTTTTTGCATAAGCATCCCCTTTTAAAGTGAAAGTATTATTTTTAATAGACCAGATTTATGTGACCTATATAATACTCTAATAGTCCCAGGCGTGGGAATCTCAGTGCTTACCTGTATCTTTATTTCATCTGCTTGCCTGTTTTATTCCCCTTCCCCGGCCTCTTATTTGCCTTTTTGGCATATTCCCAGCTAAACCAATGTTATATTAATCCTATTTATACCGCGTAAGTGCTACATGTGCTCACGTCTGAACTTTAAACCTTCACATAAGGTGCAGGGCTGCAAGTCTCACTACTTGCATATTGTAGCATTTACATTGTTTTGCTCAGAATTATGGAAACTGTGCTCAACTATGCTGAAATTAATCAATTGCAGGAAAGGGCTTTTCCCAAAAAACAGAGCCAAAAAAAGACCAAAAAGCAATGGAAAAAAGAGCTGTGATACAGAAAGCAATAACAAAGCTTTATTTCCCACAGATCTGTTGCCTGACATGGTATGTACATTTTAATTGCTTCATAAACTCATATTTGGTAATAAAGATTACAAAGTTAAGGTTTCCAGTTTGCCTACGAACCCTCCCCGAGGTCTCCTTCACCAAATGTCTCTTATAGGATCCTCCTGACATCTGCGATGCAACTTTCCATTTCATTATTATTTTTTTTAACAAAAAGTCTCAACTTGACCACAGACATTTTTTCGAGGGAGTATAAGGAGGTGAATAAGATTAAACACAGTTTATTTGTTATTAAAACAAAGGGAATCGTTGGATATCCAGATTGGAGGATGCTTTGAAAACTGGGTGTGGGCCCAGACAGAGAGCTAATTGTTTTTTAACCCCAGGGCCAAAAAATTGAATTTTGTTCGATAGTGGAACATGTTTAACTAATGAGGTGCAGGTCTATCTGTATCAAACCTCATGCCGGATGTTTGGGGGATTGGCGTGGGAATAAGTCGAGGAATTCTAGCTAGGCACATAGTCAGTGTTTCTTAACAGCCAGTCCCAGGACTTATTCTTGTCCTTGAGACTGCAGCAGAAATTAAAAGTTGTTTGCTACTAGGGAGGAAAGCTATGGCAAGTCTGGATACGCTATTAAATAGTAAATAAATATCATCATCAACGATGGTCTGCATAGTTAGAATTATGGTATTCCCAGTAGTAACATACGGTTTGGAGCTGGACCTTAAAGAAGGCTGAGCGCCGGAGAATTGAGGCCTCTTAATTGTGTTGTTGGAGAAAACTGCTTAGAACTGCAAGGAGATCCAATAAATCAATACTACAGGAAATCAAAATGAACTGTTGACTGGAAGGTTTGATCATGGGGCTGAAGAGGCTCAAATATTTTGGCCATTTCATGAGAAGACAGGATTTCTTAGAGAAGACTCTGATGCTGAGAAAGATTGAAGGCACACGAAGATAGAGAGGGCAGAGGTGGAGTTGGATAGATGAGGTCATTGAAGCTCAGAGGCCAGTTAGCTGACAGATTTGCCTGGCGTTCTACGGTGCATAGGGTCACAGAGAGCTGGACATGACTTAACAACAACAACAATAACAGGAAGGAGAAGAGCCTAACACTTGATACAAAAAATCACTTAGCCACAGTTATAGAAATATTTTAGAAATACTTATCTGCAGTTAATCTGGCAGGTTTTCGTGAATTGTCCCAATAATCCAGGTTTTACTTGTTGCCTGTCTATTATTGACCAGACCTATTTGTGACAATTGGCGTGGAGTCTGCTGGTCACCATTGAAAACCTCTATCCAAAGAACTCACTTATCCATCATACCACATAAACCCTAACTGATCCTCATCAGTACCCTGCCCAAAAGCGTTATTATAAAACATTATTAAGAAAATGACGGTTTACACATCATTGCATACAAAAGGCAAATACACCGAACAATCTAATGAGCCATGTTGGAACACAAGAAATGGGTGAAGATACACAAGGAGCAGGAAAATACACAACCACACTGTATTAGTCCGTACTTAGATGGTGGCCAGATTATTCCACCATAAGGTACCAAAACCTGGCATCTGAGTCACATCCCCACCATCAGGATGAGCGCAACTTCACGAGTTTATAGTCTATCTATCTATCAATAGTATTTTACTTACCCAAGCATGCTTAAATTCCTTAACTGTGTTTGACTCCACCACTTGAAGGTAGTTCTCCTTTTTTACTAAAGTAGTGCTTTCTCATGTTAACCCTATATCTTCCACCTTCCAACTTCAAACCATGACCTCTTGTACTTGTATTGTTGTATTGCTCTTTTCTGGAAGATACTTCACTCCTGAACTTTATTAAATTAAGATTGATATCACCCACTCCATTCTGTCCTCTACATTCCAAACTTCTCTCTATCTACTCATATACTTTCATATACATCTAAACATTTGCATGTCCCTGACAGGGTTCCCAGAATGCAGTGTAATAACTGTATTTCTTGGAATTCTGGGCTGGAAAAAATGATGGCTGGCAATGCTGTTTGCTACACAATGTGAGGCTTTTGGTCCTCTGAGCACCTTCGGTGCTCATTGCGAGCCTCTCCCCTCATGTACTTCAAGTTTACTGCTTTGCACTGATCACCTTAGGCGCTCACCATGAGCCCCACGATGAGTGCCTTTGGTGCTCATAGCAGGGCTTGCAATAAGCGCCTTTGGCGCTCATTGCAAGCTTCACCAGCTCGCGCCGCTCATTGCGAGTCTTTCCGCTCACCTACTGTACGGGCCGCTCATTGCAGGGTTCATTAACCTGCAAGTTTTGTGCTTGGGAATGATATGTGTCTCTTTCCAGCATCTCCCCCCTGTCCCTTCCCTGTGTCTTTCACCTCTGTGCGTCTGCTGAATGTTTGCGTGGCGCGCACTGACTGCAGTTGGTTTTATTTGCAAAGTCCCGCGTGCCTGGCGTTGTTCGTGTAAGTGGCAGTCTATTTTGTACATTTTGCAAGCCTGCCGTTGCTGAGCCTCGTTTTCATGCTGTTTCTGGAAATTTGCATTTTTCGGCCACCATTTTTTTCCTTGCTTAGGCGATTTTGGAGTGACGAAAAACTCCAAATATGGGTATAATTCGGTTGCAAACTCACTCCCATGCTTCCTGTGTTTCCCCCTGTGCTATATGTGGGTGTGTTATAATTTTTTGTACATGTTTTTTGGGTGGGTTTTTAGAGTTACACGCTTGAACAGTGCTGCGCCGCTGCTGCGCGAGGCTCGCACGTGTGACAGCGCCGCTGGCTCGTCACGCTGTTTGCAGTTGCGACCTCGCTTTGCAAGGTCGCAACTGCATGACCTACATCGCAAACGTCACCAACATCGCTAGATCCACAACTATATATGTGATATATATATAATATATTTATACAAATCTACATAGATTTGATAAATTCCCTTTATAATATACCACAGCTCTTCTGTCTGGGAGATTAAAAGATTTTTTTCTCAGACAAACTCATAGAAAATAATCACTAGTTGTGACTCACTAGCTGAGACAATCATTTGGTATTTCCAGGAATCCTCACTCTTTATCATTCAAAAAGTAATAAATAATATTCCCCAAAGAATATTCAATCTTGAATTCCTATGGAAATGTTTACATTCATACATATACAATTCATCACCAATTAGCACAGTTTAACCTGTGGATATAAAAGCAATTAATTCTTTGCAGGAGGCAAGAAGAGCTCATCACAAATATATTTTCCATACTCAAACTTAAAGATATGTAAAACGTTGAAAAAAATCAGCAAGCTGTCAGAATATTGTAGGAAAATTGTAGGTCATCGATGAATGCTAAAGGCACCCACCATTTTTATGAGATAGAGACACTGTTGATGGCCATAGGAGCAAGCACCATTAAAGGAAAAGTGTGGTATGTAGTGATGTCGCGAACATCAAATTTTCGGTTTGCTAACAGCGGACACAAACTTCCATCAAATGTTTGCGAACCGGCGAACCGCCATAGACTTTAATGGGCAGGCGAATTTCAAAACCCACAGGGACTCTTTCTGGCCACAATAGTGATGGGAAAGTTGTTTCAAGGGGACTAACACTTGGACTGTGGCATGCCGGAGGGGGATCCATGGCAAAACTCCCACAGAAAATTACATAGTTGATGCAGAGTCTGGTTTTAAGCCATAAAGGGCATAAATCACCTAACATTCCTAAATTGTTTGGAATAACGTGCTTTAAAACATCAGGTATGATGTTTTATCGATCAGGTAGTGTAAGGGTTACACCCGCTTCACAGTAACAGACCAATCTCCACGTTTAATGCACCGCAAACAGTCCCTTTGCACAACCCCAAACTCCCCATTTGCACAAGGTTGGATACCAAGCTAGCCATGTCCTGTTCCTTGTCCTCACTGATGTCATTGAAGGTCTCTTCCTCCACCCAGCCACCAAGGGTCCCCGAAAGGTGAGAACAAGCCCCCTGGGACGCCTGCTGTGTTTGGTCTTCAACCTCCTCAAAGCCACCTTCCTCCTCTGACTCCTCTTCTTCAGACTCCCAGAGTCTGGGGGCTTCCACTGCCCAGCATGGAAGATTATACACAGGTCAGAGTCTGGGGGCTTCCACTGCCCAGCATTGAAGATTATACACAGGTCAGAGTCTGGGGGCTTCCACTGCCCAGCATGGAAGATTATACACAGGTCAGAGTCTGGGGGATTCCACTGCACAGCATGGAAGATTATACGCGTTGCCTCTGTCTGCGTTATTATAAGGTGTGTCCCGTTAAGTAGTAATATTCCTATCGGTTTAATCCCTGTTACGTCCACTTTTAGGGGCGTGTATATGGCATGGATTTTTGGAAGCGGGAGATGGAAAAAGATGCTTGGTCGGTCCTCCCACTTCAAATTTGGGGCACTGCACGTGCATTCTAAGGTGACACCAGATATGAGTGTCACTGTGCACTGGCAAAAGTTGGCAGAGTAGATGCAATAGGCTTCACACACACGCCTGTAGGCAGGCAATTGCTATTCAATCTATTACAGTCAAAAAAGTGTTGTTTTATGTCACTGAGCACAATATAAGCTGTGAGCCTGACACAGGTAGGCAACTGAAATTAGATTACAGGAAAAAAATGGTTGTTTTCGATGTATGTTACACCACCAGGTATTAGAAGTGAAAATAAGCACAATATAAGCTGTTAGGTGTTAGCCTGTCACACACACACGCTGGCAGGCAGGCATAGATTACACAAAAAAAAATTATAAAATAAAATAAATGATGTTCAAAGTTTCCTCAATGATAAAGTATAGGGGGCGAACCGAAAAGCGCATGTGTTCGCCGTTCGTGACGGACGCGAACATGAGAAAATCACCGCGAATAGTTCTCCGGCGAACTGTTCGGGACATTACTAGTGGTATGGCATGGATCCTGAAAGAATTTAGTAAACAAAAAACACTTGGTGCAACTACTGGGCTGAGTGACCCTGAAAAACCTTTATAGGCCAATGGGGTACACCATGAAGTCATCAATGCCTAACAATAAGGCCTCTCTACATTGCTTTTCTCCCTTCTGGATCACTACCTTGTCGTGGTGGAGGGGCTAGTGTACCTCAATGAAGCTGTGAGCTATACCATGTAAAGTCACCCATGATGGGCAGGTCATAGCAGAGAGGTCAGACCAACGACTGTCCACTGTAGAAGGAACTAGCAAGCCACTCCAGTAACTTTGCTAAAAAAAACTCTATGGACAAGCACAATGAGAGACATAACGATATGGCACTGGAAGATGAGCCCCTCAGGTCAGAAGGTGTCTACCACATTACGGAGGAAGAGCAGAGGGCGAGTACGAGTAGCACCAGATCTAATGAAGTGGTTGGGCCAAAGCTGAAAGGACACCCAGCTGTGAATGTGTCTGGAGGGGAAAGGAAAGTCTGCTGCTGCAAAGAACAATTCAGCATTGGAATCTGAAATATTAGATCTATGAACCAAGTTAAACTGGACGTGGTCAAACATGAGATGACAAGGCTAAACATCAAGATCCTGGGAATTGGTGAACTTAAATGGACTGGTATGGGACATTTCACATCAGACAACCACCAAATCTTCTACTGTGGTCAAGAACCCCGCAGAAGAAATGGAGTAGCTCACATAGTCAATCAAAGAGTAGCCAAAGCAGTGCTCGGTTCCATCCCAAATGAGAGAATGATTTAAATTTGAATTCAAGGCAAGTCATTTAATATCACAGTGATCCAAGTCTATGCTCCAACCAAGGCTGCTGAAGAAGCTGAAGTTGTCCAGTTCTGCGAAGACATTCAACACGTCATAGATATAACACCAATCAAAGCTGTTACTGTCATCATAGCAGATTGGAATGCTAAAGTAGGGAACCAAAGGACACCTGGAATAACTGGCAAGCTTGGCCGTGGAGTACAAAATGAAGCAGGTCAGAGATTAGTAGAATTTACTCTGGTCACAGCAAACACCCTCTTCTAACAGCCTCCAAGTTGACTCTACACATGGACATAACCAGATGGGCAATATAGAAATCAGATTGACTATATACCTATATACTTTGCAGTCAAAGATGGCGGAGCTCTATACAATCAGCAAAAACAAGACCTGGAGCTGACTGTGGCTCAGACCATGAGCTCCTTATTGCAAAAATTCAGAATTAAACTGAAGAAAAGAGGGAAAATCATCAGACCAAGCAGAGAGGAAATAAATATGCAATGAAGGTAAAGAATAGATGTAAGGGACTAGACATAGAAGTTAAAATGTCTGAAGATCTTTGGCCTGAAGTTTGCAACCTAATCCAGGACACAAAATAAAAGAATATCCCCAAAATAAAGAAAACTAAGAAGGTAAACTGGGTATCTGATGAGTCTTTGGAAGTAGCCCAGGAAAGAAGGAAAGTGAAAGGCGGTGGTGATAGAAAAAGATTTGTCCAACTGAATGTAGAATTCCAGAGGATAGCAAGAAGAAACAAGGAGACTTTCTACAATGAGCGATGCAAAGAGAAAGAAGAAGATAACAAAATAGCAAAGTCGAGAGATCTCTTCAAGAAAATTAGGGATCTCAAATGAACCTTTCATGCTAAAGTGGGCATGATAGAAGACAACAATGGTAGGGATTTAACAGAAGCAGATCAGATAAAAAAGAGATGGCAGGATTAAACTGAAAATCTAAATAGGAAGGATCTTTAAAGCAGTGATGACCTCAATAGTTTGTCCAATGAGATAGAGCCAGACATCTTGGAGAGTGAAGTGAGATGGGCCCTAGGATGTCTTGCTAATAACAAGGCAGGAGTTGATGGAATCCCAATTGAACTATTCCAAATTTTACAGGAAGATGCTGTGAAAGTGCTGCTTGCCTTATGCCAACAAATTTGGAAAATTCAACAGTGGCCAATAGACTGTAAAAGGTCAGTCTACATCCCAATCCCCCAAAAAAGGCAGTGCCAAGGAGTGCTCCAATTATCGAACAATTGCACTCATTTCACGTGCCAGCAAGGTAAAGCTTAAGATGTTACACACTAGGCTCCAACAATATATGGACCAGGAACTACCAGGTGTGCAAGCCATGTTCCGCAGTGGAAGAGGCACAAGAGATCAAATTGCCAATGTCTGGTAGATAATAGAGAAAGCAAGAGAGTTCCAGAAAAACATTTACTTCTGCTTCATAGACCATTCTAAAGCCTTTGACTGTGAGGATCACAACAAAATGTGGCATGTCCTTAAAGAGATGGGAGTATAAGATCATCTCATCCACCTCCTGAGGAACTTGTATCTGGACCAAGAATCCACGGTCAGAACCGTATATTGCCACCTTATTTATTCAACTTATACGCAGAATACATCATGCGTAAGTCTGGACTGCATGAATCCAAAGCCGGAATCAGTATTGCTGGAAGAAACATCAACAATCTCAGAAACACTGATGATGACTATGATGGCTGAAAGTGAGGAGGAACTAAAGGACCTATTAATACAGGTAAAGGAAGATAGTGCAAATGATCATGGCTAATGGCAATATCAGTTCCTGGAAAATAGATGGGGAAGAAGTGGAGGCAGTGACAGATTTTATTTTCCTGAGATCCAAAATCTCTTCAGATGGTAACTGTAGCCATGAAATTAAAAGACGTTTGTTTCTGGGGAGGAAAGCCATGGCAAGTGTGGACAGGCTAGTAAAAAGTAAAGACATTACACTATCAACAAAGATCTGCATAATTAGAAGTATGGTATTTCCAGTAGTAACATTTGGATGTGAAAGCTGGACCATAACGAGGTCTGAGCACCATAGAATTGATGCCTTTAAATTGTGGTGTTGGCGAAAACGGTTTACAATTCCTTGGACTGCGAGAAGATCCAATAAACCAGTACTTCAGGAAATCAAGACAAACTGTTCACTGGAAGCTATAATTATAAGGCTGAAGCTCAAATATGTTGGTCATATCATGGGAAGACAGGATTCCCTAGAGAAGACGCTAATGCTGCCAAAGATTGAAGGCACACGAAGAAGGGGACAACCGGGGCGGAAATGGATAGATGAGATCATTAAAGCAATGAATATGAATGTAATCGAGCTCAGAGAGACGGTGACTGACAGATGTACCTGGCATGCTGCAGTCCATAGGGTCACTGAGAGTCGGACACGACTGAATGACTGAACAACAACAACATTGCTTTTAGATGTATGAAACAAAACTACACTCCTACAAAGACTTTTGTTTGCAAACAAAATGGCAGCATGATCTACCCCTAAAAAAGTAGTATTCTCAATGTTCCCCCTAAAATAGTAGTATTCTCTATCCCCCCAAAAAATAGTAGTATTATCTCTCATCCCCCAAGAAAAATAATAATATTTTCTCCAATAAAAAGCAAGTAATCTCTCCCCCCAAAATAAATCCCATAGTTTTCAATTTAGTTCCCTCTATTCCCCAAATTATAACACTTTTATGCATCTACCAAAAAGATTAAACCTAAAAGCTAAGTAGTATAGTATCAATAAAATATGAATATTTGCTATCGGAAGTTATTAAAAGTATAAGTTATAATTCAAAATGACTTAATTTTAGCTGCCATTTAGAAATCTGATGAAGTCTAATATTTGGATGAAACGCGTCAGTATTTTTGGGAAATAAACATATTATTTTGATACTGTACCATTTAGGTTGTTTGTACTCTTTTGTTCCTCAGTTTATCATGTGGGGTACTATACATTGTATTGAAGCACTTTATTCCCTTGTGGGGTTTTTTTTTTAATGGCTATTTTTTATATTTTAAGAACTTTAGGCACATCATCTATTATTATTTAATTGTATAATTAACATTAATATATTTGGTGTATTATCATCATATTAATGCTGGGATATTCTTAGACCACTTTATAATATTTGCCCCACACTGATGAGGTCCATTCAAGATCAAAATATTGCCGTCTGTGGGTATAGCTCCAAAGTTGTCCATAATCCATCCTATGTCATGCTTTAACGTTGTATAATACAGCAAGCATATGCCTAAAGTGGTATTAGACTAAAAAGTTAAAATGCATTGTGGACTAATTTGGATGTCCCCTCCCAGTTTCCCAGAGTGCAGTGCAATAACTGTATTTCTTGGAATTCTGAGCCGGAAATATGAACACTAATGTACTATGTATATAATGTACTTATGTTAAGAGGGGAGAATGAGAGAGTGGTGAGAAAGAAAGAGAGAGATAGGAGGGAGAGAGTGATAGAGGCAGAGGAGAGGGAGAGAGTGAGGGAGGGAGAGGGAGAGAGTGAGGGAGGGGCCCAGCGAGTGAGAGGAAGCACAGAGAGGGTGAGGGAGAACAGAGAGGTAGAGAGAGAGAGGGTTACAGAGAGAGAGAAAGGGTGCGCGGAGAGGGAGATATATATATAAAACTATTTTAGTTATTTAACATTCTAAAAACATTTAATATTGTTATTTTTAATTCATACAAAAGAGAAGAAGATCAGTTTCCTACTGTGGGCTGCTTCCTATTTGTAGATATTTTGATTTATTTCTAACTGTGGATTCCCAAAGTTGAACTAAGGATAAACTCCATTCTTTATTTCATGACACATAATCAAACACAACCCTCAGCACTGTTAGACACTCCTGCTATTTTATGTGAAAAGCTCAGGTTTATTTGTATTTTGGCAGTAAGCTTGACATGAATTAAATAATCATTGTTAATATGCTCAGTACAAATTTAAAGAGATATGGAAGGTTCCTGGATTTTACTAGGTATATATTATCCCAGTGTATCTATTTACTTTTATGTACTGTATTTTATTAAGAAGTGCTTATACGCTCTGTTTTTGCTGTCTAATAGCAAACAAATAGTCCCTGTATGGGTCTGCCCTCTGCACTGTATGCAGACACAGACTATGTAGGCAGTAGCGTAGCTAGGGGAAGGCTAGGGACGCACCTCCAGGGGTGGCACATCCTTGGGGGGCGGCAAAATCCCCCCACCTGCTGCTCAACTCCATTGGCACTTTCCCCAGGCTCCATTCTCCTCCCGGCCCTGCTCTCTCTTCTTACCTGGGTGAGGAGGAGCCAGCAGTGGGTGGAGCCAGGACCAAGCAGGTAAGGGGAGTTAGAGGAGGGGGGTGATAGAGACAAGGGAGTGGGAGTTAGAGAGAGAAGGCGACAGAGAATGAAGAGAGGATGAGAGAGAGAGAGAATGGTGGGAGAGTGGAGAGTGGAGAGAGGGAGAGGAGAGAGACAGAAGGGAGATAGAGAGAGTGAGAGGGGGAGTGTGAGAGAGTTGGGGCGAGAGGAGAGAGCGTGAAGGGAGGGATGGGTGAAAATGAAGGGAGAGACGGGAGGAGGGCAGAAAGGGAGAGATAGGGAGGGGGAAAGTGAGGGAGAGGGAAGAGATAGAGAGGGAAGTATAGGGGAGAGGGAAAGAGAAAGAAAGAGGGAGAGATAAAGAGGGAGGGATGAAGAGAGAAAGAGGGGGGAGGCGGGAGAGAGGGAGGGAGGGAGAGGGAGGAAGGGAGAGAAAGGCGGCGGGAGAGGGGGTAGAGAGAGAGGGGGAAAGAGAGAGGGAGGAAAAGAGAATAGGAGAGAGAGGGGGAGTGGAGAGAGGGAGGGAGAGAGAGAGGGGGAGGAAGGGAGAGGGAAGAGAGAGAGAGAGAGAGAGAGAGAGAGCGAGAGAGAGGAGTGATAGTAAGAGACAGGAGGGAGAGTGCCAAAAGAAAGAGGGAAATGAAGTAAAGGGTGGGATGGAGAGAGAGGGAGAGGCATGGAGAGAGGGAGAGGGATATAGAGAGGGGGAGAGAGGGAGGGAAAGAGATGAGAGGTAGAGAGTGAGAGAAGGGGGAGTGTGGGAGAGAGAAGGGGACATATATATATCAATTTCAAAATGGCTATGGATTGAAGAGCGAGGCATTTGTGGGCACATTTGCATGTCCCAGCTCAGCTTCCCAGAATGCAGTGGAATAACTATTTCTCGGAATTCTGAGCTGGAATTAGTTTTTTTTTAACTTGCTTTAGACATTCAAATGTGAACACAGATGTACGTTTTATTTACTGTGCTACTGTACGGTGGAGGCTTCTATCGCTCTTTTGTCCACCATATTATAAATGATAGTTGTGGTGAACCTACTCATAAAGTCCACAACACAGGCTGAGATCCTGCTCCATGCTGATGATAGTCAGTAAGCTTGAAACAGCTGTACTTGGCTAGGATTTTTAGCTTGTGTATAATACAACCCTAGCTTGTACTATTTATTATATTTATACTGAAATACATTTTAAATAATGCTTTGTACTGTTGAGCTTTCTTTATAAAGCAAACAAATGCTCATCAGCCAGTAGAGAGGATTTTAATGGAACATGTGAATGTGTTTTGGGCTGTTTGGTATAATGATATGAGACACATATTGCTGTGGAGCAGTGAATAATGCACATGATGACCCCACTAGCAAACAACGCAAGACATATGAGTCAGGGCCTGGGCCATGATGAGCGTGATACTAAGGTCATTACATCAAAGGAGTCTGGGAATGCGTGAATAAAGCAACATGGCAGAGCGTAATTAGGGAGATTTACTGTTACAACAACCAATTAGATATGCTGTCTGGACACATGGTTCAGAATTTAATTCTATTTGTAGGATTCTTCCCATTCTGTAAAATCTGTAATAGAAGTAATCCACATAGATATTTCTATGCAAATGACCTATGTACACGCCCCAAAACATGTATAATTTTATATATATATATATATATATATATATATATATATATATATATATATATATATATATATATATATATATATATATATATATATATAGTCAGCAATGTATAGCCAGTTTTACATGCTCTTTAAGAATTTTCTTACTTGTAAATTGCCTGTTTTCTCCTCGAGCAGAGCTGCTTATCTCCACCTCCCTGGGTGCATGGCTAGGTCTGTCTGGAGGATGGATCATCCTGTAGCTTTGAATCAGGCTGGGCTATGACCTCACTGGCTCCACCCATGATATAATTAGCCCCACCCCCATGACCTACATAGAGGTAACAGCTTTATTGTAATCAGCTGGCAGCTCCCTCATAGGCCCTGTCCAGTGATAGTGCATGAGCTGTCATCGCCCTAATCCCATTACTGAGCATGCTCTGTCTGATCCAGTATCTGACCGGTCAGCCTTTTTATAACATTCTCTTTTGATTACCTTCACTTTAATTAGTCATATAATTAAAATAAACTTTTTTAAAGAACTAAACACAAAAGTAGAAGAATTGTAAAAATATGTGATAATGCACAGTGGAATCTACCATTTGAGTTTGAATGCATAATGAAAAAGTGGCAGTAAAAACTGCCAGTGCTTTCAAATAGAAAGCAAATTAGTTTACAAAGACACACCCTCCGGAGAAAAGTGGCAGATATGGTCAAATCAGCATTTTTTTTTAACCCTGCCGTATGAATAATTGCATATAGAACTAATGCCTTTTTATTTATATATGTTTGATTTCTAAAAAACGTTACATGTCAAGTTTTGTTTTGAAATGACCATTTAAAGGGATATGGAACATTTCTGGATTCTATATACAAATAGTCCCTGTATGGGTCTGCCCACTGCAGCGAATGCAGACAACCCCTTATTAGGGCTGGGCGTGCAGTGTAGTGTCCTAGCCTATCAGAGACCACGTCTCAGCTGCATGTTGCTGAGAAGTTAGTATGGGACCCAAAATAGAAAGTACTACAAGGGCAGACCTACACAGGGACTATTTGTTTGGTTTTAAAATAGAGCTTATAAGCACTTCTTAATTAAATAAAGTACATAAAAGTAAATAAATACATAGTTATATACAGGAATCTTCCATATCCCTTAAAGTTCTTCAAGCAAGTAGTGTGAGAGGTTACCATACAAGTCTATTGGATAAAAAGCTCAGCCTTTGATCCATCAAGGGAAGGAGCCTTAGACATACGTCTTCACTGACATTAATGCTCCTTTGGATGGATGTTATCCCCTATAACAAGAACTAAAGACCAGTAGGAGGTGAAGGATTGAGGAACAGCTGAGGAGGCTCAGAGAAGTTCAAGTGTGAAGATGTATATTGATTTATCTTCTACACGTTGCTCTGAGGAAGCATCTCCCGCTGCTTTATAGATGTGAAGGAAATACAGTATCTCACAGCGGGCTCTGGACACGGAGCTACAACTTGTTACACGTATGATCGATGCAGAGAAAACTTCACTGGGTCAAGTCTGGACTTCATTTAAAGAAAAGCAGAAGGTATAAAATTGCATCATTTTTCAGGGTCAGATTAGATGCCACTTTATAACTGTTTTGGGTTGAAAACCGCAGTTTGAGCTAATAGCTTTAATTAAAATTGTCAGTATTTGTTTGATTTTAGGCAATAAAAACAGAGCTTATAGGCACTTCTTAATAAAATAAAGTAAATAAAAGTAAATTTATACACAGGGATATTATATATCTAGTAACATCCAGAAACCTACCAAACCAATTTAATACCAATTATAATATCCTAAAATGTTAAATATGGATCACACTCACGCGAATGCTAGTGAGCAGAATGATTTGAGAAATACGTATTGATAGGATACAGCACAGACAAATACACTTCAAATGAAGTTGGTTTTGATTGGGTATTTGATTTAATGGCATTCTGGCCTTGCTTTTCTTGTAGAAGGCGCAGTTTCTTGATGCAGATTGGTTGAGTGGAAAAAATAAGCATTGTGGCCTCCAAGCCTTAAGTTGGTCAAGCTTGTCCTAGATTTATTTTATGGCTGCAGTGCATGTGGTTACACACTATAGATCTTCCTGTCTTCCCATAGTTAGGCTGCTCACACACACGTGCCTCTCTGCTTATAATGCAATCTCTGGTTTAATGGCTACCACATGCCTGGGGTGACTAATGAACTTCTTCACATTCTTTCTCGTCTTCATCAGTAGAAGTTTCAACTTTTGGTACTAGAGGCAGTGGAAAATATTTTGGGTCCCCAAGTTATAGTGAACCAGTATGGCAAGGAGTCATGGTAAGGTCTGATGATAGCTGAAAGATGATGGATGCCATTCCTGTGATTATAGGCTTTATGTTAAATGGTCTTCTGAGAAAAGTGACAGGAACTTAAAATATTTGCATTTTTCTTTCCATGAATAAAACTATGGAACTGAAATAAATTATCCTTCGAAGGAAACCCTGGATGGTCGGAGATAAGAAAAGCAAATGTATTCAAACTGATCTTATGCTTCAAATAACAGTACAGTTAGTTTAAAAAAAATACTTAGTGACTATCTTCAATGGAAATCAGATTATGGTGTGGGGACAGCAGGATTCCGGAATAATAATAATAATAATAATAATACTTTTATTATTATTATTATTAATATGCTAAGGGAAGAGAGTCTTGAGCTGTTCTCTTGTCTTAAAGGCGGGCCAGTTTTCCCAGTGGAACAGATGAAGTATGAAAAGTCTAACTCTTTCCTCACCAATGTATATGACCGTATCCAGGGGCGGATCTACCAGTGGTGAAGGTGGTGCAGTGCACCAAGGCCTTCCTCTGGGACCCAGTGCTGTGTAATTTTAAATGTATTTTAAATGTATTTATTTTCTGTAGTGTAGTCCCCCTGCCCTCTGTGGCCACCAGTGCCTCCTTGCTGCACCAACCCCACACTCGCCTCAGTCTGAAATTGGTGTGTGCATTTCTACTGAAGCTCCAAGAGGTGGCAGTGTGGTGCAGTTCAGCATGCAGGGGATTGTTATCAGGGAAGAAGGTGAGAGAGCAAGGGCTACATAGTGGCAGCAAAGTATAGGGGGCATGGGTTCTGTAAGGGAGGAAGAAAAGAGATTGGGGTGGGTGCTCAGGGGGGTTGGGTGCTGTGGCTGTGCAGGGATGGCTGCTGACAAGGACTTGCTGGGAATGGATGCTAGTTGGGGTGGGTGCTGTGTGGGGGTGATGTGTATATATATATATATATATATATATATATATATATATATATATATATATATATATATATATATATGCTTTTATTGGAAGGGGTCAAGGGGAGAGCAGCGAGGGATCTGATTCTGGTGGTGCGAATCACAAAATATTTTTTACAACTCCCGGGCGTGGGGGGCGCTTTTTTGGCACCGGGGCCTTGCATCCTCTAGCTCCACCGCTGACTGTATCACATTATCAGATAGAAAATAGGAGATTTCTAATTTTCTGGGCTTATTCTGGGAGCTTTGTGGATTTGGGTCAAAGTGGGATGAATAGTAGGTGATACCTTTTAGTTTATGAGTTGAAACATATTTTATGAATGAGTTACAGAGTTTTGTAATTTCAATGGTTTAAAAACGCTCTGACGTTTGAAAACTGGACCTTTGGCGATTTGAATGCGCATTTGGGTATCTGTATTTTGTACGGGGCCTATAGAGTAATGTGTGTTTATATATTGCATTATGGAATTCAAAGTTGGGAGTACAGGGGTGGTAATTGAATAGGTTTTATAGTTATTGTTGTGTCTGACTCTCAGTGACTCTATGGACAGTATCATGCCAGGCATCTTGTTTCTGATTGTGCTTATCCAAAAGGTTTTCTGGCAAATATACCGGAGTGGGTTGCCAGTTCCTTCTCCAGTGGACCACGATTTGTTTGGCCTGTCTGAAAAGACCTTCCCCATCTTGGGTGACCCTACGTGGTATAGCTCACAGCTTCACTGAAGTACACAGGCCCCTTCACCCCCACAAGGTAATGATTTAGAAGGGGATATTAGTTATACATATCCTTATATGTTTGAATGTGTTCAGATTAGATATAAACTAGTAGTCATAGTACCAGATACATAAAGCCTGATTCACTTTTTTAGCTCAGGGTAGACAAAATTACCTGCCTATTTTATCATCTACATTAATTAAAGAGAAACTTGGCATCTTATGCCACTGATGATGGTACAGAACGTCATTGGAGGAACTCGGAAGCTAATCACATAGTACATTGAATTAACTTATTTTTATAAGTTTTATATCCGACTATCATATATAACTTGACCAAATATATATATTTTTTCATTGTGTTGAAATATCCCTTTCTCTACTTAATAATGGCTGCTTAAAGTTTATAGCCCCTTCTGGATCACTACATTGTTGTGGTGAAGGGGCTTGTGTACCTCAATAACGCTGTGAGCTATACCATGTAGGTCACCCAAGATGGGCATGTCACAAATCGCAGTCCACTGAAAAAGGAAGTGGCAACCCACTCCAGTATACTGTATAACGGGTTGGAGTTAGTTTATGGCCTCTGTGAAATCAGATCTATAAACGACGGGGGTTGGTAATCTTGGTGACGTGGTGTGGGGGAAGTCTTTTGGTGTTTATGATATATTTCTATGCGAGCAACAATAAAGAGAGTCTGTTCTGTACTAAGCAAAGGTTCATGTGTGCTCCTTACATCCTAACAAAAGGGATCTGATTATGCCTGTAACTGATCTGGATTCAATTTCTGGGTGCTGAGATTGAACACAAATGCACAACCTAGAAGGAGAAAATGGAGGTGCATGTGGCCCCTCAAATTTGGGTCATTACAGACACCTGCTGATGTTCAGCAACAACCATAATTGCAAACCCTGTCCTGCAGAAAATGTAAACTCCCCTCTCTCACACACACAGCTTTCACCAATGTATCATGGATGCCTCCAGGGATCAGAAGAGGGTTTAAAATGTAATTATGTTTCTTAATTAAAAGTTAGCTTAACCTAATTATGCTCTTAGACTCAAAATGTCAACATATTTTTCCATTGCATTGTGGTTATTTTATTATAGCGGTCTAAACTTTGCTATTTTCTACTGCACAGAGTTCCATCTTTGTAAATGCGTGACGTCTTCATCAGAGGCGATGTTGGGTTTTGGGTTTCCAAGCCGTTGCTTTATAGGGAGACAATGTTTAGTTTGACTCATGTGTCTAATCTCCATAAATAAATACACATGCATTTAAACAGAGCATCTTCTCTCAATTATTGAAGGTTTATTGAGTGTTAAAAGGCTACATTTTCTCCATGCCATAATCAGTGCTGACAGAGCCAACTTCTAAATGTCTTCACAATTCAGAACATATGGCAGTAAAGAACGTGAATCCCTTTGTCCGGCTATCTGTGAGGAATCTAAGCTCACACTGTAGATAAATATTTTTAGTGGGGCACCTTTTTAAGTCAGTACATGCACAAGAAAATAGCAAATTAGAACAACTAAAGGAAAACAAGAAGTATAAATAAATACTCAGCAGCATTTCATATCAGTCCATACAAACTGGTCAAGTCAGTTCATGTTTGTACTGAAAGCCGAGATGGGAATTTAACCTTCAGCCGTTGCAAGACTTGTCTTCCAAAGGAGGCCTCAACTGAATGATGAAAATCTCAACCTGTTTAAATAAAATAAAAATGTAATATTTCTTTATATATACAATGATGAGATCAATTTAAGATCGAAACAGCTGTCTGTGGGTGGGTTTCCTAACCATGCATAATCCATCCTATGCAATGCTTGAAAGTTGTGTAATAGAGCATGCATTTGCTAAAAGAAACCATATATAGAGTAGTATTGATTAAAGAAAATGCATTGTGGGCTCATTTGCATGTCCCGCCCAGTTTCCCAGAGTGCAGTGCAATAACTGTATTTTGTGATCTTCAGTCTCTTTCTGAAACTGTCCAAATTAGGGGCCCCTTCTGACACGCCAGCTTACAGATAATGTAAGCCAAGAACATAGATGTGTAGTTATGTATTGGGAATGTAAAAAACATTAATAAATATGTTAATTTTGATATACTTTAAAAAATACTTTACTACTACTGTGCATAGCAATGGACACTTGGGTTTGTCAACTTGGGTTTTATGGGGCAAAGGAAGCTAATGGTGTGTGGGCAAGAGAAAGAGGATCCAAGGAGAGGACTCGGGCAGCCCCTGGGAGACATAATGGGGGGCAGGGGCTTTTGACCCGGGCAGGAGACAGAGAAGTAATGATTTGAATTTGAGTGGGAAACTTAATTGCTTTCATGAAAAGAGATATTTGTCATCTTCTCCAGTTATATCCTGGGTTATTTATCCCCCCCCGACATGTGTTGGAAAGCAGCCCAACCAAACTGGATAAGTCTTGAAAATGATGGCTAGTTTCATTAGGTATTTGGGTGCGGTATCTCTTAGACACGTTGATTTGGAGACAGCAGATTCGTCTACGTTTTTCCTTAAGGATGTGGTTCACCTCAATATGATGGATCTTTAACTTTGCCCTTTTCTAAAAGGATAAAGCAGGCCTTAGCTATTAGGTTTGGCCGCACTAGACTTGTTAGCCTGGCCTTGTGGAGGCGGTGCTTGTTCTTTATTAGTAAATTTCATATCTGGCATAGAATTAGGTGGCTGGGAGGCAGTGTTTCTCTAGGGCACGGGGTTCCTGGAGATGGCGTGGGATACCATGCTCCCTCACCCCCTTGTGGTTGGTTACGGCAAGCACTTGCTCTTTTCCTTTATATGTTAATACTACTGTGGCCTGTTTTATCCCAAGTACGTGGTCTGTTTATGTGTGGTTCCGGGGGTAATGGAATTCCTGGATGGTATCGAATGTATTTGGATCAGAAGCTTAGGGTGACTTGTCTCTCTTGTTAAATATAAAGCATTGGCCCGCTGCATTGTGACCCCTATGTCCCAGGCTGGACAACCCAGCTGTATTGTAAATGATAATATTCCGTCTCATTATGGACCGATTTTACCATTGACCTACCCAATATGGAAGACTTATTATTTTCCCCATTGGTGCGTGGCAGTGAGGTTAATAATGAGCAACATGTGTACATTCTTCAATCCTGTATATTAAAATAGTTTTACACCAGGGACTCTGTAATGTAAAGCTCACAATGCTCCTTAAGATCACATATTACAAACTGTGTGTCTTTTATTGATCATAAAACACAACTATCTCTGCCAAGATTTAACGTGCATTTTTTGTAGTACGTTTAATCTAAAAATATAAAATGTTCTAGTGAGATCCAGATTCACCTGATATAAAGGAAAGATTGAAATGGCGTTTGTTTTATAGACAGACATAAATATGTTATAGGGAAAACACAAGAAATAGTTATATTGCATGTTTAGGAGAATTGACCGTAGAGATTATTAGCAATGATAATGCTCTATCTACATAGAATATATCACAGTAATATACTTGGATTAAATTATTTCAGTTATTTTAGTGAAATATTCCTTTTTAAATTTGCATTTTATTTTAACTCTGATAAGAAACTGGTATCCTTAGGAAGTTAATTATCAAATTACCTAAAGGTGTTGAGAAGGAATTCAAAACCGATCAAAAAGACTGACAATCAAAAAGGGGTGAATTTATTGAACATTATAAGTGGGTTAGATAATTTGAGAAGGTGTGTGATGTCATTTTTCCCATAGAAAATAATGCATAATAAATACAGGGATGCTCATCTCATCCACATGATTCCCACCAAAATCCCATTCAGTGATACTTGATTCCCATCAAAATTCAATTCAGTGACATTCACACTGTGATAATATGGCACAAGATGTTTAACTTAATGTAAACCATCATAATTTAGAGAGTCAGAACATTACTGTGACTTTTGAGAATCTCCATATTGCATCTTCTAATGCACATAGAATGACTAGCAGCTTCCTATTGGTCCACGTGTGTAGCTTCTAGTGCAGGAAAACGTAGTTCTACCCATAAAAGGAGAAGTAATGAAAAAAATATTTATAATCTTTAGTTAATTTTATACATTTAACATTAATATTTTTGTAAGAATTATCTTCTCATATTTTTTTATAGATACAGAAATTAAATCATGTCTATTTCTCTCTTATTTAGTTTTTATTATAGTTTATAATGGGTAGATTTGTTTTTAATCATAAAAAGTTAACAAAAATATTAAATCAGCCTTTAACAGCCAACTATTACATTAAGTTTAAAGTGGCACTGGGGTCAACATGGCTTGTTGTTTAATTTTTTAATAAAGGGATCCATTTAATAATTTTTAGTTAAACTTGAAAACAAGTTTTCTTTTTTTTTTTTTTTTTTTTTTTTTTACAGATTTTTAACAAAAATATACAAAGAATATTGATGGAAAAAATATAAATTATCTAATGATATTTAACAAACTGAAATGAACAATACCAATGAATTTAAGTAGAAATGTATCTTGAAACAAATCAAAATGCATGGTATACTTATTATTATCTAGTTGGGTCACACATTATAGTGAATCTTGAGATAATTTAAATTGGATTAAGGATTTTGCTCTTATTATTTAATTGATTACTAAAACCCTTTTTAGCTGTTATGAACGCTCAAAAAAAAAAAAAAATATATATATATATATATATATATATATATATATATATATATATATATATATATATATTAATTTCATTGAAATGCAATAAAAATAGAATATGAATATGTATATTTATGTAGCCCAGCCTTGCATGTAGTTACAATTCCTCCGCTCTACTAATCAGGCTGACACCATCCGCTGCACAGAACAGCCCGTACATACATATGTACAGAAAACAAGGGATAACATTAGTAATATAATGCATGCACCGTACACTATGTCCTCAGCGCCACCTGCCAATAGATCGGAAGATAGCAGCCTATCTACCCTAATAGAACGTGACACCATCGTTGTGTCATTTAGAAAAAGTAATAATACTAAGAGATTAATAAGTAGGCTTCTGTGTCATTACTAGTCACAGTAAAAATAAAAGAAGGATTAGCATATATTAGCAGACCAGCAGCCCTATTAAATTCGGGCTACTTGTTACGCTGTAGCTCGTAATGTAGAAGGAAGGCTTACTGCTATTAAATTAGCCCCGTAAAGCAGGCCGATGCCAATCTGCGGGTTTGCTGCGAAAAAAGCCTACAGGATGAGCAACATTGAACTTCGCAGCCGTAAATCCTTTGATCTGTCAAGCCCGTAACCGCTTCTATTCCAATTATGCTATTAAATTGCACCAAAGTCACTCGCGAGCAAGCCCGTAACACGCAAATGGAGCCCAAAGCCCAACGAGTGCTGGAGAGAACTCGCAAGGGGGGTAAAGTCCAATACGTAGCACTTTAAATGCAAATATACACACACTACGGTACTAATATTAAAAGGGAAAGTGATGTTAGGTCTTAGAATTAATAGCACAAAATTCTCAAGCCCGCAAATTGGCCCAGAAAAATACTTTATTTCATGTTTCATTTTTGTGTTATGTCGATCCTAGCAAGCAATGTGTTAATACATATACCATAACTCGCATGTAATAGAATATCATATTTATGGCTTTATTAATATTGCATCATAACTAGAATGTGGGTCAGATCGGAACTCGCAATTGAACCCCGTAAGACTTTGAAAGCCAACCTCCATTTTTCTGTGACACAATTATGATGATCTCTGCTTCCATTGGCTCCATCTAAACCCATAACTACGGGTTTGACTAAGCCCGCAAAACCGGATGGCCGACAAATGGTTTACGGGTTTGTGTCTCCAGCTCGTAGCTTGCAGCCCGTTCTAATTTAATAGCACAGTAACTCTGCCAAATGTCAAGCCCGCAGCCATTGCAAGCTTCACATTGGAGTTACTGGCTTCAAATTTAATAGCGCTGCAAGCTAGGTAGACTTGTGCAAAGGTGATGTACGGGTATGGGCGTAGGAGCCCAACAAAAATCTGGGGGGGATAATTCAACTCTACTCCTAGGACAGGAAGCATGGGCCAGATATACCAGCAAAAGGGCACTGCACCAGGGGGCCCCATTGCTGTAGTGCCCCTCAAAAACTTTTTTGCACTTCTTTGTTTAAATTATCAATGCCCCTGCCCATCCAATATAATAAAATAAAAAAAAGTATATATATATCATACATTATGGGTCAAAGCTTTCATGGGAAAGACATACTGCTCCATAGCTTCATACTGCTCCTCTAGTGGCCAAATCTGGCAATGCATGATTACATTTAATTTTGTTATTTTTTGTTTCCCCTATTCATTTAATTGGGGGGGGGGTTCGTCCCCCCATGCCCCCCAGTTTTCCTACGCCCCTGTGTATGGGCACCCTTTCAAGAAAGCTGTAAGGAGCGGACAATCTCAAGGGGTTATTAAGCCATGCTAGATGAACCTTTGGTGTTTACGTTGCATCAACTATATTATATATATACATAACCTTTGAATGCTCCCCTTGCACATAGGCTGACAAATAATTAGAGCACAACACTAGTTCTGAAAATGATCATTAACATATAGTTAGAATTCCTTCTCTAGGTGAGGATCTGATACTCAAATTGAAACTCACATTAGCATAGCCACAAGAGTGCTGCTCAAGTCCCTAGCACATACTGTATGTTAGTGCTGTGAAGGTATAGGTAAGCTAATATCACCTCTGGCTCATCACAGGCCACCATTTGGACAGTGCTGAGCTAAGGCATTGGTGAATATTACTTCTCGAGTACACCTACAGTATATTTTAAAAGGTTATCCAGCTACGTGGTAACTGTAGTTAGAGCAAGTTGCCTGGAGTTACCTATATTGTACTAGGCCAGATAATGGATTAAAGGGCTTCCAGAGGCATATGTAGTTTTTGCTATGAATGAATAGGCTATATGGGGGAGGTCCTAGTCTAGATCTAGGCATGCTTTTTGTAGTCTTCTGATCTAGGTAAAAAGTTAAAGGGCTATATGAGGACGTTGGGCTAGTATTAGAATAATGTAACCTATCTTGGTGGGTCCTGTGTTAAATTATTGGCTTGTGGGATATCTGTTTACTCATATTAGCCCAGTTAAAGTGAATTCAGCTTAAAAGACCAGTGAATTGTCGAATTAATAAAATTCGCTCTTTGGAAGAACTTGATTTGATGATTAGATAAAATGTTTGAAAAATCAATACCGCCTTTAATTATTATATTTACTTTTGTTCCTTCACTGGAATAGACAACTAGGAAGTTACTGATATATAGAGTTGTATAGTTCTGCCATTTTATGAGAATATTATCTCTGTATTTTGACTTATAAAAATAACTTTGCTGTTATTTTTTAGCTGTTCGGTTTTGTCCGACTCTCTATGACCCTTTGGACCGCAGCATGCCAGGCACATCTTGTGCCCGGTTGTGCTTATCCATAAGGTTTTCTTGGCAAAGATACTGGAGAGGGTTGCCAGTTTTTTCTCCAGTGAACCATGATTTGTCTGACCACTCTGCTATGACCTGCCCACCTTGAGATCCAGAAGGGGACTTGTAACTTATGTGGGGCATGATATCTAAGGGCTTGCCCAAACTGTGTCACAAACCACTTCAACGAAGAGAATAAATAATCATAAGGATTTATTTTGTCTCACTATAATCTTTGCTCTTTTAATTCATTTCCCGGAACTTGCATTTTTCATTTAAACATCTTATAAAATCTTTAACATATATTTTTTGTGCGTAAAAAGAAATCCAGCTAGCCTTGGTTGTGAGCCCTTGTGACCACTCAGTCCGTTATTTATTGATTGAGTCGTATTAACTCACCACCTGAATATTCTCCGTCCTAACCAAAGGCAAGTCCAAGGTTCATTACAAATCACACAACAAGTCTTTGATTACGTCTGACATTTTATATCTTACATATTCGCTTTCTTCTTGTTCCTAATGCATTCATTTCCAACGTGTTTGGCCAATGGCCCTCACTAACCCAACCTCCCATAATGGATTCATTAAATGAGCTCTATTAGTTCTGGGATATCTCAGTATCACATGTTAAGTCACAGTATTAATTTGACATTACCTGCCATCTTCAAGTAGGCTGATTTTCATTATGATTGTGGCTGTACATGTTCCATCACTGTTGTATGAATCAAGCAATACAATAAACTAATGCAAGATGTTATGGTACAAATGTAGCAAATCTTAGAGGACTTTTTTGCTTAGCGTTCTTTTCATATTGTTTTATTGATTTTTATTATAATGTATAGTAAAGTCACAATAATGTCATGAACAGTTACATATATACTTAAAGGACCGTTGTAGTTTGAGAAAATCGAAATGTTTGTTAAGTATGTGATAAACTAAGAACATTAGCAGAAGCTTAAACTTATAAGACCATGATTCCTATTCTATTAGAAGCTCGCAAATGCCTCGAACCCGTAATTTTGGCTGCAGGTGTTTTTTCTCTAAATGTTTAGATGTATTCTATTGACTCCAGCTCTCAATTTACCTCCTTAAGCCTCAACTTGTAAACCCTGCCTTTTTAAGTAAGATTTCAGGGGGCGTGATCATATGATCTGAAAATATTTAAGCAAGCCCGTAATTTACTTCTTAGACACAGCTAATAGTAAAAGAGACCATCATCATGACGTCAGTAAAACATGGAAGTTACACGTAATCTGCAATCTGAGGCTAAGAATTAATTTGTGCCAATAAGTAATATTTGCTGATTGACAGCCTTATTAAATTGCGATTCAGTAAATTTAAAAAGGCTCTATATAAGCACACAGCATATTTTTTTACAGAAGTTTTTAGTTAGTGAACTTCTATCTAAAAGCAAGGTCTTCACTAACTAAAAACTTCTGTAAATAAAAAATGCTATGTGCTTAAATAGAATAAATTTACCGAATCGCAATTTAATAAGGCTGTGAGTTCACAATCAGGCACTCTATAAAACAATCTGTAAAATGCATTAGATCATCTAGTCCATGTGGGTTTCATGATATGTTTTAACCCCGTGAGTCCTGGGATCAATATTACTCAGAAATAAAATTTTAAAATAATATTGTTTAATTGCATATTTGTAGGTTTGAGACCTTTGTGCAATTAATTCTAATGTTTTCCATGCCTTACCATGCTTTTAAAGTACAGTATTGTGGGTTTAATTGCTTCTACAGCTCTAATAAGTGTTTGAGAAAGCCCTTGTGAGTCCTATTTAGTACTCGTAATATTTTTGACAGAAAAGTTAAACTTTTTTCAGTTGCGGGTCAGACTTTATTTGCGAGCTAGCACTCCGGGTCCAATAGAATGTCGATTTTGTGTAACTTTAATTATTTAGAGCTCGTAATATTAAAGCTGTGCTGAAACCAATGGAGTTCTAAAGACGGTTTTATGACTTCGACTGGCCCGTAGGCAGCGGGGAACTCATAATCAGATTGCAAGTAGCTAAAAGAATACGTAGCAATATTAAAAGCGATTTTAAGTGTGTAAAAATTTACGAATTGGGCAATAGAATAGGGCCCTATGTTTGTGCCATGCATCACCATATCGAGGCCAGAGCGTGACATGCCGCACTGTTGATATGTTTAGTTAGTCACTTATTCAATCTTAAATCTGCATCCCAGAAGGTAAATAATGGTTTATTGGAGAACCAACTCACAAAACTTAGTTAGAACCATATATAGTTAACCTCAGAATCTAATCACCGGTGGATACTCCCACCATAGATGGAAGAAGATACCTAATGCTCCACGCTCATTTCACCACAAAGGTGAGTCAATGAGGAACATCATATAAATATATACCAGTGTCCTATACCTCCTCATCATTATCTTGTAGGTATAATTCTATGATTTTGGAACATACTCATCTCCAACTTAGGGCCCCATTTAATTGCAAGCCCGCAATTGCCTCTAGCCCATAACTTTGGCTGCGGGCTACATTTTTTCTAACATTTAGACACATTCAATTGTCTGTAACTGCAACTGCCCTCTCACAGTCTTCACATGGAAACCATGCACTCATAAGTAGGATTTTATGGGGCGTAATCATATGATCTGACAATATTTAAGCAAGCCCGTAATTTACTTCTTAGACCTAGCCAATAGTAAATGAGACTGTGAAGTTTATACTTAAACTTCACTCAGAGACTATAAATGAATTAGTGTTGAGAAGTAAATATAGCGATCGGACTCGCAATCCAGAAATGTAGAAATCAATAAAAATCATTAGAGCATCTGTTCTAGTCCATGCGTGTTCCATGATATGTATTAACCCCTTAAGTCCCAAGATCCATTTCACACAAAAAACATTTTTTTTTAAATGTTGTATTGCATATTTGTTGATTTGAGACTGTTGTGCAATTAATTCTTATGCATTTATATGCCTTCCTGTGCTTTTAAGTACATTAGTGTGTTTTAAATTGCTGCTGCAGCTGTGATAAGTGTTTGATAAAGCCCTTGCGAGTCCTATTCAGTATTTTTATAATTTTTGACAGAAATTTGATACATTTGATCAGACTTCATTTGCGAGCTAGAGCTACTGGTCGCAATTGAATACTGATTTTGCGTATCTTTAATTATTTAGCACTCTTGAGCTGTGCTAAAACCAATGGAGTCCTGAGGCCGGTTTTGCTGTTTTCGCTGGCCCGTAGTGATTTTGGGCAGGTAACTCGCAATTGGAATGCGAGTAGCTAATTGTAGCCAAATTGAATATCTGTAACATCTACGAGCTGCTTTGCGAGTTCAAGTAATTGCGATTTGGCCAATTGAATGGTGCCCTTAGACCCTACCATATAATTTTCCACTGGCCCTCCACACTAGTTGAATTTCTGCCTGACTCCGACCTCATCACATCGGGGGTCTATGACCCTTCATCGTTCTGATGTGATACACAATAAAAAAATCACATAAAACATTGCTTAACCCCATATCTATGGTAGCAACCAATAAGTAACATATACTTACATTAACCTTTTATGATAGAATGGGCAGACCAAATGTACTAGGTTGCTCTTCTCCACCATCAAATCTATTTTTCTATATAATAACCATCCACAATAAGTGCCTAATAATAATAATAATAATACTTTGTATAAATGTAAGGCTTTCCAGGACATTAAGTGATGCAAACAGGGTCTGAGGTTTTACATACTCATACTAGGTGGCCCAGGAGGTTCTTGTCTGCCGTTGTTTTTTCCACTACATTTATTCAAAGCCAAATATTGCAAATATTATCCCTTTGAGAGTTACATAGGACTAGAAACTTTAGGGGAAAACAGGAGTGTCCGACAAATATTGTAAGATATTCCACAGATGTATGCAAAATACGAATGTTTAATTCATCCCAAACTCATGGTTTTTCAGTTATATTTACCTGCCAATGAACACCAAGTACACATCAGGGAGCGGGTTGCAGGAACGCAACTGATGAATTGGCTCAGGACACGTTAAGTCGCCATGACAGTGACTCAGTTTAGGTGTGGAAAGCTTGAGATGTGATAAATGATGGAAATTTCCTTTACATGAGAAGGATCACTAAGTATGGTACTTAGACGCTATTAAGTAAAAAGAAATAATTTGTAATGTAAATGAGCATATCTAAGTTTAGTTTTCTTAACATCTGCCAACTGAGAAAGAGAAAATGAGCCCAAACGAGAATTTGGAAGTGGCGAGACATAGAGTTTGCATGCATGGAAATTACAGTAGTCGAATAAATTAGGTTATGTCAATATGAAGATGAAAAGCAAGAGATTTGTTGGGTAAAACGAAGACCTTGGTTGGTGGAAAGTATGTGGGAGGTTTGATCATGAGGCTAAGGGTCAAATGGTTTGGCCAAGTCATGAGAAGACATGATTCCCTAGAGAAGACTCTGATGCTGGGAAGATCGAAGAAGGGGAAGGCAGAGATGGATAGATGAGGTCCATAGTGTAATGAAAATGAGCTTGATGGATCTCAAAGGGGCAGTAGCTGACTGATGTGCCTGGAGTGCTGAGGTCCATATAGTCATGGAGATTAGGACACAACTGAATGGCTAAACAGCAACTAGGGTAATTAAGACCAATTTATGGATATTTATTGGAGAGGACTTGACTTTGTAGTGCGTAGAGTAAAGTTTGAACTAGTTAACCATGCTCCAGTCATAAAATCCATTCAATCAAAATTGAGACACCTACATAATTTCCCATAAATCTAAAAAAAATCTAATCCCCAAATCTCTTTTCTTTCCCCTTCTCCATCTCTAACCATCCATATTTTCCTATTTATCCATCTCCAGATGTGGGCTCCTTGCTCCCTGTGCCATACACCCTACTGATGAGGCCGTACATCTGGGGTTTGGTGTTTCTCCTGTCCAGGGTAGAATTGCCTGGTATTTCGGGGCTGGACCACTCTAGTGAGTGAGACCAGACTGATATACTACAGGATATTTCTCCCTGTGAAGGGCACAAGTGGCTACAATAGGCTGCTCTCAGAGTGGGTTATCGTGTCCATAGAACTAACCTATCACGGTTAGCTTGTAATCAGATTGAGCAGTTAATGGGTGGCTCACACTATTTAGAAGAATCCAATAAAATGTATCTGAAAATATTCAAGAATTGTAGCCAGAATTAAAGTCATTGGGACGTTTTTATCAAGTATGGCACACAAGAGTCATTTGTATTTAACGGGCAAAAGCTAAGTTATATTAAAGAGCACTCAGAGAAGATTAAATATGTAAAAGTTGTGAAATGTAGCTTGCCAGTTATTCTTCCATGTTTGTGTAGAGCAGGAGCCACCGTTTTATGTTATATTTCTGTCATTGACCCTTAGAATGCTGAGCTGATTAGACAAAAGTTCAAGATCCATCTCAAGAGCCAATCATCCTGCATCAGTTCTAAGCTGTGGCGTTTACATTTATGCTTCTGTATGTTCAGCAGCTCATAACACCTAATATATAGAGGACTTGTAGCAATAAAAGGCTGGTGCTAAAACTTTTACACATAGATTTGAACTTCTATAAGGGAACTCTTTCATATAAGATAATGAACAAACTGATTTTAGAAAGTAAAACAAACATCCTTTAAATCACTATGATCTATTATATTTGTTGTTGTTTGTGTTGTTCAGTCATGTCTGACTCTCTGTGACCTCACAGACCGCAACACACCATGCTGATCCACTTGATATTCATGGCAAAGAAACTGGAGTGGGTTTCCAGTTCCTTCTTTAGTGGGCCCAGCATACAGCTCCTGGGTGGTCTCCTATGCAAGTACTGACCAGGCCCAATGCTGCTTGGCTTCAGGGTGGTGGGACCTCTTGGTTCCCTGACTGGAATCAAATCCAGGTTGCAGCGGTAAACGCACCAAATCCTAACCACTGGACCACCAAGGAACCATAACCTATTAAATACTGGGACATTATTGTTATCTATGATAATTTGCCTTGTAAAGTAGTTGGGTCTTATAAGGACTCCATTGTTGCATCTGAAGATGCTATAATGAATGCCAGTTTTCAGTTGAAGTAATGAAAATCTTATCTGTATTCAAGGTCTCACCTACTTCTCAAGGTTATCAAATATATCAGTTGTGGCCCATAACATCAATGGTGGCCCATAACATCAATGGTTGCGCATAATATCAATTAATAGAATATAATTTATAATATTTTAACGGTTTCTTATTATTCCTCACTCCAGAAAAAATCCTATAGTGGATAAGGCACCTGGAGACATTGCCACAGTGACTGCACCTAACATGTCTCCTTAATAACACCCTCACATTGCCACACCACCTCATCTGGAAGCACAACAAGAACTGAGAGCTGCAGCTACCAATTACTAACTGATGGACTAAAGGACTAAAACTACTACTTTTAGAATTAAAACACCACTGCAGTCCAATTTTACACTATTCCCTTTAAAAAATGATAATGCACTGAACATCTATTGCATGCAATTATGTTTCAGTGGGAGCTGCCATTGCCTGGGTTATTCCGCTTTCTCCGCAGGACATTTCTTGCAATCATGGCATTTCCATTAGTACTACTGGGAACACTAAGAAGTACAACATTGTTACAGTAGCACTGCAAATGCGTCTGCATTTACGGTCTACTCTCAACTGCAGGAGATCGACACAAAGGAAATATGGTGGCTCCCACTGCAGCATAATTGCGTGGAATAGTTAATATATAAAATGACCACTGTGGACAAAAGGTGCAAGGGGATTAATAGAAGTATATTGATAATGGTCTACATGTTTTGAAAAAAGGGGAATATATATTGTAAGTCGGTGAGTTTTCAATCTTGCACGGCGCTTTGGGGTAAGCACTTTGTACACTGGATTCTAAGCTCAAAGACAGGGCCTCCATCTTTAGCAACGTGTTAATACTGCTGTTGTTTTTGTCTTGTTCGTAACCCATTTATAGCGCTATGGAATATGTAGGCGCGCTACACATAAGCAATAATATATATATCATATATATATATATAAATATATATATATATATATATATATATATTACTATATATTCTCGAGTATAAGCCGAGTTTTTCAGCCTTTTTTTAAGGCTAAAAAGGGCCCCCTCGACTTATACTCGAGTCACTCTCCCCCCGTGTCTCTCTAACCCCCCCGTGTCTCTCTAACCCCCCGTGTCTCTCTAACCCCCCCGCGTCTCTCGAACCCCCCCTCCTCAACCCTCCCTCCTTTTCTAAACCCCCCTCCTCATTCTAAACTCCCCCTCCTCACTTTACCCTTCTAAATACTTCCCCCTCTCCCTTTCCCCTCACTTACCTCATCTGCTTCTCCTCCGGCCTCCGCTCCTTCCTGCGTCGGCACCCGGTATATGCTAATGACGTGATGTCACATGCGCGCCACGTCATTAGCATTGGCCGGGTCAAGAGGCCGGAAGGAGCGTGGAGGCCGGAGGAGAAGCTGCAGATGGAGGTAAATGAGGGGAAAGGGAGAGGGGGAGGTATTTAGAGGGGTAAAGTGAGGAGGGGGTTTAGAATGAGGAGGGGGGTTGAGGAGGGAGGTTGAGGATGAGGAGGGAGGTTGAGGGAGGGGGTTGAGGATGGGGGGTTGAGGATCAGAACGGGGGGGTTGAGGATTGGGGGTTGAGGTTGAGGAGGGGGTTGAGGATGAGGAGGGGGGTTGAGGAGGGGGTTGAGGATGGAGGGGTTGAGGATGAGGATGGGGCATTGAGGATGGGGGGGTTGAGGAGGGGGTTGAGAAATGAGGAGGGAGGATGAGGAGGGAGGTTGAGGATGAGGAGGGGCGTTGTGGTTGAGGAGGGAGGATGAGGAGGGGGGTTGAGGATGAGGAGGGGGGTTGAGGATGAGGAGGGAGGTTGAGAAGGGAGGTTGAGGATGAGGAGGGGGTTGAGGATGGGGGGTTGAGGATCAGAACGGGGGGGTTGAGGATTGGGGGTTGAGGTTGAGGAGGGGGTTGAGGATGAGGAGGGGGGTTGAGGAGGGGGTTGAGGATGGAGGGGTTGAGGATGAGGATGGGGCATTGAGGATGGGGGGGTTGAGGAGGGGGTTGAGAAATGAGGAGGGAGGATGAGGAGGGAGGTTGAGGATGAGGAGGGGCGTTGTGGTTGAGGAGGGAGGATGAGGAGGGGGGTTGAGGATGAGGAGGGGGGTTGAGGATGAGGAGGGAGGTTGAGAAGGGAGGTTGAGGATGAGGAGGGGGTTGAGGTTGAGGAGGGAGGTTGAGGAGGGGGTTGAGGATGAGGTGGGGGGTTGAGGAGGGAGGCTGAGAATGAGGAGGGGGGGAAGTGACACAGGGAAGGGAGAGGGGGAAGAGACACAGGGGAAAGAGAGGGGGGAAACAGAGGGCACAAGAGGGACACAGGGGGCAGCACATTTACCACCCTCGGCTTATACTCAAGTCACTCATTTTTCCCAGTATTTTGTGGTAAAATGGGTGCCTCGGCTTATACTCGGGTCGGCTTATACTCAAGTATATACGGTATTTATTTTTATTTTTTTACTTTTGGATACAATTATTCTTTACTAACCATCTGTCAGGTACATCAAATGAAAGTATTGGCAGTAAAAAATTATAGTCTGTAATATTTTTTTTATTCTACATTTTAAAACCATTTTCACTATAGTTTTTTTGAAAAGCATATTTTTTAATATATGACTGGAGTGGTATTATTTTTTCTAAATAATTTTGTCCATCAAAATAGCATAATGAATATATAAGAATTGTTTTTATTTTTGTCATTCAGTTGTTTCTGACTCTCTGTGACCACATGGACCACCAAGACATCTTTATGTCCATAGTAATCCTGATCCGTTTGGTATTCATGGCAGAGATACTGGAGTGGGTTGCCAGTAGGCCACAGCATACAGCTCCTGGTATTGGGTTGCCAGTTCCTTTGCCAGTTGGCCAATGCTTACAGCTCCTGGTATCTCTAAGTACTGACCAGGCCCAACCCTGCTTGGTTTCAGGGTGGTGTGACCTCTTAGTTGCCTGACTTGGAATCAAACCCAGGTTGTAGTATTGAAAGCACTGAATCCTAACCACTGGACCACCTGGGAACCCATATGAGTCTGTAGGTATCCTTTAAATTAAGTTACATCCATAATTACCCATTTACACCCAGAATTACCCATTTACACATGAAAAAAATAAGTAAAGTTTCAGAGCTGTGAGACTTTTTACCCCACCCCAAACCCTGGGCTCCACCATTACACCTAAATGGGTTAAACTGGATCAGGGAGGGGGTACAGCCATTGTAAATTCCAAGTCACTTTTTAAAACATAAGTATTTCCCAGAGAAAAAGGAAACAGCAGTTGAAAACTAGATAATAAAAACCACTAATGCAAAACATAATCTGAAGGAGGCCAAGACGTTGTATGGGGCCTGGTGACCATAGAAACTTGGATATATTCTAATTAAATTTCTCTCAGGGCAATAATACTTTGTAAACTGACATGGGCTCAATTTTTATTAAACTGTTTGAAGTGATGCTTTAAAACTGATTACAAAGCACAGCTCAAGTCAAGGCACACAAACAAATGACTTACCATGTAGTAGCTTTCCTTTGATCCGATCTTTTGTCTACAGGGACTTTGGTAAGATGCCGAAATGAAAACTAAGAGCAGGATTAGAAATTAGGTTCTGCTGAGATTCAATACTGAACTCGTTACAAAGTGCTCTGATAAGAAATGCTGGAATACAGTATTGTTTCTTAAAGAAAACACAGTTTTCTTAGAATTTCAAAAGAGAATCCACATTGAGGATTGTTTAGAATTTTTTTTTGTTTTGAATTACAGGGGGGTGTCTCCGTTGGCAAACTGTTTGAGTCATGCTTGTCAATTAATGAGAACTGCATACCAGTGGTGGAGCTGGTGAATGGAGGGCCCATGGTGCAAAATAATTTAACCCCCCTTTAACATTCTATACATCCTATATGGGTCAATAAAAAGCCATAAATATGTGTAAACTAGCGATTTGCCGGTCAAAAGTGACGGCATGATATAGTGTTATATATTGTGTTTTCTGTCTGTTTATGTACTATCTGTTGTTTGTCTCTTTCCCCCCTCTCCCTCCCCTGTGACTCTTTCCCCCTCTCTCCCTCCCTGTGTCTCTTTGCCCCCTCTCCCTCCCCTGTGTCTATTTACCCCCCTCTCCCTCCCCTGTGTCTCTTTGCACAGTTTTCCCTCCCCTGTGTCTCTTCCCCCTCTCACCCTGTGTCTCTTTCCCCCCACTCCATCCCATGTATATTTCCCCCTTCCCCCATTTCTCACCCCTGTGCCTCTTCCCCCTCTCCCTCCCCTGTGTCTCTTCCCTCCCTCTCCCTCCCCTGTATCTCTTCCCCCCTCCCCTGTGTCTCTTTCCCCCTCTCCCCATGTCTCTTCCCCCTCCCCTGTGTCTCTTTGTCCCACTCTCCTCCATTTCTCACCTCTGTGTCTCTTTCCCCCTCTCAATCCTCTGTGTCTCTTCCCTCCCTCTCCCTCCCTTGTATCTCTTTCCCCCCTCTCCCTCCCCTGTGTCTCTTTGCCCTGCTCTCCCTCCCCTGTGTATCTTTCACTCCCTCTCTCACCTCAGTGTCTCTTTTCCCCCATTCCCTCCCCTGTATCTCTTTCCCCCCACTCCCCAGAGTCTCTTCCCCCCTCTCTCCCTCCCTATGTCTATTATCCCCTCTCCCTCCCCTGTGTCTCTTACCCCTCTCACCCCTGCGTCTCTTTTCCCCACTCCCTCCCATGTCTCTTTCCCCCCTCTCCCCCATTTCACACCCTTGTGTCTCTTTCCCCCCTCCTTCCCCTGTGTCTCTTCCCTCCCTCTCCCTCCCCGGTGTCTCTTCCCCCCTTCTCCCTCCCATGTCTCTTTCCCCTCTCTCCCTCCCCTGTGTCTCTTTGCCCCCTCTCCTGTGTCTCTTCCCCCCACTCCCTCCCCTGTGTCTCTTTGCCACGCTCTCCCTCCCTTGTGTCTATTCCCCCCTCTCTCACCCCTGTGTCTCTTTCCCCCCACTCCCTCATGTGTCTCTTTTCCATCCTCTCCCCCATTTCTCACCCCTGTGTCCTTTTGCCCCCTCTCCCTCCCCTGTGTCTCTTCCTCCCCTCTCCCTCCTCTGTGTCTCTTTGCCCTGCCCTCCCTCCCCTGTGTCTCTACCCCCCCTCTCTCACCCCTGTGTCTCTCCCCCCCCCCTCTCCCTCTCCCTCCCCTGTGTCTTTCTCCCCCCTCTCCCTTCCCTGTGCACCTTTTGCCATTTACGGGTGTGAAAACATTTGCGGACTTGGGTAAATTGATAAATTTTCCAAAGTTTGCAAAGGGCTTCCGAGTTATGGCCTTGAAAATAGTTATGGGGTTAACGGCCTCCATTTTTTTCAAGCCTGTAACTCGGAAGCCGCTCGGAGGCCGTCAAAAGACGCCAATTGAATAGCAAATTAGCTTGCAACCTCACTTACAGGCTCCCTGCCTTTCCCTCTGCGCTCATAAGTGAGGTTGGATGCTAATTTGCTATTCAATTGGCGTCTTTTGGCGGCCTGCGAACGACTTAGGAGTTATGTGATGGAAAAAAAAATGGCAACCACTAAACCCGCAAGGCCTGCTCATTGCGAGGCTCTGAAGGCGCTCATCGCGAGTCCCGCAAGTTAGAGCGGGGGAGAAGCTTGCAATGAGTGCCAAAGGCGCTCATAGCGAGTCCCGCATGGTAGAGGGGGGCGGGGGAGATACTCCGAAAGGCTTAAAAAAATATGGCGACAGTTAAACCCGCGAGTCCCGCTTGCACCATTTTTTTTTAAGCCCGTAACTCCGAATCCGTTAAGAGCCTCTCCTCTCCTCTAACTTTCACGACCTCGCGATGAGCACCTTCGCGCAAGCCCGTAACTTTCCGAGCGTTACCGACAAACTCTCAATTATGACAACTATATATATGATAATATTATATATGTTAATCACATCACCCCTATGGTGATTAGATCACCTTTCTATGAAATAATCACCTGCCATCGCCTCCTAAACCAAAATTAAGATTCCTCTCTTACTGCCAGTAACAGAGGGCCTCTACCCTGGTATGGGGTCTGGTGTTTTGCACTTGATGCACCAACAGTAACTCCACCACTGCTGCATACAGCTGTATGCACTTCATGGATTTAAGTAAACTTAATGTTTTCATGACATCAAAACGATGGCCATCTGACCACTTTCAACTCAGCTCTTACTTCCTTGTTACTGTAATGGCACCCATCACTGTTTTACCCTGTTTATGGTTGCTTATTTCTTATGGTTAAATATGATCCTACTGTTATACTATATGTATGTTGGTTTATGCTCTGCAGAATATTAGCCCAGACTATTTCAGACCTTGGCATAATAGATAATCCTATTACAGAGACTCCTCATAAGATAAGGAAGTCTATTGTATAAAGTGTTTTCATTCTCAGACATAAGAACAAAGAAGGATGATCTAATCATTGTCTGATTGTATCAAAGTTGCCAGGTAGCCTCAGGGAGGTGTGACCCACCTATTGTCCCTCTATGTGTATTGTGTGGCCAAATATGGGCATGTGTATTACCTGTGGCCAAAGAGATGTGTATATATATTTCTGCATATAACAAAATAAAGTCAGTGGTCTTGAACTCCCTATTGAGTGTCGTCCAATATGGGAGGTTCTAGTTTCTTCCTTGGCTTGAAAGGATGGAGAAGCTGAATATCTGTTTTTGTCCTCTGGTGACGGCATCACAGATGGCATCACAACTGTACAGACCTTCCGTCTAGCAAATGCCCTGAAGTTGGGTGAAGTGTGTAGAGATACTGAAACAGTCCATATTTAACAGAATCCTGTGATGTCATCACTAGAGGATCAAGGGGCCTACCAATATTTTGGTAGGAATACATTTATAAATCGACATCCATCTTAGAGTTATTTTTCTTTTTTTCTGTTTTTCTTTTTTTAGTTTAAGACACAGGTTGCTTATTATTATGAATACCATGTTATCTTTATAGTGATTTAGCAATGTGTATTCCGACCAATTGGGCTTTATTGGGGTTATAATTTGTATTTACCCTTTCATACATGGTTAGTTATTCTAAGGCCCCAATGGGGGTATAGTAAGGCTAAAACTTTTTGTTTTTAGCTGTATGCATGTGTTTTATTTTTAAATGCCACTATCCGTTGGTACTCTGGGATTAGACACACTCTTTTTAGCTTGGCCTAGCCCTTTATGAGCTTTTTACAGGGATTTCAGCCAGTTTGTGGGGAACACCATAGCCCTCCAGATAGGAGGTCCCTGAAATGGGATATAGGGCTGTACTATATGTTTCCTGTCTCATGGTTTGATGCCGTTACTGACGATGAGGTCATTGAAAAGATGAACATGAGTTTGAGGGAGCTCAGAGTGGCAGTGGCTGACAGATGTGCCTGATGGAGAGTTGGACAGGACTGAACTACTAAACAATAACAAACCTTTATAATATTTTTATATTAAATCTCTTGTATTTCAGGTATCTTCCCAGAGAAAAAAAAGTTAGTCCAATTAAGGAAACACATTAGGGGAACAAGATTGCATAGTGTGGTCACATGACTAGCTACAGCCTGACCTGCATTTTGTTCTTGTTGCTTAGTCATTCAGTTGCGTCCGACTCTTTGTGACTCTATGGACCACAGCACGCCAGGTGCATCTCTCAGTCACTGCCCCTCTGAGCTCCATCAAGTTCATGTTCATTGCTTCAGTGACTTAATGTATCCATCTACTCCTACGTCATCTCCTTCTTCTTGTTCCTTCAATCTTTCCCAGCATCAGAGTCTTTTCTAGGGAATCCTGCCAAAATATTTGAGCTTCAGCCTCATGATCATACCTTCTAGTGAACAGTTTGTCTTGATTTCCTGAAGTACTGATTGATTGGATCTTCTTGCAGTCCACAATTCAAAGGCGTCAATTCTACGTCACTCAGACTTCTTTATGGTCCAGCTCTCACATCTGTATGTTACTACTGGGAATACCATAGTTTGAACTATTCAGACCTTTGTTGGTAGCTTAAATTACTTATTAATTACTCACTTTTTCCTAGCTTGTCCAAGCTTGCCATAGCTTTCCTCCCCAGAAGCAAACATCTTTTAATTTCATGACTACAGCCACCATCTGCAGAGATCTTGGATCCAAGGAAAATAAAATCTATCACTGCCTCCACTTCTTCCCCATCGAATTGCCAGGAACTGAAATTACTGTTTGCCATGATCTTCATCTTTTTAACATTGGGCAGCAGGTCAACTTTTGCACTCTCTCCTTTTACCCTCATCAATAAGTCCTTTAGTTTCTCCTCACTTTCAGCCATCGGAGTAGTATCATTGGCGTATATGAGGTTGTTGATATTCCTTCCAGCAATATTGATTCCGACTTTGTATTCATCCAGTCCAGCCTTACACATGATGTACGCTGCATATACTGTAAGTGAATGAATAAGGTGACAATATACAACCTTGTCTCACTCCTTTTCCGATCTTGAACCATTCTGTTGTCACATGTTCGTCTCTGACCGTGGCTTCTTGGTCGACCTACAGATTCTTTAGGAGGAGGATGAGATGATCTGGTTTGTTGTGATCCACACAGTCAAATGCTGTAGAATAGTCTATGAAGCAGAAGTAAATGCTTTCTTTATTATCCAGAGGACATTGGCAATTTGATCTCTTGTGCCTCTTCCTCTGCTGAACCTGGCTTGTACATCTGGTAGTTCTCGGTCCATATATTGTTGGAGTCGAGCTTGTAGAATCCTAAGCATTACCTTGCTGGCATGCGAAATGAGTGCAATTGTTCGATAACTGGATCACTCTTTGGCACTGACTTTTTGGGGATTGGGATGTAGACTGACTTTTCCAGTCTATTGACCATTGTTGAGTTTTCCAAATGTGTTGGCATAAGGCAAGTAACACTTGCACAGCATCATCCTGTAGAATTTTGAATAGTTCAATTGGGATTCCATCACCTCCTGCAGCCTTATTATCAACAAGACATCCTAGGGCCCATCTCACTTGGCTCTCCAAGATGTCTAGCTCCAGCTCATTGGACAAACTATTGGGGTCATCACTGCTATTAAGATCCTTCCTGTATACATCTTCAGTGTATTCCTGCTACCTCTTCTTTATCTGATCTTCTTCTGTTAAGTCCCTACTATTTTTGTCTTTTATCACTCACACTTTTGCATGAAAGGTGCCTTTTAGGTTACCAATTTTCGTGAAGAGATCTCTTGACCCATTCCGTTATCTTCCTCTATCTGTTAACATTGCTTATTGTAGAATGTCTCCTTGTCTCTTCTTGTTATCCTCTGGAATTCAGTTGGACAAATCTTTTCCTATCTCCACTAACTTTCACTTTTGTTCTTTCCTGGACTACTTTCAAAGCCTCATCAGACAGCCAAGTTTGACTTACTTACTTTTAATTCTTTTAGGGATATTCTTTGTTGCTGTTTCCTGAATAATGTTGCAAGATTGGGTCCAAAGTTCTTCAGGCATTCTGTCTTCCATATCTACTTCCTTAAATCTATTCTTTACTTCCACTGCATATTCACAAGGAATATTATTTATTTTGTATCTACTTGGTCAGATGGTTTGCCCTCTTTTCTTCAGTTTAATTTTCAACTTTGCAATAAGAAGCTCATGAGCCGCAGTCAGCTCCAGGTCTAGTTTTTGCTGAATGTATAGAGCTCCGCCATCTTCGGATGCAAAGTATATAGTCAATCTGATTTCTATGTTGTCCATCTGGTGATGTCCATGTGTAGAGTCGTCTCGAAGGCTGTTGGAAGACGTTGTGTGCTATGACCAGGGAATTATCTTGACAATATTCTACTTATCTCTAACCTGCTTCATTTTGTACTCCAAGGCCAAATTTGCCAGTTATTCCAGTTGTCTTTTGGTTCCCTACTTTAGCATTCCAGTCTCCTATGATGATAGTAATATTTTTTCTTGGTGTGTTGAATGTCTTCATAGAACTGGACAACTTCAGCCTCTTTAGCAAAAGTGGTTGGAGCATAGACTTGGATCACTGTGATCATTCTGTCATTTATTGGGCTGCAACCGAGCACTGCTTTGGTAACATTTTAAATGAATAGGATGGCTACTCCATTTCTTTTCAGGGATTCTTGACCACAGTAGAAGATCTGATGGCTGTCTGATGTGAAATGTCCCATTCAAGTCCATTTAAGTTCACCAATTTCCAGGATATCAATGTTTATCAATAATATCAACCTCTTCCTATACTGTGCTGCCCATTTAAAGTATCATGTTACCTAAATATAATACCCATACCTCTGCTTGTACCTTAATCCTGTTTGTCAACTGCCCACACAGCATTACGTTTTGATATTTAGCTCTATTTGTTTGCTGCCTGCCCTGGATATTTGATCCTGCCCTGACCTCGTCCTGTCTCCAGGATTGATATAGAGAGTTTGTTGTAATACTGCCTCCTATAAACAACTACATTTACTAGTGCCAGGGAATGGAGGGCCCCGGAGGAAAACATTTTTTTTTGGTTCGGACCAATTTTTTTTATTGTGTTGGCTGTCCCAGCCACCTCACAGGTGCCAACTCGTTATATATTATTTTACATGAAATATTTTTTATGCAAAATAATATATAATGAGTTGGCACCTGTGAGGCTATATATATATATATATATATATATATAGAGAGAGAGAGAGAGAGATGGAGGGAGAGAGAGATGGAGGGAGAGAGAGATGGAGGGAGAGAGAGATGGAGGGAGAGAGAGATGGAGGGAGAGAGAGATGGAGGGAGAGAGAGAGAGACAGATGGAGGGAGAGATAGAGATGGAGGGAGAGAGAGAGAGATGGAGGGAGAGAGAGAGAGAGCGAGAGAGAGACGGAGGGAGAGAGAGAGCGAGAGAGAGACGGAGGGAGAGAGAGAGCGAGAGAGACGGAGGGAGAGAGAGAGATGGAGGGAGAGAGAGAGAGAGAGAGAGAGAGAGAGATGGAGGGAGAGAGATATATAGAGAGAGATGGAGGGAGAGAGAGAGAGAGAGATGGAGGGAGAGAGAGAGAGCGAGCGAGATATGGAGGGGGAGAGAGAGAGATGGAGGGAGAGAGATGGAGGGAGGGAGAGAGAGATGGAGGGAGAGAGATGGAGGGAGGGAGAGAGAGAGAGAGATGGAGGGAGAGAGAGAGAGAGAGAGAGAGAGATGGAGGGAGAGAGAGATGGAGGGAGAGAGAGAGAGACAGATGGAGGGAGAGAGAGAGAGAGAGAGATGGAGGGATATAGGATATTCAAGATTTATAAGCAATGCTTTAAATATCGCAGTTTATGCTTTCCAAAAATACCCAATATTCAGCATTTATGTGCCCTTAACAATGAATCACAGTTATAGAACAAAACCAGAAATATTCGTGCAAAAAAGTGATCATCTATTTTATTGATGCTGATTAAAATAACTGGGCAATGTTTTAAATCTAATGGGAATTCTGGAATATGGTATGTAATGGCGTGTAGGTGGTAATAATGGCCATGAGTAATGTGTATTTGCAACATATTGTTTAAAGTTCAAAGAGTGTTTGGTGATGGTCTATAAAGAGGGGAAAAATCCTAACCACAAGAAAAGCCAGTTGTAGTTTAATGTGTCAGATACTGATCTATGACATTCTTTGTGGTACGGTGGAAAAGCTGTAAAATATAATTGACACTCAGTGCTGTGTAGACTCAACTGTAGCAATTACTCATATACTGTACTATATTTGGAAAGGGAATCGTCAACCCTCTTAAAAACCTTATTGTATGTAGTATGTTGTAACGTGTCAATGATACAAAACTGATTTAGAAAACTTAAAGGGATTTTTTAGGTATGTTTTTGTTTTATTTAAATATTATTACAGGCTAATTAATTAATTGTGTCGCCTTCATTATAATTATGATATAAATGTACACTTCACTAACTTCTAATAAGCCCCCATCTCTTGCTGTTCTCTCATGAGATTTGATATCTTGCATAGAATGGCTTTTTTTGTTCCATGGTGGTCCAGTGGTTAGGATTCGGTGCGACCTGGGTTAGATTCCAGTCAGGGAACTAAGAGGTTACTACACTCGAAGTTGGACCTGGTCAGTATTGGATGGGAATACCAGGCGCTCAATGCTGTGGCCCACTGGAGAATAAACTGTCAACCCACTCCAGTATCTCGGCCAAAAACACCAAGTGGATCAGCATGGTTTATTACAGTCCATGAGGTCACGGAGAGCTGGACATGACTGAACAACACAAACAAACAATATAGCACGGCTTAAAACCACACCCATGAGGAACAGGTGTTGCTTTAAATCATAATGATAGGCTCCTAGAGTAACAGCTTTTTACCTTCTGGAGCCTCCACCTTTCTTGCTTTTTTATGTCAGGAGACATCTTGCACAGCTATTACTTGAAGCCACACCTACAGAAGGACTTCACACTATAAGTGTCTCATGTTGGTTAGACACTTCACACGTCACACTCTGTTTCTTAACAGAATGAAGCCCCTCCCGGTGGGTGTTGCTTTTGGACACTGTGCAAGATGTCAACTCTCATGACAGAGAACAGCAGGAAAGTGGGGGGCTCCAGAAGATAAGCATCTGTTACTCTGTGGGCTTCTTAGAAGTAAATGTAAATATATATCTAATTACAGTGTGCAGGACGTAATGAATCAACCTAGTTAAAATATTTAAATGTTTTTGCCTAAAGTGTCCCTTTAAATTCATCCTGTGTACATTTGTCACAGAGATCAACGATAGTGGGCTGAAATACAGAAAATGTGGTTTTACAGTGCAAATTATTTACATTCAAATGTAAGTTTGCCCCTGGAGACAGAATAGGAGGAGGGGGCATTTGACCGAGCTACGTGCTGGGGGAGTGTTAGGTGGGTCATAGGGGTGGAGTGTAGGATGAGCGGAGAGTTTGTTGTTCTGGCAGGAACGCTGAAAGTAGACACAACAGGGGACAGAGGTGCAAGAGGGGAGAGGCGAGTCAGGGTCACAGGAGAATGGAGCAGGAGTGGTGGATCGCAGAGGCCAGTCTGAGAGGTCTGATGGGCGGAGCGGACCAGCGGGAGGCAGCCAGCAGGGGCAGCACGGATGAGGCTGCGGGGGGAGAAAGCCACAGTCAACAAAAGGGTCTTGAGGCAGAGAAGGCCCAAGCAGTCAGGTGGACACAAAAAACTAGGGATAGGGGAAAATGGCAGGAAGAAGTTGCAGCCAGGAGGTATGAAGGGTGAAAAGGCCCGGAGTGTTCAGCAAGAGGAGGCAGAGCAGAGTGAGGTGTCAATGGTAGTTCTAGGAGAAAGAGAAGCGCAAGAGGTTGAGGAGAGAGGTAGCAGGGAAGATGGAGGCAGCTTGTTAGAGTTAGAGCACACCTTGGATGAAGGGAGAGCAGTGAAGCAGAGGAGAGTGAGGTATGGAAGTGTCTGCCCCATTTCTTCTTATTGTGATCCAGGTGAGGGCACATTACAGAGGCAGAAGATCGCCAGAAGGAAGGCACGTCAGAAGGGATCGTCAACATCGGGCCTACGATGAAAAATGTAGGCAAAAAATGGCGGTGTGTCCTAGCATGCAATGGGATAACAGGGACATGGGGAATTGGCTTAGGATATTGACCCCTCTAAGACCATTAGCAGCAGCAGGGCCTAAGACTATATCAGCAAGCTGTAGCAAAAAAGGTGTTGTTGTCCGTTTAATGAAACCTCCTGTAGTTGGGGTGCATGTTGTAAGTTCAAACATGAATGCTCGGAGTGTGGGTTGCCCCACCCTCTTTTTCATTGCTTTAGAAAAGGAAAAGGTCAAAAGTCAGGTGAGCAAGCTTCAAAAGGGGAGGTGTTGCTAGAAAAGATACGGGAGTGGCTAAACCTGTATGCTAAAGTTCCGGGTAGGGGGGCAGATTCCAGTTTATTGGTTAATGGTTTTGAGTTTGGTTTCCCTATTCCGTCGGTTGTTGGGGAGGGTGTGGGTAATCCTCCTAATTTAAAATCTGCAAGAGAAAACCCTGCAGCAGTTTTGGGGAAGCTATTGGAGGAGGTGGGTAAGGGTAGAATGGCTGGGCCTTTTGAGGAGGTTCCCATAGAGGGTTTAAGGGTGTCCCTGTTGGGCCTCGTGCCTAAGAAAAAGGCCTGTTTGTTTAGACTTATTCGGCATTTGTCTTATCCCAAGGGTGGCTCAGTGAATGATTGGATTTGCAAGGATTTATCTTCGGTCACCTATGCTTCTTTCAAGAAAGCTGTGAAGTTGGTCAGGAAGGCCGGAAAAGGGACTTGGTTGGCCAAAGTGGATATCAAGACTGCATTTAGGTTATTGTCGGTTCATCCTGAATCCCATCATTTACTGGGCTGTTTCATTTTGGGTAATTATTTTGTAGACTTGTGCCTCCCTATGGGTTGCTCTATTTCTTGCTCCTATTTTGAAAAGTTTAGTTCTTTCCTGCAGTGGGTTTTGTGTAGGAGGTCAGGTTTGTCATCAGTAGTTCATTATCTAGATGATTTTTTATTTGTTGGCCTGGCCGAGTCTCCTGATTGTGGGTGGTTGTTGGGTAAGTTCCAAGAGTTAGCTGCCGATTTTGGTATTCCCTTGGCGGAAGATAAGACAGAAGGCGTGTGTAGATCCTTGAGTTTTCTGTTTATTCTTATTGACTCGGTGAGGATGGAATGTAGGCTCCCGGAGAATAAGTTAGTGGATCTGAAGGCTTCAGTGGTAGGGGTTTTAGAGGCTAAGAAGGTTACGTTAAAGGTTATGCAATCCCTTCTTGGTAAGCTTAATTTTGCATGCCGTATTCCGATGGGGAGAATTTTTTCGAGGAGATTGTCATTGGCCACGGCAGGAGTGAGAATGTCCCATCATCATATCAGGATAACGCTCGAGGATAGGGCGGATTTGCGGTTATGGCAACTTTTTCTGCAGCATTTTAATGGACATTCAATGATTTTGGCAGAGCCAGTGGTCAACAGAGTTCTGGAACTATATATGGATGCAGCTGGTTCTATAGGTTGGGGCGCTTATTTCAAAGGAAAATGGTGCGCTGAGTGTTGGCCGGCGGATTGGGAGAAGGGCGGCTTAACAAACAATTTGACGTTTCTAGAACTTTTCCCAGTGGTAGCTATGTTTTTGTGGGGGGGATAGTTTGAGGAATAGGCATGTAATATTCCATTTGGCTACAATTTGAGGGTGGTTCAGCCGATAAATTCCACTACTGCCTCTTCTCCTACAGAAGTCAGGTTACTGAGACATGTGGAGTTTGGGACTGTAAATGACTTAAAATGCTGCATACGCTGAGCCGGGTATGAGGGTTTAATACTGCCCTGAGTGAAGCTACACTGTGTAATTTTGATTTTGCTGATAAAAGTTGTGAAGTTTTTACGCTATCTTTTTTTTGTTTTCAGGTTCTCCATTGCAATTATGGATTATGGGGCACTCATATATTGGGCACGAAGGTCGGCAGAGATTCAGGATATTGAGCGCCAGTTGGGGTTCCCAGAGGAAGCAGTTTTGATAAAATGGTTTGGGATACGGGGAATGAAATGGGACCAGGTATTGGAAAAAGGAATGGGGTATGCAAGGGTATTCCCTCCCCCAGAGATTTTACTGCTCCATGTAGGGGATAATGACCTAGGAACAATATCTATGAAGGAGCTGATACAGGGTATGAAGAGGGATATTTTGAGGCTTAGGGAATTATTCCCGGGTTTGCTTATTATTTGGTCCGAGATTACACCCAGATTGAAGTGGAGGGGAGCTAACGATCAAAAAAGATTAGATGGGGCTAGATTAAGGGTCAACAAGATTATGGCGTCATTTGTAAGGAGGTTGGGGGGATTTTTGATAAGTCATAAAGATTTTGAGGTTCCTGGGGCACATGAATATTTTATAAAACATGGGGTTCACCTTAATGAGGTGGGGTTGTCACTGTTTGAATTTACATTAAAAGAGGGTATTGTCCAGGCCATGGAAGGTGTTGGTGGTGCTTAGACCGTTGTTCTTGCGGGTGGTGTGGATGCTGCATTTGCCTTAGGTTTAAGCTCATTGGTTGGTAAGGTATCTGGTACTGATGGGCCCAGAGGTCACGGGGTTCCATTGGGCCTCTGGGAGGGTGAGCTCCTTACGTAGGCGGCTACTGTTTATTCGTTATGTTATCATATTTGTTATATATCAATAATAAAGCTGTGGCCTGGTTATACCCCAATTTCTGTGTTGTGTATTCATTGGGTTATGGGAGTTTACTATTAACTTACCTTAGTCACATATGCTTAGGTCAAGGGAAATACTTTTATTTTATTTGCATACTAAAAGTACAAAAAACACTATAAACCTTTTTTGCTATATGCAAATATTCTGCAATTGCCTTGATTGAGTTTCTTGCTATCCTTCTAAACTCATTATTACTCCATTAGTATTAGTGAAAAATGTTCAACTAAAATGACTAAAGTACCTGATGCATTAAGCAGATCCGCATGAACAAAAATGGTAGCTACCACTTCAGCATAATTGTGTATACTAGTCAATAATTTAAAGGCTGTATTGTAAGATTCTACATAAGTGTGTATTGTAAATATGCTCCTTAAAAAAATACCAACCCTTAGGGTCTGTGTTGTATTTAGATGTTTGTGTTGTTCAGTCGTGTCCGATTCTCAGTGACCTCATGGACCGTAACACATCTTTATGTCCATGGTCATACCACTTGGTATTCATGGCAGAGATACTGGAGTGGGTTGCCAGTTCTTTCTCCAGTGGACCACAGTATACAGCTCCTGGTATTGCGAGGTGAACTCCAGGCCCAACCCTGCATGGCTTCAGGGTAGTGTGACCTTTTGGTTCCCTTACTGGAATCAAACCCAGGTTGCAGCGGCGAAAGCACAGAATCCTAACCACTGGGCCACCAGGGAAACCCTATATTGAGGTAATTGGTATATAATGATGAGTACGGAGGGGATAACAAAACACCTCTCCGAGTGGAGAAAGGGGAAGAAAGGACAGATGTGGAGTCTAATGAAGAACATGATTAGTCAGGGAAGAAGTTATAAAGCTATATCTTAATGGTGACATCCATTATACTTTGGTGAAAATTCGACCTGTGATAGGGGCATTTACAAATCTAGAGGGCAGTGCTGGCATCTATTTACACTTATGTACTTTATTTTATTAAGAAGTGCTTATAGCTCTGTTTGTACTGCCTGGGTCAGCTCTCTGTAGCTCACGAAGACAAAGACTGTAGTATTTGCAGTGTAGTGTCTCATACTAGCCAATCAGTGACCATCCTGCTGAGACGTGGTCCCGAATAGGCTTGGACTCTACACTGCACATCCAACCATACAGAGTCTGTGTCTACATACACTGCAGTGGGCAAACCCAGTGGCTTAGCTAGAGAATGGAAGGCCCCGGTGCAAGAATTTTTTTTCGCCCCCCCCCCCCATTCTTTTTTTGGGCTGGGCCCCTGTCAACCTTGGAGTGGAGGCAATGAAACACGCAGGACTTAGCCTCCAAACACTTAGGAAATGCGAGATTGCCTTAGGCTGCAAGCAGTTGACGTACGCGGTACTTAGAAAAAAAAAAATACAAGATATAAAAAATACTATAACGGCCGAACCGCGCAAAGCAAAAAACACAAAAAATCTAAATACAACAAAAATATCACACACACAGCATGGGGGACTAGCCAGGACGTCTGGGAGTGAGGTGGAATGCGACTTTAAGTCGATTTTGCCGAGTTTCGGCACTCGAAAATCAGCTAAGCGAGAAAAAAAATGACGGCCAAAAAATTGAAAACAAGGCTACATGACCCTGGACCGCGCAAAACACCACCAACTGTGTACAACTTTCACCCAGGAACGTACGAGGTACAAAATACACAGAGGACGGCAAATACTAGCGAACCGCGTAGCACATAGACAAACTACGCTATTTTACAATCCTAAATTGCCACTAACAACATTACGCATCTATAGTAGCGCTTTACACAAATAAACCAACATCTTGCCCTCGCGCATGCAGCCTCTTCCTAATGCACAGTTGGGACATTCATAAAACTATCTCCTCAGGCCAGCAACAGTCCCACTGGACATTATATGCTGCAGGAAAATATAAAGAGATTGTTAGCTCTTCAGGCTATTGATTGTTACATATATTAATTAGAAAATGGTGAACTATATTAATTTATTATTCAATTCATTCATTCATTAGTGTTTAAAAAAATATAGAGAGGAGCCAAAGGACACACGAGGAGAGGCTCGCAATGAGCGCCGGAGGTCCTTAGAGTATAAAAAGCTTAACATTGTGTGCCAAACAAAATTGCCATGGCTTCACATTTTATTGACTGTCATTTTTTGACAAGCAAGTTGCTAGTCATTTATATAGTATATAAAGAGAGAGAGAGAGAGAGAATATTACATTATATTATATTATACACACAAATATATATACCTAATATTATATTATATGTAACTGCCCCTGGGGGAATGGCCAGCCAGGAACCCCTCCCGCATGACCCCTCATGCCCACCCACACCACACACACTTCCACTGAGCCTCACCAGCTTTAGCACTTCCTCCCTGGCCAGCAAAAGTTCACTATGGTGCAGGAAGTGATGTAATTTGGGATTCCCGTCCAGTACACACAGGCAGGGCAAGAAGTACTGGAGCTGGGGAGGCTAAAGGAACACTCTGGGGGGCAGGAAAGGCCGGGGTCATGAAGGCCAGGAGGGGTCGTGAAACAAAAAAATCCAATATTTTCACAGCACCGGGCCCCCCCAGAGTGCAGGGCCTTAGTGCATTGCACCGGGTGCACCAGCGGTATTTCCGTCCCTGGGTAAACACATACAGGGAATATTTGTGTGATTTAAGGGAGTAATAGCAGAGCTTAAATTTAACTCCTTAATAAAATAAGGTACATAAAATTAAATAGATACACAGATACATTATATACCTAGTAAAATCCAGAAATCTTCCAAATTCCTTTAAGGGATATATCACTCAAAAAAACAGCAAAACAGCTTGACAATCTAGCTATAGATTATACTAGTTATTTGATTCTAAAGTGAATCATGTGACAATGCTTTTATTCTGTTGTACAGGTAGGGCTCTGAAATAATAATATCTGATTTGATGTACTAATTAGGATTACAGTCTGCTTGTCTGTCTCTGTGGGGGTAAATAAATGCCCCCCTAATGTTATCATGTGGTTATATAACTATACACGACCCTGGGATACTGAGCCTCATATTAGCATAAAGGAGTGGCACACTGAATGCGAAACTCTCAAGAATGATTTACTATAAAGAATAAAGCTAGTGCATTGTATAGACAGTTTTAATGCTGTTTAAGATGATACCAACTCCTTGATGGGGTGATAATGCCCATTTAGGTTGTGTATAAACACCCTGGTGTGCCAATCTATCACTATAAAACTTCCATAGACCTTTGCAGTTGTGATTGTCACATCTGGATGACTAAGCACATGCATTTTCCACCGTTCCCTAAATAATATCAAGCAGATGTTACAACCAGCCTGTGGTTAGGAATAACTGAAGATGAGCGCCATTTGTTAGTGGCTCCCAATGCAGCATCATTTCCACTGGTATCTTCCATATCGTGTGTGAAGTTCCATTTAGTTGGGTGGAAAATGTTTTAGTGCTGATTTCCACAGGACCTTCATCCTTCTCCCCATCTGTATGCATTTTGGTGGCTCATACCTCTATATACCATTACAAATTTTAGCCAAGTGATGCAACTCAAAAATTGTGGGTTTCGGTAAACCGCAGCTCAATCAGCTATAATGTACTATTTATAGATTATGGTATTTCTGTGGTGTTGTCTTATAGACATAGTGACTGTGTTAATGGACCACAGATAAAAAGTGCACATCTAAAGGAATTACTTATTTGTCAGTTTTCAGTTGATATTGTGTTGAATAAATTCGTCGGCTGACTACAAATGTAAGATAAAATGGGACTGTTTGGGAGAAATAACTCTTCCCTCACTCTTCCCAATGTCATGGTGTAAATATATAGTATTTGCAGTAGATAAAATGGAAAGTCTGTATAGGGATGTGCTTTATTTGTATTAAATAGATGCATTTCGTCCAACCTGTTTAGTCGTTCAGTATGACTTTACATGACCCTATGGACCTCAGCACGCCAGGAACATCTATCGTTATTTTTCTGATTGTCCTTATCCATAAGGCTATCTTGGGACCTATACTGCAGTTTGTTGCCAGTTCCTTCTACAGTGGGCCGCAGATTTGTCTGACCTCTCTGCAATGACCTGCCCATCTTAGACGATCTTACATGGTATAGCTCACAGCTTCATTGAAGTACACAAGCCCCTTCACCCTCACAAGGTAGAGAACCAGAAGGGGCAACCTTTCTACTAACATTAATATTTTTTCTTATATTTCTTAATTACAGTGCAAAATGAGAAATAACAAATAATTAATAATCCCTTTACATTCTTGAGAAGATGTACATGTAAGACACAAGGTTGAGGATACATGGTTGATTCTGGGCCGCATTAGGTGGCTTCTTGTATTAGCCAATATGTATGGTCGTCTCTAAAAGGTGTTACTACTATAGAAACAATGAGACTGCATCAACCGAGGCATCTGAACCTGCTGTGTAACGTTAAATGACGGCATTGCAGCTGCATTGGTTTTTACATTTATTATCATTAGTGTGGAGAGACAGCTCCATAGCAGATCCTTTACCTTTAGAGAGACAATTCTCAGGATAAATAAACAGATTTCAGGTATAAACTATATAATTGAGTATAAGCTAACCATAGAATCTGCAGTGCATTGGTAATCACAGTCACTTGACAGAGTTAAACCTTCCACCATTTGCAAAGCAGTGCAGAACATCACTTCTTCCTTGCCAAGTATGCACAAGATTAATCCTGAAAAATATTTCACTACTGGTCTGATAAACCAAACACATTCATGAAGCATGTACAACATGTCTATAATTATATGTCCCTTTATATTACGTTAGTAATACCTGTCAAGAGGAGGGACCAGCTGGACCGGCCAATGAATGGATCCCACTAGTTAGGTCCTCTCCTCTGCGGCTTTCTCTAAACTAAATTCCCTAGAAGGCGGCTTCAGGATCTGGGCAAGATGGCAGTTAGTAAGTGACTCTGACCCAAGCACCGAATAGGAAATGGTTTTAATGCATCATGTTTACACACTATGTCTCAAGCGCACAGCATTAATTAGAGAAGAAGTATTAGGTAGCCATATTGTTAGGATAATGTTCTGCTCCCATTCCTCTTCGCTCATGGGTCAAACAACAGTTAGTGTCATGCAGGAAGCTAATGTTCACTTTTCAACTATCACTGTTGCCATGGCAACCCACAGCACTTTCACTTTAAGGTTCTCCACCATCAAAGCTGTCATCACAATACCACTTTATAATCTATGAAATAGTATACATCAGATACAAATTACAATTTATAGTTAAAAATATATTACATTTTCTTTAAGATTATTGGAAACCCTCATCATAAAAATACACTGGAAAAGAACAAAATGATTGGCTTGGGTCAGAAAAAAATGAGGAAAACCAAGGGGTGGATAGATGGAGATCTGATGGAAGCTACAATGCTAATTTAGAATGTAAGCTTTAAAAGCTACATTTAATTTTCTTTCAAATAGGGATTTTATTGCTAATAAGTAATAAGCAAGATGATAATGTAGTCTATAATATTAAACATTTTGGTTATTACAGCCCAAGAGCATTGGAAGGTAATTAGCCGGTCCGTAGACCAAAGAAGTTTGAGAACCACTGATCTTCATTGTGAGTTCATTTACAGAGACAAAGGAAGTAACATATTTAAAGGAGATCAAAACTTATATTAATGTCATAAAGAGGTGGACTTCTTTGTAAATTCAAACTGAATGTAATTGTTACTATACTTTTGAATGCAACCAGGAAAGTAAGTGACTGAGCCAGGCGTATTCACCTTAATATGGCATTTATTGCGACCACGTCACGTGTAGGTTTGACCAATTTTGCTTGATTTAGTGATTGTTAGTTTAAGTCGCCGTAAGGCAAGACAAGTGGAAATGTACTGCTATGCTAGAAAGGAAATTGAATATACTGCCGGTGCAGACAGGTGCAGCTATTAGGAAAAAAATGTATTTGCTTTAAAAGCTCAACCGCGTAACTGTAGCGATACCATATATAGCGTAATAAGGTACGAGACAGCTGATGGTCTTCCCAGTTGATATGAGATATTGTTCTACTGTATTTGTTGTTGGGCTGTCGTCTGTGAGTTGCTATTACCTGCAGCTAAGTAAACTTTATTGTATTTATCTTGTTTGTGAGTATGTTTATTCTCTCTCATGTGCAACATACATGAACCACAAACTGAGCAAGAGGTAACTGGTTCTCATTAGTTATTTATTTACGGATCACTGAAATACATCTGCTAATGTTGTATTATTATAGGCAGTGCTGTCCAATGTCTTTAGGTAAGGGTGCAGATTTTTATTGGCCAGGGAGCTGGGAGCAAAGGATCCACTATAATAGTTATCGGATGTGCGTAACGCCTGCGAGATGCATTGTGCGCATGTGTTACTCACATGCTGATTGCCTTGCATGCTGGGGGAATCGCAGCCGCGCCAATGCATATGTGCGGTGCAGAGAGAGGGAGGGAGAGAGAAAGAGAGAGGAAGGGAGGCAGAAAGGGATAGAGGCAGACAGAGAGGGAAGCAGAGGAAGGGGAGAGAGAAAGAGGGAGGCAGGCAGCGAGAGAGGGAGCGAGAGAGGGAGGGATGGAGGAAGAGAAAAATGGAGGAAGGCAGAGGAAGGGAGGCAGATCGAGAGGGAGGCAGAGGTAGAGAGACAGAGGGAGGAGGAAGGAGAGAAATTGATCTGATAGCACACAAAGCGCAGAGAGAGGGCACAGAGAGAGACAGAGGGTGCACAGAGAGAGAGGGCGCACAAAGAGAGACAACGCAGATAGAGGTCAGAGAGAGAGACAGTACATAGAGAGACAGCACAGACAATTAAACATAACATATGATACCATCATTTATGATGGGCAAGTTACTAGTTTAAAATAATAATAAAAAAATATTTCTAAATACTTAAATTAAAATATTAATATATTTTATATTGAATAGCTAAACAGTTGGAAATGTATATATCATGTCCTAAGGGTATTTTTTTCTATAATAATAGATTTGTGATGCGATTCTCCCTGCCAGTCAGTGGGCCACATAAATCAGCTGGCAAGGCGTGCAGGGCAACGATTGGACAGCACCGATTTAAGAGGTCAATCTAGAGAAGAAGAAAGCAAGGTGACACAGAAACATAAACACGAGAAGCAAAAAGTACATATTTTAAAAAATATAATTGCAACTAGCGACTTGCCCGTCAAAAAATGACGGCAATGTGATGTATATGTTTGTCAAGTTGTTTAGTTATTAACATATATTTTTGACACTTGTAAGTATTTTAATATGAACGTGTATTTTTGTAAAATGTTGATGTAATGGTTTTTTAAAATGTAATTAGTATCTGAAGAATTGTTAACTTGAATATACATTGAATGAATAGGAAAGCCAAAAGTAAAAAGCCTTTTTTAAACGTTGCAAATGTTAACATGAAGTTTAAAATATATGTAAGCAATAACCATCAAAGTATATATTTTTAAACTTGAACTTTATTTTTTATGTAAGTTTAGAAGTTGACAAAACATTGGTATAATTTTGAACATTATAAACAGGAACATAGTGAATACATTTTGTAAAGTAATTTTTTATTAAAAGTATTAACATTTGAATGTAAAAACAATTGACATTTAAATTAATCAGTATTAAAATTCAATTTCTATCACAATAATTGTTAACTTGAATATACATTGAATGTAGAGGAAGGCATACAGTCAAACTCTTCTTAAAACGTACGTAATTAAACTAATTTATTACTGAGCACATAAATTGGCGATAAACATTAATGTAGGTAGTAATCTTAAGATAACAGACAATATTTACATTGTGACTTAAAAGGTGCTTGACCTCTTAACATCCACTTTGTAATATGTTGAATGAAATAACTTCAAAATATATTTTTTAAACTTGTAACATTAGAAACATTAACATAGTGACTTAACATTTTAACATAATTTTTACTAACAATGCAAGGCAAGTATTTTGTGAGGCGAATCATTCATAAACATGACTTCCATTAATTATGACTGAATTAAACAACCAATTGTTATGTATTTTGCAATGCTTTTAAAAAATCTTGGCACCTTTAATTAGTATCCTTCAAAGTTATAGTACTTCATAGTAGACAATGTTTTTAGTAAAAATACGTCCATCTTCTAATAAATCACCTTGACTTTCATTGTTTTCAATGTAAACTTTAATTGCCTGTGGATTTTTGCACCTTGACAACGCAACGTACAATTGACCATGTGCAAAAACTGGTTCTTCCAAGAAAATACCCACAGATTTGAAAGTTTGACCTTGTGATTTATTAATGGTCATGGCAAATGCCATAATAATGGGAAATTGTCTTCTTTGAAGTATAAAAGGGAGACTACTTTCACTTGGTGCTAAATCTATTCTTGGTATGAAAACTCTCTCTCCTCTATGGGTCCCAGTTAAAATTTCAGCATCTATAAAATGGTCCTTTAATTGTTGAACAATTAATCTTGTGCCATTGCATAGGCCTTTTTTGGGATTCATATTTCGCAGTAACATGATAATTGCACCTTTCTTTAGCTGCAAAATATGTGGTGGCATTCCAGAAGGAGTTAAAGAGTTTATGAATTCAGTGGAAAAGTTAGCCTGACTTTCATTGTCATCAGCAAGTACAGAATCAGCACTGTGATAATTTCTTTGTGGTGCATAAATTTTTTTTAAGATTTTATTATTGAGGATTAATGCATCTTTATTTTTACACGTCAGTATGACTTGGTTGGCAAGCTCGGAATATTCTTCGTTATTTATGCTCCCTTCAAATATAGCCGATATAATATCTTGTTGACAAATCATATGAGGTGGGATCTCTACAGTGTCGTCAGGTAAATTTAGTATTTTTTCTGTTCTGCCTTCTCCAATTTTAATAAGCCAATCATTGAAATCAGTTTGGCCTTCTGATCTCATATTTTGTTGCAGTTGAAGATGGGTAAAATGTTTCCATACTGTACTTGACTTTATACATGTTTCGATAATGTCAGTTCGATTTCCATGTACAACAACAGGTAATGTTTGTCTAAAATCGCCACCCAACAACATTACCTTTCCACCAAATGGAAAAATATTATCCATGACTTCACGAAGCAAACGGTCAATACATTGGAGGGCATAGCATGACATCATTGTGGCCTCATCTATTATAATTAATTTACATTTCTTCAATTTCTTTGCTTGTAAGGATGTCATGCGAATATCTGACACAGAATTTTCTAAAATAGGCACTGGCAGTTTAAATCCACTATGAACAGTTCTTCCACCTTCTAATAAAAGTGCAGCAATTCCAGTAGTGGCAAACGCCATTGCTATTTTTCCTTGTGCTCGTACTGAACTCATTAATAAATTGTACAAATATGTTTTTCCTGATCCGCCAGGTCCATCAAGATAGAAATAACGCTCTGTCACCATGTCATCATCTATAGCATTTTTAATGGCATGAAATGCTTGCAATTGTAGTGTATTTAAAGTTGCAAGTCTTTCTTCTGTTCTTTCTGCTTGTAGTTGAATGTCATAGTCTTCAAAGTTAATGTCATCTATAAGACCTGGATCAGGCAAATTAAAACTTGCACAACTTAATCCATGAGTTAAAAAGACTTCTTGGATTTCCATTAACGCTTTTAAGTGTGCAATGGGTTCATTGTATCGTCGCATAAAGTCTTCAGCCATATTACTTTTAAAAGTCTCCCACAAAGCTAATGCATTTGGAGCATTTGAGAAGATACAAATAAAAGCAAATTGTTCTCTCATCTGTCGTGGCATTTGACATTGTGCTGCTTCTTCTAAGCATCTTTCCCACTCTGTATCATCAGCGAGTAAGTTTCTATGTCTTGCAGCTAAATGGAAGGATTCATATACAATGTCATTAACAGTTCTTAAGTGTTCAAAACTTTGTGCTCCAGGAACATTTAAAAGTAATATCCGTAAGCAAAAACGTTCAACATCTCTTGGACTGACTGTGTAAATTCTTGGAATAATTTTATTGCCTCTGGTTTTTCTTGGTCTCCATAATCCATTCACAAAAACATAGTGATATGGAATTTCAATATATAAGTATTGTGTTGCTTCAGCATCAGTGGAATTTAATGCAAACCATGCAGTTAGTGTAGTGTGACGATCTTCACTTTGGGCCAATGCATTCATTTCATTTCCAGCATGGAAATAGACTAAATGTCGTTGTGGCAAATGTACTGCTAACCTATATACTGCATGTGATCTATCATGCATTTCAAATTTTAAAAGCCGCCACATAGCTTCTGGCGCACTGACATAGCGAGCATCTACATGAGATGCAAGTTCATCATGTACTAACTCACTACTTTCAGGGTTGTCTGCACTTTTGACGACTACAGTAGCTGCATCGTAACCTTTGTAAATATATTTGTAGACATATTTAATGGATTTGATAGAAGTGCAGGCTTCTACGTTGATGTGGGCGTTGTACTTCATGAGTAAATGTGGATTGTAGGGTACTACATATCTATTGTCCACTTTTTTCCCACGAATAATGGCACTATCTCCTTCTCTTCTTTTATAAAGTGGATATCCATCACAATTGGCATAGGTTTTGTCTCTATAATCTTTGGGAAATTCTTTGGAACATTTATTATTTTCCATACATGGTGATTGTGGATTAAGGTCACCACAGGGTCCATGAATCATGCGATGAGTAACAATCTCATATAGTCTACCATATAGTTCTGGATCTGGTAGTTCAGCAACAATGACTGCATCCACTTTGTCTGAAGTATCTAATTTATCTTTTTCTTGAAGTATTATTAGAAGATGTGCATGTGGAAGGCCTCTTTTTTGAAATTCAATGGTATATACATAAGCAAGACATTTGCCAAATAACTGATTTATAGTGAAGTCACGTATTAATTCATTTAATTTAATCTTAAAAACTCTGGCTACTAAATCTGGTCGATCTGAAGCAGTTTGTCCAAGAAGTAGATTTAGTGTAATTTCTGGCCATTGTGGATTACATGTAAATGTCACAAATAAATCGGGTTTGCCAAATTTTGTCACAATAGCCATAGCATCATTGTATCTTTCTCTCATATTCCGAGGAGATCCTTGAAAGGAAGATGGTAAAATGATGGCTTTGCCAGCTGTCATGTCTCTGCTTGTAGCCACGTCAGCAACATAGTCCATGAGTCCAGAATATTGTTCTACACGGAGTTTATCTTGTTGATATTTGATAAAGTTTAAATTATTTGCCTCAACTTGCAAATATGAATCAATAATCCATTGTTGTGTTAGTTTCCCACCACATAAAATTGGATTAAATACATTGCGAATGGCAATTTGAGCTACTTTAAATTCAAGCATAGAAACATTATTTCGGATTCTGGCTTTAGCATTTGGGTAACTGGGAAGAGTTAATTTTGGTTGCCAACCTGCTTCTCCGTGTGGGAAAAAGATGGGATATGTCATTGGATCTAAATTTGGACTTAAGATACTCATATTAATAAACGGTTGGTCCTCATTTCTAGGATATATTCGTATGTCTCTTTGAAATGGTGGTTCTCCTTCATCATTGTGAAACACCATTGCAACCTCATTTGTTGTTGGCAAGTTATAACGACGTTTATCAGTATGTCTGTCTCTTTTAAGCACCATATTAACCTTCGGCATTGGTAATTGATGTGTTTGTGAATGAAGTAGTTGTTCATTTTCTACTTCTGCCAATTTTTTATAAGCTTTACTGTAGGGATTGTTGTCCATAATGTTATTTAGCTCTATGAAAACAGTGGGTAAGCATTTTTTATTTTCTTCCATCTGCATACGTTGGTCAACAGCTTCCATTGTATCTAGGACATATAGTTGAGCGAACTTTCTTTTATTTCCTTCCTCTGGATGTAAATGGGAAGTGCGATGATAAATTTGTCCTTGGACTTTAAAACAGTAAGGACCATGTCCTGGTACATTAGCAGCTAATGTTGCCCCCATGGATGCAAAGGATATGGCACTATTGTAGGATCTTATGTTTGTCTTAAAATTTTTGTAGTTTGGAAAAGTAGGTTCAGTCATAATATTTTGTAAATAAATTGGAAATTCTTTCCTTTCTGGAAGTTTGAACTTGCCTTTTTGACAACAACTAATAAATTGTCCATCTCTGGGTCTCTCCTGTTTAAAATAATAAGCCTCACAAAACTGACATTGAGTAGTCATGTCCCCACAACTATGAACCTCTACTGCTAAAGACTTGAGTAGAGGACAATTTGCAAAGCATATAGGATTTTGCCTTTCATATTCATCAGGTGAAATGTCATATAATGTTTCAACAACAGGTTCTAAATGTTTTGTTTTTTTCGTTGCTTTTCTTGGTATATGTTGTATTGTTTGAGGTAAAATGTCATCTAATGTTTCATGAAACGGTTCTAAATGCTTTGTTTTCTTTGTTGCTTTTTTTGGTATCTCTTGTCTTTTTTCTGGCAAAATGTCATCTGATGTTTGAGCAACAGGTTGTAAATGCTTTATTTTCTTTGTAGTTTTTTTTGACATATCTTTAATTTCTGCAAGTGACAGTCTTTTGCTTGCAATTCTTTTGCGTTCTTTTTCTCGTCGAATTTCCTTCTTCTCCGGTGTCTGGTGGCTGTCTGCTCTCTGTCGTCGTTCTCTAGCTTGGCGTCTTTTCTTTTCTTGTTTAGTCTCATTATCAGCCATGTTAATCTGTAAAAATAAAATAATGTACCATTAGTTTATTTTGAGATGTTAAGTTGTTTTTCATGACATATAGTTATCAATAGTGTGTTAACATTTTATAGTTAATCAATTTCAATGCGTTCAATTGAATAAAAGTCTAAATAAGGGCATGAGATAATTATTTAAAGACATTTTTATTTATTAAACATGTATCCAAAAGCAAGTGTTTCAGTAACTAAAAAGGTATTTTAAAAAAGATGTTATGTCCTTATTTACAGCACTATTCAATTTGTCAAATGGCAATTAAATTAGGGTTTAGGACTGGAATGTTACAATGACAAATTATATAGATTCTGTGTTTTTAGACTTTTTTGGACTATGCCAATTTATTTTTTAAGTTTACATTGAAGTTTGTATTTATTGTTAAAGATTATTGGCCCTAAAAGACAAATAAGAGATAGATGATAGATATTACTTTTTATACTGTACCTTGGTTGAAGTTTGATTTCAAGCAAAATTCTTTGTTGGTCCTGTGTTGAAAGCCTTCGTCCGATGGTCTCGTCCTGTGTTGAAAGTCCTCGTCCGATGGTGTAGTCCTCTGTTGAAAGTCCTCGTCCTCTGGTGTGGTCCTCAGTTCCAACTCCTGTTCCGATGTTCTTGACGCAGTATCTGTTATAAAATAAAAATGAAAATGTTATGTTATTTGAATGTCTTTGTATGAATGAAAAAATGGCATTATTTCTGTGTTTTTCTACAATCCTTTTTGGTGCGCCACAATTTTGGTATGCTTCTGTAGGCTATTTTCTAAGGCTTATAGGTGGTTAAACATTAAAGAAGAATATTAATTAATTTTTCTCTTTTTTTACTTGTTATACTGTACCTTGGTTGAAGTTTGATTTGAAGCAGAATCTTTGTTGGTCCTGTGTTGAAAGCCTTCGTCTGATGGTCTGGTCCTGTGTTGAAAGTCCTCGTCCAATCGTCTGGTCCTCTGTTGAAAGTCCTCGTCCGATGGTGTAGTCCTCTGTTGAAAGTCCTCGTCCAATGGTCTGGTCCTCTGTTGAAAGTCCTCGTCCGCTGGTGTGGTCCTCAGTTGAAACTCCTGGTCCGATGTTCTTGACGCAGTATCTGATATAAAATAAAAATGAAAATGTAATATTATTTTAATGTATTTGTATGAAGTAAAAAATGACATTATTTCTTTGTTTTTCTACAATCCCGTTTGGTGTCCACCACTTTTGGTATGCTTATTTAGGCCTTTTTCTAAGGCTTATAGATTGTTAAACATAAAATAAGTATCTAAATGTACTTTGGTATGTGTTTGTGTGAGTTTTCATACAATCCTGTTTGGTGCGCACCACTGTTGGTATGCTTATTTAGGCTTCTTTCTAAGGCTTATAGGTTGTTAAACATAAAATAAGAATGTAAATGTAGTTTGCTATGTGTTTGTGTGAGTTTTCATACAATCCTGTTTGGTGCGCACCACTGTTGGTATACTTATTTAGGCTTCTTTCTAAGGCTTATAGGTTGTTAAACATTAAATAAGAATCTAAATGTAGTTTGCTATGTGTTTGTGTGAGTTTTCATACAATCCTGTTTGATGCGCACCACTGTTGGTATGCTTATTAATGTAGTTTTGTAATGCTAATAGGTTGTTAAACATAAAATAAGAATGTAAATGTAGTTTGTTATGTGTTTGTGTGAGTTTTCATACAATCCTGTTTGGTGCGCACCACTGTTGGTATACTTATTTAGGCTTCTTTCTAAGGCTTATAGGTTGTTAAACATAAAATAAGAATGTAAATGTAGTTTGCTATGTGTTTGTGTGAGTTTTCATACAATCCTGTTTGGTGCGCACCACTGTTGGTATGCTTATTTAGGCTTCTTTCTAAGGCTTATAGGTTGTTAAACATTAAATAAGAATCTAAATGTAGTTTGCTATGTGTTTGTGTGAGTTTTCATACAATCCTGTTTGTTGGGCACCAATGTTGGTATGCTTATTTAGGCTTCTTTCTAAGGCTTATAGTTTGTTAAACATGAAATAAGAATCTAAATGTAGTTTGCTATGTGTTTGTGTGAGTTTTCATACAATCCTGTTTGATGCGCACCACTGTTGGTATGCTTATTAATGTAGTTTTGTAATGCTAATAGGTTGTTAAACATATAATAAGAATGTAAATGTAGTTTGTTATGTGTTTGTGTGAGTTTTCATACAATCCTGTTTGGTGGGCACCAATGTTGGTATGCTTATTTAGGCTTCTTTCTAAGGCTTATAGGTTGTTAAACATTAAAATAAGAATGTAAATGTAAATCCTGTTTGGTGGGCACCACTTTTGTTATACTTATGTAGTGTTTTTTCTAATGGTTATACATTGTTAAACAATCACATTTGAATGAGGCCCTCGGCCATTAAACATATTTAGGTCCTGAATCAATTGCATTTTGACCAATTGAATAGGGCTCTATATAAGCACATAAAATATTTTTTGACAGAAGTTTTTAGTTAGTGAAGACCTATTATGTGCTTATATAAAGCCCTATTCAATTAGCCAACTCACAATTGAATAATGCTCATGGTTCGGTTCTTTTTTATACTTAAATACTTTACCTTGATTGAAGTGTGGAATGACAGAGGGTCCCCTCCTGCCAATCTTAATCCGCCGGTCTTCTTGTAGTGTCTGTTTGAAAAATAAAGTGAAATAGTGAATTATAGAATTTTTTATTTGTATTTAACAAACCATGGCCTTTTCAGCATTTAAAGTATTTTTGTATCTTACCTCTTGTTCTTTGTTGGTGTTCTTTAAAAGGGATTGTGCTTCACAGTGTACGGTGCAAATTGTTGAAAGACGCTGTTGATGCAGAGTCTGTTTGAATATTTAAAAAAGTAGAAAGATTGAGTTTTAGGTGATCTATTAAATTGCAGTAAATTAATTTCATTGAATTATACTTCTGTAATTAATTTGAATTAACATTATTTTTTGGTGGGTGCTACACACATATGTCACATACATGAAGCACATTTCCATAGTTGAAAGTAATTTTTTTGTGTGCGTGTGACATATCAGTATACATGAATCATATTTTAATTGTTAAATTAACCTTATTTTTATTTTTTGCCAACATACATAAATGTGTGTGTGACATGTGACTATAGATGATACACATATATGTGCGTGTCACATATCAGTATACATGACTCATATTTTAATAGTATTTTAATAGTCCCAACTTATTTTTTTGTAATGTAATTGAAATGTAGTTGTTTAATTAGTTTGTTGCAGGGGCAATACACATAAATGTGCATGTAACATGTCACTATACATTATACACATAAATGTGCGTGTCACTTGTCAGTATACATTATACGGCTAAATGTGCGTGTCACTTGTCAGTATACATTATACGCATAAATGTGCGTGTCACTTGTCACTATACATTATACACATAAATGTGCGTGTCACTTGTCACTATACATTATACACATAAATGTGCGTGTCACTTGTCAGTATACATTATACGCATAAATGTGCGTGTCACATGTCAGTATACATTATACGCCTAAATGTGCGTGTCACTTGTCAGTATACATTATACGCATAAATGTGCGTGTCACATGTCAGTATACATTATACGCATATATGTGCGTGTCACTTGTCAGTATACATAAACCTCTTTGTCTTCTTTAATTTTTTTTTTTGATGTCCTGTCTTGAAAATAAGTAATATATTATAGCTTACCTCTCAGTTGTAATTTGCACAATGTAAAGTAGTAAATTAGGAAAGAATTATCTTCTCAAGTTTTAGCAGCAGTTATCTCCGAAGTCACTCTGTTCATCACCTGAGGAGAAATGTATTTTTCTCTGTCAAATAGACAGTATTTATAAACTTGTAGAACATTCTGGAAAGTTAGACCGTTAGAACGTAATACGCATGCGCTATTTGCGTTCCAGCTTACAATTTGCGTTCCATCCGCCATTTTGTGCGTAGTAGTGTTTAAAATGGTGTTTAATATGAGTGTGATCCGTTCCGCATAGTATGTGTTTCATTATTGCGAGTAAGTGTAGTGTAGTTACGTCTGGAGCCTCGTTTTCGTTTTGTTCGGCGGCCATTTTTTCTCTCGCTTAGCCGATTTTCGGTCGTTTAAACTGTTTGTTTTCACTTAAATGGACGTGTAAATGAACTTTTGGAGGTGCCGGATGCCCCCCCCGTGCTGTAAGTAAGCTTTTTATGTGTTTGTTGTGTTTATTTCTTGTGTTTGTGATGTTTTGATGCGCGGCGGTTGGAATGGGTCTTTCGCGGCCGTATTTTTTTCCGATGCGGCCGTATTTTGTTGCGAGTAAGTGTAGTGTAGTTACGTCTGGAGCCTCGTTTTCGTTTTGTTCGGCGGCCATTTTTTCTCTCGCTTAGCCGATTTTCGGTCGTTTAAACTGTTTGTTTTCACTTAAATGGACGTGTAAATGAACTTTTGGAGGTGCCGGATGCCCCCCCCGTGCTATAAGTAAGGTTTTTATGTGTTTGTTGTGTTTATTTCTTGTGTTTGTGATGTTTTGATGCGCGGCGGTTGGAATGGGTCTTTCGCGGCCGTATTTTTTTCCTATGCGGCCGTATTTTGTTGCGATATACGCAGTTAGCTTTTACGTGTACGACGCAGTGTATTTGTTTCTAAGTCGTGCGTATGTGTGTTAAGAGCGTGTGAGGGGCCTTTTTTACTGTTTTTTTGTTAAGTCTTGCGTCTGTGTGTCTGGGTGTAAGCGGGTGTGAGGCGACTTTGATTTTTTTTTTGTTATGAAGTTATGTGTGTGTGTATGTGTGTGTTAACACAGCCGATGTTGGGATGCTCCCACCACCGCAAATGCGGACCCTCGCTTCGCGAGGATCCGCATTTGCGGGGACGTTGTTTGTTTTTTGTTGGCTGGGCGGTTGGGTTTATTCTGTTAAAAAAGTCGTGTGTGTGTATGTGTGTGTTAACACAGCCGACGTTGAGCCTCCACAACCGCAAATGCGGGCCCTCGCTTCGCGAGGACCCGCATTTGCGGCGAACTGCGTCCCTCGCTTCGCGAGGGACGCAGTTTCTTCAAGCGTGAGCAATGACTTGGGTTTTTGTTGGCTGGGCGGTTGGGTTTATTCTGTTACAAAAGTCGTGTGTGTGTATGTGTGTGTTAACACAGCCGACGTTGAGCCTCGACAACCGCAAATGCGGGCCCTCGCTTCGCGAGGACCCGCATTTGCGGCGAACTGCGTCCCTCGCTTCGCGAGGGACGCAGTTCTTGCGGGCTCGCTACGCGAGCCCGCAAGCGTGAGCCGACGTTGAGCCTCGACAACCGCAAATGCGGGCCCTCGCTTCGCGAGGACCCGCATTTGCGGCGAACTGCGTCCCTCGCTTCGCGAGGGACGCAGTTCTTGCGGGCTCGCTACGCGAGCCCGCAAGCGTGAGCAACGACTCGTACGCTCACAACTATATATGTGATTGCTTGTTTTTTTAAACAAAATGAATGGAACTGATTTTGAAAGTTGGGTATTTTAAGCATAAATTACATGATTCCGGGATCCAAATCCAGAATCAAAATTGCTGGAAGAAATATCAACGACCTCAGATACGCCGATGATACTACTTTGATGGCTGAAAGTTAGGAGGAACTAAAGGACTTAGTGATGAGAGTGAAATAAGCTGGCCTGCTGCTCAATATAAGGGAGCTCAGAAGAAGTTATGGGCCCCACCCCAAAGAACAAGGTGGTGAGGTGAAAGGGGGCAATGACATCCCTGGTTTTGAGGATGTCCCAGTGGATACCTGGGCTCATTTTATGCTAGAGAAGATTTTGCATTTAACTCCTTTCCTGCCATAGGATGAAGGTTAAACAGATAGAGGGATATATATTGTTGGGACAATACAGAGTTACAGACTTAGAGTCTCCTATAGGTACACATAAGGCCAGTTGGAGGGGGGCCATGTAACGTCCTCCATACTGGCTTATAAAAGATCCCTTAGGCCCAAAGCCACCTTACGGAAGTTTCTACCCGACTGGAAGGAGTTTCTCATATAATTTGTACATAACATACCCAACTTGTAGGCTCAGTTATCTAACGCTTCTAATTATGTTTTTAATAACAACTAATTATAATTAAATTTATTTCTATGTGTATATTTTCATTTCTGCAGTAACTGGAGCTTTGCTTTGTTGATTTTATTTAATATCCATTTTTGGATTGCTTTAATGTTAGTTTAAATTACTCATTTTACATGAAAACACAATATTACGCAGAGAGAAACTGAGTTATATTCTTAGTATTCCTACCAATATGATGATGAATATTTTGGCTGTCAACAAAAATGAGGAACTCCAGTAGACCCTAAGCAAATATTTGTCCTATGTCTACAAAATGCATCATCTGCTGCCAACGTTCCTCAACCATTCAGACAAAAGTAGTTATGGTAACAAAGTTGTATACGAAAACAAAAATCTAATATAACAGCTATTGTAAATGTCAGAATGAATCAGAATACAGTTGTTAATAAGTGTTTCAACACTTCAATGCCAAGACCTTGTCAGCAGTCAGTAAGCGGAGGACGAGGCGCTAACATTTCAATATTTCTGTGTCTCTTTTGTTATGGTGATATAAAAATATTGTAGGATCAAATCTATGGGTTATCCTTTATCCAGTTTTGGTTACTTCCACTTTGTAACCAACATATATATACGGTGGGGGGGAAAAGTCCACTGACAAATAAATGATCAGTCTATCATTTTAATGGTCGGTGTATTTTAACAGTGAGAGACAGAATAACAAAAAAAAAAAAAACAAGAAAAACGCATGTCAAAAAAGTTATAATTTGATTTACAGGTCAATGAGGGAAATAAGTATTTGACCCCTTCGTCTTAGTACTTGGTGGCAAAACCCCTGTTGGCAATTACAGAGGTCAGACGTTTCTTGTAGTTGGCCACCAGGTTTGCACACATCTCAGGAGGGATTTTGTCCCACTTCTCTTTGCAGATCCTCTACAAGTCATTAAGGTTTTGAGGCTGACGTTTGGCAACGTGAACCCTCAGTTCCCTCCACAGATTTTCTATGGGATTAAGGTCTGGAGACTGGCTAGGCCACTCCGGGACCTTAATGTACTTCTCCTTGAGCTACTCCTTTGTTGCCTTGGCTGTGTGTTTTGGGTCATTGCCATGCTGGAATACCCATCCACGACCCATTTTCAATGCCCTGGCTGAGGGAAGGAGGTTCTCACCAAAGATTTGACGGTACATGGCCCCGTCCATCGTCCCTTTGATGCGGTGCAGTTGTCCTGTCCCCTTAGCAGAAAAACACCCCCAAAGCATAATGTTTCCACCTCCATGTTTGACGGTGGGGATGGGGTTATAGACAGCATTCCTCCTCAGCCAAACACGGTGAGTTGAGTTGATGCCAAAGACCTTGATTTTGGTCTCATCTGACCACAACACTTTCACCCAGTTCTCTGAATCATTTAGATGTTCATTGGCAAACTTTGGACGGGCCTGTACATGTGCTTTCTTGTGCAGGGGGACCTTGCGGGCGCTGCAGGATTTCAGTCCTTCACGGCGTAGTGTGTTACCAATTGTTTTCTTGGTGACTATGGTCCCAGCTGCCTTGAGATCATTAACAAGATCCCCCCGTGTAGTTCTGGGCTGATTCCTCACCGTTCTCATGATCATTGAAACTCCACGAGGTGAGATCTTGCATGGAGCATCAGACCGAGGGAGACCGGCAGTTATTTTGTGTTTCTTCTATTTGCGAATAATCGCACCAACGGTTGTCACCTTCTCACCAAGCTGCTTGGCGATGGTCTTGTAGCCCATTCCAGCCTTGTGTAGGTCTACAATCTTGTCCCTGACATCCTTGGACAGCTCTTTGGTCTTGTCCTTGGTGGAGAGTTTGGAATCTGATTGATTGCTTCTGTGGACAAGTGTCTTTTATACAGGTAACAAGCTGAGATTAGGAGCACTCCCTTTAAGAGAGTGCTCTTAATCTCAGCTCGTTACCTGTATAAAAGACACCCGGGAGCCAGAAATCTTGCGGATTGATAGGGGATCAAATACTTATTTCTATAACTGACCTGCAAATCAATTTATAACTTTTTTTACATGCGTTTCCCGTGTTTTTTTTGTTATTCTGTCTCTCACTGTTAAAATACACCGACCATTAAAATTATAGACTGATCATTTCTGTGTCAGTGGACAAACGTTCAAAATCAGCAGGGGATCAAATACTCCCCCCCCCCACAGTATATATATATATATATATATATATATATATATATATATATTATTATAGTTTATTTATAACGCGCCAACATATTCCGTAGCGCTGTTCATAAATTAGGTTCAGACAATGATAAATACAGATTAACATTTAGCAAAGGAAGGAGGGCTCTTTGAGCTAGGAATTCAATATATGTATATGTATGTATATGTATATATATATGAAAATTTGTTTGATTGAAAAAATTCCCAAATATACATTATTAAACTTACTTTAAAGTTTGCTAAATAACTTGAATTTTCTAGCAGTCGATCCTGAGAGTTAACACCCCTGAACATCCATGCTAAAATTAGCATAAAATTCATAATTAGTTTTGGCTAATCACAGGCAGCTAATACATTGTTTTAATCTGTGAAGCCAGTTGGTGCAACAAAGCAACATGGGATGTGTAGTCTTATTTCCCCCCTGCACATGGAAGCAAGGAGCAGCTCAGACATTGCTTTGTGAATTTCTGCAGTGTGCTGCAATTGGTTTAAATGTCAGCATTGGGTTAAAAAACATACCCAAATGCAGTGTTTCTGTTGGCATGTACTAGGTGCCTATGTAAGCAGCTCTGGGGTGTGGAAACCATTTTTTTTTAAATAAAATAAATCTGTATGTGTATAGAATGACTTCATGTAATGTCTGTATCTGATATAAGCAGCAGGTGTGAGATTAGAGAAAGGTAAAAACAGGAAATTTAGATATAGCTTTAATAATTTACAATGATTTTAGGCAGGGCCTGGCAGTGGGTAGAGTTACACCCTACATTTTTAAGCCCCATTACTCAGTACTAATAAGTTTCCTGACCATGGATTTGAAAGGATCGAGGCTTCTCCTTCAGATATATGCCATTCCTTTAACCACTTCTCCATTTGATCTGTATTAGTATTTTGTGATGATATGCCATTCATAAGTAATCCTTTCCTTCACTTATAATAGATTTTATCTTTTTTACTATGAAATTTATTTTTAACCAGATCCCACTGGTGTTGCACATCCATCTCCTTCTAGTTTTACATTTTTCTTTCCATTTCATTATATCCTTGTCATTCCCCATATCTTTACCTAAAGTAGCTGTTTAAAGGGACTTGGAAGGTTCCTGGATTTCATTCGGAATATAATATAACACTGTATCTCTTTACTTTTGTGTATTTTAGTTTAAAGAAGATTTAAAAGCGCTGTTTTTCTGCCTAAAATCTTACAAATAATTTCTAACTGGTTTGTTTCCTCTGCAGCTTACGAAGACAATTAAATATCGATTTGTGGTTTTAGGAATTGTAACCTTTGTGGGCTTGAAACATCAAAGGAGGAGATAAGTCGGAGTTATGTTTTTAACAACCGCAGTGATTTTGAGCCTGTAACTCGAAATTAGATCTCAAATAGCAAAATGTAGCCAATTACGGTCTCCTGTAACTGCGATTTCCTCAAGTAAATGGGGGCCTTAGTCTCAATTTACACATTATCTTTTCACATTTCTACATTATTTCAGCAAAATCCAGTTCTTATTTCATTTTCAAGGTTTTCAGATTGTCAATTTACATGTTCAGCTATACCATACTCATCCTCACCAAAGTCTTCACTTCATGTTCCCTCTATTTGACTAACCTGATTTCATTTCCAGTCCAATTTCCAATACCTGCCCTCCACTAACCTTGACATCTAATAATCAACATCTAGGTCCAATCCAAGGTTTGTCAGCTGCACATTTCTATCATAGTGTTTCATTATAGCATAATTGTTTAAGCTCTTCATACAATTCTATAGGGTAACCAGTTGGTCCAATGGTTAGGATTTGGTGCTTTCACCACTGTGACCAGGGTTCGATTCATGTTGGGGGACCAAGAGGTCACACCACCCTGAAGGCATTCAGGGTTGGGCCTGGTCAGTACTTTGATAGAAGACCACCTAGGAATACCAGGAGCTGTAAGCTGTGGCCTGCTGGAAAAAGAACTGGCAACCCACTTCAGTATTTCTGCCATGAATACCAAGCGGATCGGTATGTTGTGTTATGGTCCATGAGGTCAAGGAGAGTTGGACACGACTGGAAGATGCAAATACACACAATTCAGTAATGACCTGCCAATAACAATACACGGTACTCACATTGCCAGTATAAAACACGGGCCAGGTACATCTACAGTGACATCCAATCACATAAGTCTTCAGTATTCAATATATTTTATATTAATATATTTTTTAAGAAAGTTACGCACATATAATAATAGAAGCAAATATGAGTGTTACATTTTTAAGAATCATGTTAATTTGTCAGAGTTCCTTTAGCCAAAATACCCTCTTAGCAATCAGTTCCTATTAAGTACTTGTTAAACAGCAAGAATACTATCCATACGCCGTCTAATAATCTTTCTTAATTTTACAACCATCACATCATCTCATTTTGCTATTGTTTCGTTGTGTCTACACATATGTCCCTCTGAGCTCTCTCTCAAGCTCGTGCTCATTGCTTCAATGTCAGTGGCGGCTGGTGACCTTCCAAGTTGGGGGGGAGGAAGAGTAAGACCTGGCCCCGCCCCTTACATTAACCCCACCCCTTAGTATAGACTCCTCCCCTTCACTCCAGGTTGACCCCTATCTTTCCCAACCAATAAAATGATACAGGCCCTGCTCACTGACACAGATTTAATCCACTTACCTGTTTGTTTTTTTCCCCTTACATAGTAATAATAATAGTTACATAGTAATAAAGGTTGAAAAAAAACTTTCAGTCCATCAAGTTCAACCTTTTAAGATCTCCTCTGATGTGCAACATGCAGATTAAATATTAATTAATTAGTTGTTAATTAGTTATTAATCAATTATTTAATTATTTATTTTGTATTTTATTTTTAATTATTAAGGCAAACAGAAAAAAAAAAAACAAGTGAGACTTAGCCAATCGTCTCAAAGGAAAAAAAAATGTAATTCCTTCCTTTCCCCAGATACTGACGATCGGATTTATCCCTGGATCAATATTGTCTCTCTAATTATCCATAATAACCCTGAATTCCCTTTTTAATTAGAAATAAATCAAGTCCCCTTTTAAAGTTATCTATTGAATCTGCTGTCACCACCTCCTCTGGTAGAGAATTCCACAGATTAACCACTCTTACTGTGAAGAACCCTTGTCTTTCTTTAAGGTGGAATCTTTTTACCTCTAACCTCAAGGGATGTCCTCTTGTCAGTTGAAAACCTCTTGGCACAAAAAGCTCCTTTGACAAACTTTATACTGACCCTGGATGTATTTATATAAGGTAATCATATGCCCTCTTAGATGCCTTTTTTCTAGAGAAAATAATTTGGTTAGTCTTTATTATTATTATTATTATTATTATTATATTATTATATAGTCTTTCTTCATAACTTAGCCCCTCCATTCCCCTTATTAGTTTTGTTGCCCTCCTCTGTACCTTTCCAGCTCTAAAATGTCCTTTTTATGAAGTGGTGCCCAAAATTGTACTCCATATTCCAAATTAGGGTGCACTAGAGATTTGTATAGTGGCAGAATTATATTTGCTTCCCTTGCTTCTATACCCTTCTTAATACATGCTAATATTTTATTTGCCTTTGCAGCTGCTGCTTGGCTTTGAGCGCTGTTACCTAGGGGGTTGTCCACAAGCACACCCAAATCCCTTTCAATATATGATACACCTAGATTTGCTCCATTAAGATTACAAATTGCATGGCTATTTTTCCTTTCCAGATGCATAACTTTACATTTATTCATATTAAATCTCATCTGATTTAGATGTCTATTCCTCAATGTTATGTAAATCCATTTGGAGGGAAAGAACATCATTATCTGATTTAACTACCTTGCACAACTTTGTGTCATCAGCAAAAATGGAGACACTACTTTCCAGTCCCACCTCTAAGTCATTAATAAATATGTTAAAAAGGAGAGGACCTAATACTGAACCCTGAGGAACCCCACTTACCACATTAGTCCAATCGGAGTATGTTCTATTTACAACAACCCTTTGCTTCCTGTCTTTTAGCCAGCTCTCAATCTATGAGCAGATATTTACTGCAATTCCTTTATCTCATAGTTTGCACAATAGTCTTCCATGTGGCACTGTATCAAAAGCCTTTGCAAAATCCAAAAAGACTACATCCACTGAGTTGCCTTGATCCAGGTTCCTACTAACCTCCTCATAGAAACTAATTAGATTTGTTTGAGATGACCTATTCCTCATAAATTGAGGTTGACTCCTACTTATAATCCTGTTCAAATAGACATATTCTTGTATATTATCCCTTATTAACCCTTCTAAAAGCTTCCCCACTACAGAAGTAAGGCTCACTGCTCTATAATTGCTCTTGCTCCCTTGTTAAATATAGGTATCACATCTGCTTTTCTCCAGTCATCTAGTAGAGACCCTGTGTTGAGTTAAATCTTGAAAAATTAAATATAATGGTTTGGCTATTACAGAACCCAGTTCCCTCAGTACCCGTGGATGTATTCCATCAGGACCCGGGGCTTTATTAACATTTATTTTTCCCAACCTCTTTTGGATTACTTCCTGCATTAACCAATTATTTGGTGAAGGTAGTGTAGCCCCATTATGTTGCAGTGTCCCAACCACTGGTACCTCCCTTGTGTATACCGAAGAAAATAACCTATTTAGCTCACCTGCCTTTTCCTGGTCACTAATTATCAGACGGCCTGTGTCACATTGTAATGTTCCTATAGCTTCCTTCCTCGCCTTCTTCCCATTAATATACTTAAAAAATATTTTAGGGTTAGTCTTACTCTCTTTTGAAATTAATTTGTCATTTTCTATTTTAGCCAGTCTAATAGCCCTTCTGCAAGCCTAGGTGATTTCCTTCTACTCTCGTAAAGCAGTCTCTGTCCCCTCTTGTTTGTATAATTTAAATGCCTGTTTTTTACTCTGTATCTTGATCTTTAAATCAATGTTAAGCCACATTGGATGGGATTTACTCCTTTTACTTTTATTCCCACATGGTATATGCTGATGTGTATGTATATTTAGTAAGGATTTAAATGTTGTCCATTTATGTTCAGTGTTTTACCTATCAGTTCTCTGTCCCAGTCTATACTTTACTTACTTATTGTCTTGATGAGTGTAACGTGATGCTGGTTCTGCTCACTTTCCTTATGATGGGAAGTTCCTCCAATTTCTTGATGAAGTGCAAAAATGAAATAGAATATATTTTTGATCAAACATTTGTTAGTGGCAGCCCATAGAAATAGACAAAAGTGATGTAATTTACTTTTAAATACAATAAATTATGTGAGGGATAGAGATAGATAGATAAATAGATAGATAGTGCGATATATCCCTCTCTGTCTCCATCTTTCTATATATCCATCTCCCTTATCCTTATTATTCCTTTACCTCTCTATCCCTTTCCCTATAACCCTCTATATCCCTCTCCATCTTTATATCACTCTCCCTCTCTCTCTATATTCCTCTCCCTATCTGTCTCTATCCATTTTTGTTCTCTCTCTCTCTCCCTATCTCTCCCCTCTCTCTATCTCTCTATCCCTCTCCCTCCCTTCCTATCTCTCTCCCTCCCTCTAACTATCTTTCTCCCTCCCTACCCCTCTCTCCCCATCCCTATCTCTCTCCCTCACCACCTATCCTTATTTCTCCCTTCATCCCCCTCTCTCCCTCCTCTCCCTATCTCTATCTCCCTCCCTATCTCTCTCTCACTCCCCCTCACTATCTTTCTCCCTCCTTATCCCTCTCCCTCCCTCTCTCTATCTCTCTCTCTTCCTCCCTATCTCTCTCCCTCCCTATCTCTTTCCCTATCCCTCACTCCATATCCCTCTTTCCCTATCTCCTCCTATCCCTCTCCCTATCTCTCTCTCCCTCCATCCCTCTCTCTCCCTCTCCATATTTCTCTTTCCCTCCCTACCCCTCCCAATCTCTTTCTCCCTCCCCCTCACTATCCCTCTCCCTGCCCCTTCCTATCTTTCTCCCTTTCTATATTTCTCCCTCTCTCCCTATCTCTCTCCCTCCCCCTCCTATCTCTCTAACTATCTATAACTCCCTCTTGCAGGGGAGAGGGGCAAAGAGACACAGGGGAGGGAGATAGGAGAAAGAGACACAGGGGTGCGAGAGGGGGGAAAGAGACACAGAGGATGGAGAGCAGGGAAAAGATGGCTGCAGGACCCCTGTGATGAGTCCCTGGGTGGAGGAGGTAATGGGAATAGAGAGAAGGAAGAGAGGTAGGGATAAAGAGGAGGGAGGAAAAGATAGAAAAACCTGCCTTATGGCTGTGGGATCTGCCACTCAGCACTTGGCAGCTCCCACAGCAGTCCTAAGTGGCTCATGGGCATTAAAGTGAACATCCCTAACCCCATTATGCAGCTGCTTCATTCTGATTGATTGATGCTGCAGCTCCCAGGCAGGCAAATTTATACAATTACTTGCACAGTGAATGTAGATTCACCCAGGATGAGTGGGACAGCACAACGCTCACACTGTAAACTACAGCACTAGGGAAAGACACCAGGCAAGGGGAAGGCACACAAGGGGTTAATTTAAAGTGATAGATTCATATTTTTAACAAAATCTTATGAAAGAAGACATGAATGCTGATATACAGATATAATTAAATTGTATTATCTATATACATTTAAAATACAATATTAAATTGATTGATATTTTTTTGGGGGGATGCTTGCCTATTTGCCCCTATGCACCAGTCCCCTTCTTCATGTGTCTTCAATCTTTCCCAGCATCAGAGTCTTCTCTAGGGAATCCTGTCTTCTCATGATATGGCTAAAAATGAATTTCCAGATCTACATGTTAACATAATATATTTGGCCCTCTGCATATTTTAAGGGTGTTATTAACATCTTTACTCTCTTATCAGGCTTGCCTATACGTCGCATCGAAAGGAGTAAGGTACCATCTATTTAAGACTTTAAAATAGACTTCTCTGAGTGGTGTGTGTTTTATGATTTTGCTTGTCAATTCCATTGGCCTAGTCCAAGTTTCTACTGGCCAAGTTCGATTAATATCCTTTTCCCATTTAATGATTTTCCCTGAATCCAGTTCCTTCTTCAAAATATCAAAACATCTAGTTATTAGTGTTGATAAATATTCATCATTCATCTCCACATTTCATCCTCATTCTTCAATTGGGTGGGCACAGGTAGGTAAATCCAAATTATTGAACGGGCAACTTACAAATACAAATGTACACCTGTTAGGAGAAGCCTTCTCTAGAATATAGACTTGAGTGAAAACAGAACTAAGACCAAACACAGACACATATTTGCACTTTTAAAGAAACTTCATAGTTTGGCACACATGTGTCTGGGATAATTAGGCATCCTGCAAATTTATACTTCTGCCTTGGAATAGTAGTGATGTCTCATTTTACAGTTGTATACTGCCACAAATTGTTGAATTATGCACATGAAAGATCGTCCACACTGGAGGGGGTTCAGGGAGCCCAGGGGGGAGAGAGGCTTACTACACTTTGGAAAATATTATATATTTTTATATTTTTAGAAGGCTCTGGGCCCTTCCACCAGAGCCGGGCCTGGGTGCATTGCACTGTCGCCACTGGTCTTACACAGAGAGGTAGTGTAGTGTATGGAGGACAGGTGTTATGTGGCAGAAAGAAGGTTGGTTTGTTGATAGTCTTGCTGTAGCATAAACTGTAGATGATGTATGTCTTTATTTGACAGTACGAGATAAAGACAGTTGTAGTAGACCAGTCGTTATTTTATAAAAGACTGAACCAAAGTAGGGAGGTCTCCAGGGAGCATCAAGTGCTTTATCTTGGCTATGTTTTACAGATGGAAAATTAGGATTTGATCCCAGCTGTCACTTGAGGTTTTAGTGTCAGAACACAATCTAGAACAACTTGTTATGATTTTAAGAGCTGTGTGTCCCCAAGCTGAAGGTTCACTCCTGTTTGGTCGAAGAAAGCTGCTGGCATCCAAATGGGACCTACCAGTAGTACCTCTGTGTTTTTGGGGTTCAGCGTCAGCCAGTTCCTACTCATTTAATCTTAGAGCAAAGGTTTGGGTTTTATTTTTAATGGATCTGGTATTAAATAATACAATTTTACACTTGGCTTAAATGAAGATATTTTATAGAGATGTTGGGAGCATAAAAATGGTGAGGCAGGCATCTTGGTGCAGTGTTGCTAAGGGCTTTATGGGTGAATGTCAAGATTTCCAACTTATTTCTAGCAGGGACAGGAAGCCAGTGAAGATATTGGCAGAGTGGGGAAGTGGATGAAAAATGGCTGGTTAGCTATATGAACCGAGTAGAGGCATTCAAGGAGAATTGTAGTGGAGAAGGTCTATTAAGTGGAAGGCTGGTTTGGAGTGAATTACATTAGTCAATGTGGAAGATAATCAGTGAATGAATTAGGATTGTGATTGAGAAAATTACATATTTTGGAGATATTTCTCAGATTCAATGAGCAGGTTTTGGTAAGTGACTGGATGTGGGTAGAGATAGAGAGTCCTGAGTCCAGCGTAATCATAAGGTAGTAGATTTGTGGAGTAGATGTGGGGTGTTTAAGAGTTTAGTCACTGATATGTTGTTTTTTAGGTTGTGGGAGATCATCCAGGATTTTAGATAGACAAGTGGTGACATGAGTTTGTGGGGTGGAGATAAGTCAGGAGAAGAGATGTATATTTGGATGTCATCAGCATAGAGATGATCATGGAGGTGAAGATAGCTTATTAGTTTGCCAAGGGAGGCAGTATAGATTGATAAAAGTAAGGGACTCTAACCAGAGCCTGGAGGTACCCCAACAGTGAGTGGTAATGGTGATGAATTGGAACCCAAATACGTAACACTAAAGGAGCAGTTAGATGGATAAGTTTGGAACCAAGTGAGGGCAGTATCACAGAGAGCAAGGGAGCCGAGAGTCTGGAGAAGAGTTGAGTGCCCAACTGTGTCATAGGCAGCGGAGAGCTAGGATGATAAGCAGAAAATAGTGCCCTTTTGCATTGCCTGCAAGGAGATCATTAGATGCTATTTTCTACTTTCTTTTTAGAAAATTACTATAGACCTCGTTCTATTATCGGCCGTAAAAAGGCCGCAAAGCTGCGATTCCTTGCGGCTGTCTTACGGCCCCGTGTATAGCTACCTTTACCTTGCAATTCAAATGGACGGCGCCGCAAGGATATCCCCCTTATGGCCGGCCGCATATCATGCCACCGGCCGCAAGGTCAGAAAACTTTAAATGCAAATATAAATTCAAGATGGCACTGTAAAGCTCTGTAAATGATAGGCATCATAATGGGGGACATGAGGATTAATAACAACACCCTCTCAAGCTTGCACATCGCCCAAATCCGCTATTTCATTAACGGTTTATTTTCCGTCCCGCAGCCTGGGTGAGTCGGAGGTGCTCCAAGCCCTCGGGACTTTGTCCACGGATATTTGACATGAATTAAAATAAAATTTATTTTCAGATTTGAGTGTAGGGGAATGTTGTGCTATGAATGCTAACACCTCCAATCACTTTATCGTCTCATCAGAGTGCAGGATGGCTTTATTATGTGCTTAATTGTGTGCCTGCGGGAGCTTTTTGGTGCAAGTAAGCTGCGGCTCGGTTTTAGCCTTGCCATGAGGGTTCCCGTAGCAATAGAATAGCAACCGGGGCTTTCTTGCGGCCGAAACTCTTGCGGCCGTTTAAGATCAAAGGCTTTCCTGCTGCGCGTGCGGCCGCAAGGGATAACAGGGCGCCGGCCGCAAGCCTGCCGGAGCCCTCAGCCGCAAGGGAATAGAATAGGCAAATAGCCTGCGGCCGGTCCTTGCGGCCCCGCATCTCCTACGGCCGATAATAGAATGAGGCCCTATGTATTTAAAAAAAAGGCAGAGCCATATTCACATTTATAAAACACAGTGTGCCAGTCCTCAATGACAATTCCGGCAACTATTAAACACAAATTAATTTTTACTAGTTTTAGTAATCCTGTTCTAAGTGCTTTTAAATAAAACAAAACAAAAAATAATAGCAAGGAGAGGAATTAAACCCAGGGCTGTAACATTATAGCGACAGTAAAGCATTTTTCTTCCTTGCTTTTCCACCCCTATCTGTTGGTGTAGCGCATATATGGTGACTTTAGTGCCCTTTTAATGATGAACAAAAGAGGAAAGGGTCTTGGGAGTTATTATACTGCATGATATAAAAGTAGACAAGCAATGCAACAAAACAGCAGGAAAAATTAATAGGCTACTTTGTTGTATTGGAAGATGAAGTAGCACAGCCTTCCAGTGATAAGCCAAGCTTTTAGGTAGATCAAATTGGTAGACCACATGTGTTTCTTTATTTATTATCTGCAGTCAAATCTAAGTTTTAAAAGCAGATACAGCCTGTGTGGTCTTACGACTTTAGTCTGTTTCACCAATTTCCAAACTAGTTCTTCACAAGCTAATCATTACTTGGCTGTTCTATAAAGACCTAGTCAATATATTCCCAGTTTATGAATACTGAATTCCATAAAACTTAACTCTCTTATTCCCCATAACTTTTATAGGTTTGAGGGATTTTTAAATTAACCATTATTTGAAACTTTTGAGATTTTTTCCGTAGAAGCTTTGCAGGTCTCTTCCTGCTGTGGCTCACTCCATTGTAGACCTCATAAAGTGCTCAGTGCATGATTGTTAAGCTGGATGTAACCTGTACTTTTTCCAGTTTGCAGCATATTTTAGTCATGCATGTAATACAGCTGTATATTTTCCAAATGTTTAATTTGGAACCTGATCCATTTTTACAAAAGTCAATGAAAGTATCAGAATCGTTTATGTGCTCTTGGAGTCCTCCCAACAAATTCCATGCCGCAGGTTTTATCTTCAGGGGAAATACTAACATCTCATTTCCATACAATCCAGCACAGGTGCAATGCAATTGACAGCATCTTAAAGAATCTATAGATTTTGTGTCTCTATTTTATCATGCACGTTTCTAAAGCACAAGTGTGAAAAGAACAGCATCATTTTTAGACGTCCACTTGATGCCTTGCCAACACAATGTTACTTTTCAAACTAAAGCCCCCTGGCTGAACTTGATTCTTAAGACATAATGGTTTAAGGTCATATGGCTTCTGGGATCCTAGGGTGGAAGCCTGTAGACTACTTTTTTTCCATGTCACGTCATAATATTTTTCCTAAAATATTTTTTTTACAGCATCTTACAAATAGAAATGTTCATGTGCTTGGAACTATTTAAGCTGTGTCAGGACATTTGGAAGTGTTAGTACTTTGGAAAACAGCTATACAGACTTCCCAGTATGGCATAGCAAGATGGAAATATAGTAAAGAGGTAACACCGGGTGAGGTAGAAAAGTGGTACAAGTTTATTCAGCCTTGGAGGCTGAGGATCGGTCGGGTCCCCTCCAGGTGAGGGCCAGTTGCACCGTTGGTTGCTCTACCCCTGGATATTATGATATCCCTATTCTACTATGAAACATACTCATTCCTGTAGGTTTTTCTCCAGTCTAAAGTACCACTGAAGTTTCGTAATTTCAAACATGGTAGGGGCCCCCATGGTATGGACCCTCTGACATCAAGAATGTCCTGAAGTTTTGGGGGAACTCTTAATTTATCAGGGGAAAGGGGCAGTTGATTATTTTTATAGAAAGGTGATCTGATTTCTTTGTGTACTCTGACTTACATATACTTACAGCTATATGGCATTTTATTGGCCTCTACAAGCAACTACTTTGCATATAGAAGTAGCAGGGGGGTCCAATAATTATTATGCACCAGGGCCCTCCATTTTCTTGCATTGCTGATAAATAAATATTAGCATTTGTTTAAGCTATAATCATAAAAACATTTGTTAGGGAGAAACTTAATTTTAAAACATTATGCTTGTGTGTAAAGGTGCCTGAGGGGTGTGCTTTTGTCTATTGAATATGAGCAAGGGTGAAGTAGGGGGGGGGGGGGGGCAAGAAGAGAGAGGGTTGTTGTATAAATAGAGCTTTTAGAATGGGACACCTGCTCCATTTCCCAATACTTAATAACAGCAAACCTGCTCCTTCAGAGAGGTAAACACATGCAGCCTTCACCAGAGTATACTAGATGCCTAGGGAAGAGAAGCTACATCAAAAGGCAGGAGCTTTATGATATGTCCTAATAATGCTCTTGGTCCTCAGATATGATTGGTTGTAGAGGCACATCATTGGGAACAGTGTTTCCTAGACCAATGGATTCAAATATCAATGGTTTCTGGAAAAAAAACAGTCTATCCTTATCATATTATTTGTTCAACCATTTATAAACTCTCTAACTCAACCCATCTCATCAGGTAGCACGACTTTAGAGCACTCGACAAATGAGCAGCATCAATAGCGCACCCGACAGAAGTGCGGACCGACAGGAGCGCGCTGCATCGACTACAAGTAAGGCATGGGGTCTTGAGTGTTAGGGTTAGGCATGGGGTCTGGGAGTTAGGGTAAGGCATGGGTCTGAGTGTTAGGATTAGTCATGGGGTCTGAGTGTCGGGGTTAGGCATTTGGTCTGAGTGGTTAGGCATGGGGTCTGAGTGTTAGGGTAAGGCATGGGGTCTGAGTGTTAGGGTTAGGCATAGGGATTGAGTGGATTTTGTTAGGTATGGGGTCTGAGTGGGTAGGGTTAGGCATGGGGTCTGAGGGTTAGGGTTAAGCATGGGGTTTGAGTGGCTTTTGTTAGGCATGGGGTCTGAGTGGTTAGGGTTAGGCATGGGGTCTGAGGGTTAGGATTAGAGGGGTTAAGGGCGTTAGGCGACACAACTTGCGCTCTTTTCTCAACGCACATTTGACACACACATTTCAACAGCACGCTACTGTCGGTGCGCTGATGTCTGCGCCGTATTGACGGCGCGTATTTGCCCTGCGCGCTAAAGTCAGGGTGCCATCTCATCATAATGCTTTTTTCTCGCAACATTTATCATCTATGTTTTTAACCTCAATGATCTCTTTTCACTCTTTGTCACTCCTTTCTTCATTCCTCTTTCTCGCTCTATTCCTCATCCCTGTGGCTCACACCATTCCTCACCCCTTTTTCTCACAACCTCCTTCATCTCATTATAACTCAATTTTCACCCCTTATCTTACTCAATTCTTCCTTTCCCTCTGTCTCTGCATCCGCCATCCTTTTTTCTCAATCCACTCCTCATCCCTTTCCATTGTTGTTCAGTCATTCAGTTGCGCCCCACTCTCCGTCACCCTATGGACCTCAGCATGCCATCGACATCTATTTTTATTTTACTGGTTGTGTTTATCTATAAGGTTTTATTGGCAAAGATACTGGAGTTGGTTCCCAGTTTCTTCTCAAGTGTATCTCAATGTGTCTGACCTCTCTGCTATGACATGCCCATCTTGGGTAACCCTGCATGGTATCGCTTTCAGCTTTATTGATATATACAAGCACCTTCACCGCCACAAGGTAGCGATCCAGAAGGGGGCTCATCCCTTACCTTACTCCTTTCCCCCTGTCATACCATTATTTCTTGATCTTCCTCACCCCAGTCATCATTTCTATTTTTGACTTCAACATCCTCACTCAACTCATCATTCCCTTTTATCATGACAGTCATGGTGCTTTTCACGTGATTATCAGTGCTCTGCATTCTCCTCAACTTCTTGACATCCACTGGAAGATGGAAATGGAGGATGAAAACATTGATTATCTATTCAATTGTAGACAAGAAGACACTGGAGTTTCACAGAGCTTAAGAACACATGAGTGGTTGTGGTGTGTCTTGTGTGTGTTTGGAGACATTCAGAGTTGTTTCATGTTCACATAAGGATTTATATCAAAGCTGTAAATATGGTGCATTTATATTTCAATGTTAGATATGATGACACAACATAGAAAAAATGACCAATTAGTTTGAGATGAATTAATCACTGGCCTGATCCAAAACCTGAAACTAAATAATTGGTGTGGAGGACTTATTGTACACCAACCTCACTAAACTCAAGTGAATAGTAGGGGGTCTAGATATATCTTAAAATGACAGACTGTGAAGGAGTTCTAAATAATGTTGTTGTTTAGACGTTCAGTTGCGTCCGTGGCTCTCTGGACCGCAGCACGCCAGGTGCATCTCTCAGTCACTGCCCCTCTGAGCGCCTTCAAGTTCATGTTCATTTTTTTATTTACCTCATCTATCTGTCTCTGTCTCTGTCTTCCCCTTCTTCTTGTCTTCAATCTTGCCCAGCATCAGAGTCTTCTCTAGCGAATCCTTTCTTTTCATGATATGGCCAAAATATTTGAGTTTCAGTCTCATGATCATACCTTCTAGTGAACAGTTTGTTTTGATTACCTGAAGTACTGATTTATTGGATCTTCTTGCAGTCCAAGGGACTCTAAGCAGTCTTCTCCAACACCACAATTCAAAGGTGTCAATTCTACGGCGCTCAGCCTTCTTTATGGTCCAGCTCTCGCATCCATATTGGGAATACTATAGTTCCAAATATGTAGACCTTTGTTGATAGTATAATATCTTTACTTTTTATTAGCTTGTCCAAGCTTGCCATAGCTTTTCCTCCCCATAAGGAAACATCTTTTAATTTCATGACAACAGTCACCATATGCAGTGATCTTGAATCCCAGGAAAATAAAATCTGTCACTGCCTCCACTTCTTCCCTGTCTATTTGCCAGGAAGTGAGATTGTCGTTTGCCATGATCCTCATCTTTTTAACATTGAGCAGCAGGCCAAGTTTTGCACTCTCTTCTTTTACCCTCATCAATAGGTCCTTTAGTTCTGTCTCACTTTTAGCCATCAGAGTAGTGGCACAGCGTATCCAAGATTTTTGATATTTCTTCCAGCAATATTGATTCTTGGTCCACATACAGATTATTCAGGAGGAGGGTGAGATGATCTGGTTCTCCTATTTATTTAAGAACTTGCCACATTTTGTTGTGATCCACACAGTCAGAGGCTTTAGAATAGTCTATGAAGCAGAAGTAAATTATTTTCTGACTCTCTTGCTTTCTCTATTATCCAGCGGACATTGGCAATTTGATCTCTTGCGCCTCTTCCTCTGCGGAACCGGCTTGTACATCTGGTAGTTCCCGGTCCATAGAATCTTAAGTGTACTGGATTAAAATATATATAATTAAATAAATATATATAGCATCCACCAAGGGTGATCTCGTTTGTTTTCTACACATCAATGTCAGAGTTGGAGAGACACCACAAGAGGATTAAGAAATCAGTTTAACTGTATATATTTTTACAGACATACTTACTTCTTATCCATTTATTGTATATAAACATAGGGTATTATCTTTGTATTGGGTCTAAAAAACCACTCAGTGGTGGTGATTATGTATATTTTGATTTATGTGCTTAATCCACATCGTTAATATTACATTTTCAGTGCTTTAACTAATATATCAGGATTCATGGGAAAGTTCTTGTTTATGTATATTTTAGTATTTTTATACATGTATAATAAGTCGTTTTATATTATGCAGACATAACATTAAGCACAATTTATTATATTCTAAACATTTATCAAATCAGCTCCATGATTTATTTCACTTTACTAATAGAATTATCTATGTATTCAAATATATTTTGCATAATTCATATTTATTATGCTGCTGTGGAATATGTTATTTTGGTTGATTCAAATCAACTTCAGAGGTTGGAGTACACTTTGATTGCATAGGAAGTATCTGTCTGCACCATTGGAATGTGACATCTACAATTGCCAAAGCTTACAATAGCAGTAAAGGAAACCTCACTAGCTTACAAGGACATGCCCTCCTGTGCAGTAGCAGAGCCAGTGATTGGAGGGCCCAGGTGCAAAATAATTATCTACAAGGTCAGTGCCCCCATGAATCAATAAGAAGGTTAAACAATATATAAAGGTGCTTTGCACCTGTTGCACCAGCAATAGCTCTACCCCAGGTCATGCCAGAATCAATTGAAAAAATAAAATGGAGTCTTGCAATATAGAATAATTTGGCATAAACAATTACAACTTAAAATGCTGTTATTTTTGCTTTTAAAACATATTTTGCCCATTATGACGTTTAGTTATTCAAACTACAATATAGAATAAAAATAACTACAGTGGCTCTTTAAAAGAAAACTGTTTCATGCTAAAAATGTTTCATCGAATAAGTTTTGATTCAGAAATACACATTCCTGAAAAATCTGGCCGTTTTGGATCATTTATAAGATCAATTTGGTATTTCCGATCTTGAATTTGATGCGCTGTGTGATATCCATCATCAACCTCTGAGCTACTCTGTTTTCATTAAGATTTTTGGCTAAGTCTTTCAACCGGCTGGAATTATATGCACAATGTGACAGCAATATAAAGACTGTAGCTTGGATTTTTAAAGGGCTACACAATGACAAATTAATCAATAAGACAAGATTTCTTATTCTTCACACCTGACACTCTCCAATCTTCCCTCTCTACTACTTCACCACCAACTATTCATTCTCTCCAATGGAATTAGAGCATTTCCTTCTCCCTTTTTAGGAAGCTCTCTCTTGATCCATCCATGCTCTCTAAGTACCTCTCTCTTTCTTTGCTTCCTTTCCAGAATCACTTGTCTATAACATTTACCCATTTTCTGTCACCAAACTCCTTACTTGACCACCTCCGAACTGGTTTCCGTGCATGTAAGGTGAAGATGCGCAAAAAATATTAGACGACATGGTAGCTCCCCACGTGTTTTTTCCACGGACGAAGATGAGGAACAAAGGAAAAAAGTGGATGTATTCTTCAATCAACATGGAAGTGCCCGTTTATCCAGGAGTGAGGATAAGAGCTTCGATGATCGTCGCTGGAGGGAGTCAAAATTATAAGTAAAATGTATTTTCCCCTGTTACAGATTTACCTTAAAAAGTAAAGGCTGATAAACTGCAGAGTGCACTAATTGTGCCCAGGTGAGAGGGGTGTGGCTTGACTGTTAAACTTGTATAAAAGGTTTGTGAGCTGGTTTGGGGCCTGTTTACAAGTGGATTTACCTTACAAGTAAAGGCTGATAAATTGCAGAGTGCACTAAGTGTGCCCAGGTGAGATGGGTGTGGCTTGACTGTTAAACTAGGATAAAGGATTTGTGAGCTGGTTTGGGGCCTGTTTACAAGTGGATTTACCTTACAAGTAAAGGCTGATAAATTGCAGAGTGCACTAATTGTGCCCAGGCGAGAAGGCAGAAGTTAATAGAAACCGGAGAAGGGGAACTTGTGAGCTTGCGAACATTTTCAGTATCAAGTGCAATTCTAGTAAAAGCCTAGGAGTTTAAATAAAAGGAGGGCCTTCAAAGAAAAGGGAGGGCAGATTTATAGTGCAAAGGAGGAAAACTTTATATAAATATATTATATTATATTCTTTATTTTTCCCACTGAAATTTCGTAGACAATAATAATAATTATGGGTCAGTCCAGTGGTAACCTCACTCAGTGTACATCCTGTCATATGTATGCAATACTGGAACAGATGATCCAGGGTCCATACCTCTGTGACAGGTGTGAGCATGTTGCCTCTTTGGAAGCTCAAATTGAAGATCTGGAGAGGAGAATTGCAGCACTTAGTGATATTGCTCCACTGGAAAGGGAGTTGGTGCTCACGGAGCACAGTTTAGCTGGGCCTAGTATGGAGGGAGGAGCTGGGGCTAGTGAGGATGGCCAGGGAGGTAGCTGGGTTACAGTTAGAAGGGGAATCAGAGGGTACAGGAGGAGGCAGGCCAGTTCTGAGTTGGCAAACAACAACAGATTTGCCAGATTGAGTGAAACTGTTGGCGATGTCCATTCAGGAATGGCAATGCCAGATAGAGCTGTTCCCTCTAACAGCCGGGCGAACAGCTCTACTGGAGAAGAGGGAGGGCAGAATAGGCAGAGCAACAGACATGTTTTGGTGGTAGGGGACTCTATTATTAGGAAGGTAGACAGGGTAATTTGTCACCCAGATCCCAGCAATCGAACAGTTTGCTGTCTCCCGGGTGCTCGGGTTCGGCATGTTGTGGATCGGGTGGATAAATTATTGGGAGGGGCTGGTAATGAACCGGCGGTCTTGGTACACATTGGTACCAATGACAAAGTTAGTGGAAGATGGAGCGTCCTAAAGAATGATTTTAGAGAATTAGGGAATAAGCTTAAAGCAAGGACCTCCAACGTAGTATTTTCTGAGATACTACCAGTGCCACGTGCTAGCCCAGGGAGGCAGAAGGAGCTTAGGGAGGTTAATGCGTGGCTAAAAAAGTGGTGCAGTGCAGAGGGTTTTGGGTTTTTAGAGCACTGGGCTGACTTCTCACTTGGGTACAATCTCTATAGCAGGGATGGATTGCACCTTAATGATGAGGGCGCTTTTGTGCTAGGGAATAGGATGGTAGAACGGCTGGGGGAGTTTTTAAACTTGTAGGTGGGGGGGAGGGACTATATAGAAGTATTGGGGTAAATAGGGTAGAGAGGGAAATGGATGAATTATTTACCCATGGGGGAGGAGAAGGGGGGAGGGTTACAATAGAAAGTAGGGAGATATTAATAGGGGCCTCAAATACAGTGGCAGGCACTTCACATCAGCAGAGCCATAGCAACATAAAGTGTATGATTGCAAACGCAAGAAGTTTGCCTGGGAAAATGGATGAGCTAGAAATATTAGCAGTACAAGAAAAATGGGGCTTAATAGGCATTACGGAAACATGGTGGGATGAATCTCATGACTGGACTGTTAATCTGGATGGTTATAACCTATTTAGGAAAGATAGGGGAAATGGTAAAAGAGGAGGAGGGATCTGTCTTTATGTTAAGCCTGAATTTAAGCCTATAGTTAGAGAAGATATTTATGCTGGCACTAACGGCATCATTGAATCCTTGTGGGTTGAGCTAAATAGTGGAGGAGCTAATTCTAAATGCATATTGGTGGGAGTATGCTATAAACCCCCAAATATAGCTGAAAGTGAGGAAATACAATTATTGTTACAGATTGGAAATGCAGCTAAGCACATGCAAGTTCTAATAATGGGAGACTTTAATTACCCTGATATAAACTGGATAAACGAGACCAGCAGCTCAGCTAAGGGGAGCAGGTTCTTGAGTACACTCAGGGATCATTATCTAGCCCAGGTAATACAAGAACCTACTAGAAATGGGGCCATCTTGGATTTAGTCATCACAAGTAATATTGATATAATATCAAATGTAAAAATAGGGGAACCCTTGGGGAACAGTGATCACAACACAGTCTCATTTCAGATTGAATACAAAAAACAGAGTTGTAAGGGGCCAACAAAAACTCTAAATTTTAAAAGGGCTAACTTTAATGGGCTACGGGCAGCAATACAACATATAGACTGGGACAAAGAACTTACAGGGAAGAATACTGAAAATAAATGGAAATCATTCAAATCCTTACTAAATAAACATACTCATCAGCATGTACCATGTGGAAATAAAATAAATAGGAGTAAATCACATCCCATGTGGCTTAACAATGACTTAAAGATCATGATGAGGAAAAAGAAATATGCATTTAAATTATACAAGAAGGAGGGAACAGAGGCATCTTTATGTGACTATAAGGAAATCAACAAGGCTTGCAAAAGGGCTATTAGACGGGCTAAAATAGAAAATGAGAAGTCAGTTGCAATGGAAAGTAAGACTAACCCTAAAATATTTTATAAATATATTAATGGGAAGAAGGCCAGGAAGGAATCGATAGGACCATTACAATGTGACACAGGCCATCTGATAATTAGTGACCAGGAAAAGGCAGATGAGCTAAATAGGTTCTTTTTGTCGGTTTACACAAGGGAGGTACCAGTGGTTGGGACACTGCAACATAATGGAGCTAAACTACCTTTACTAAATAATTGGTTAACGCAGGAAGAAATACAAAAGAGGTTGGAGAAAATAAATGTTAATAAAGCCCCAGGTCCTGATGGAATACATCCAAGGGTACTGAGGGAGCTGGGGTCTGCAATAGCCAAACCATTATATCTAATCTTTAAAGACTCACTCACTACAGGGTCTCTACCAGATGACTGGAGAAAAGCAGAGGTGATACCTATATTTAAGAAGGGATCTAGAGCAAATCCGGGGAATTATAGACCAGTGAGCCTCACTTCTGTAGTTGGGAAGCTTTTAGAAGGGTTAATAAGGGACAGAATACAAGAATATGTCTATTTGAACAGGATCATAGGTAGCAGTCAACATGGATTTATGAAGGAAAGGTCGTGTCAGACCAATCTAATTAGTTTTTATGAGGAGGTTAGTAGGAACTTGGATCAGGGCAACTCAGTGGATGTAGTCTTTTTAGATTTTTCAAAGGCATTTGATACAGTGCCACATGGAAGACTAGTGAGCAAACTAAGGGATACAGGAATTGCAGTAAATATCTGCTCATGGATCGAGAGCTGGCTAAAAGACAGGAAGCAAAGGGTTGTTGTAAATGGAACATACTCCGATTGGTCTAATGTGATAAGTGGGGTTCCTCAGGGCTCAGTATTGGGTCCTCTCCTTTTTAACATATTTATTAATGACATTGAAGTAGGACTCGAATGTAGTGTCTCCATTTTTGCTGATGACACTAAGTTGTGCAAGGTAATAAAATCAGATAATGATGTACTTTCCCTACAAAAGAATTTGCATAAATTAGAGAAATGGGCGGCTAAATGGCAGATGAGATTTAATACAAATAAATGTAAGGTTATGCATTTGGGAAGGAACAATAGCCATGCAATCTATAATCTTAATGGAGCAAATCTAGGAGTATCAGATATTGAAAGGGATTTGGGAGTACTAGTGGACAACCACCTAGGTAACAGCGCTCAAAGCCAAGCAGCGGCTGCAAAGGCAAATAAAATATTAGCATGTATTAGGAAGGGTATAGAAGCCAGGGAAGAAGATATAATTCTGCCACTATACAAATCTCTAGTACGCCCTCATTTGGAATATGGAGTACAATTTTGGGCACCACCTCACAAACAAGACATTTTAGAGCTGGAAAAAGTACAGAGAAGGGCTACAAAATTAATAAGGGGAATGGAGGGGCTAAGTTATGAAGAAAGACTAGCAAAATTAAACTTATTTTCGCTAGAAAAAAGGCGTCTAAGAGGAGATATGATTACGTTATATAAATACATCCAGGGTCAATATAAGGCTTTGTCAAGTGAACTTTTTGTAGCAAGAGATTTTCAACTGACAAGAGGACATCCGTTGAGGTTAGAGGAAAAAAGATTTCACCTTAAACAAAGAAAAGGGTTCTTCACAGTTAGGGTGGTTAAACTGTGGAATTCTCTACCAAAGGAGGTGGTGACAGCGAATTCGATAGACAACTTCAAAAAGGGGTTAGATATATTTCTGAATAAAGAGGGCATTCAAGGCTATCCTAGATAACTAGCAAAGGAATATTGATCCAGGGAGAAATTTGATCGCCAGTTTCTGGGGTCAGGAAGGAATTTTGCTTTTTTTTCCCCTTATGAGACAATTGGCAAAGTTTCAATGGTTTTTTTTTTTATGTTTGCCTTCCTCTGGATCAATTAACAATAATTAACAATTAACAATAATAATAAATAGTCCAAATTAAAAAGATCAATAGAGATCTAAAAAGGTTGAACTTGATGGACTAACTCTTTATTCATTCTCCAATACTATACTATTAATAATTATTTAATCAATAATTTAATTAATAACTAATCCGCATATTGCAGATCAGAGGAGATCTTAACAGGTTGAACTTGATGGACTGAAAGTCTTTTTTCAACCTTAATTACTATGTAACTATGTAACTATGTAACTCTTTTTTTATTTATGCAGTATTTTTTTGGTATTTTTTAGGAACTATGGAGGTCTTTATGGACCCCTTTCGTGGTGTTAGGTCCATGTGAGTCAAATATGGACTTCTGTGGTGCCACAGGGGTCCATAGTGTAGCGGGTATTGATTCCCAGTCCCATAGGAGATAGAGGTATTGACCCATTAATTTTGTCGGATTTGAGAAATAAAGCCTCAATTTAAGTTTGTCACAGAGATGCATTATTAAGCATCCAGGCCTTGTGGAGGCATTTTTCTGCCTTTACATGGGGTTGAAATTACTCATACAGCCCTATTAAATTCCCTCCACATTGAAAACTGTAGCCCGTAACAAAGTCCGCAAGCCTTGCGGCTATTAAATTGTCCCTGTAAAGCAACCCGCCGGGGTAATGGTGAGAAAAGGCTACGGGACGTGGAAATTTGAACTGCGTGCCCGCAAATCCTCTGACCTGTCAAGCCATAGCTGTTACGTTTCCAATCACGCTATTCAATTGCAACCAATCCACTGGCGTTCAACCCTGTAACATGCAAATGGCGCCAAAAAGCAAATGGGTACTAGATAGGAGATGCGAGTTACATACAACTCTGATCTAAAGACGTTCTGAGGAACGTACATCATCCGTAACAGCCTGTATAATGGTCTGGGTGCAGTAAAACAGCAGGGTAGAAGGAGTGGGATGTGGTCGAAGGATGATGTTGGTGACCATAATGGGTGGGTAACAATGTAATAGGTATTTTTGTTAGCAGGTATTGGAGACTGATATATATATATATATATATATACACACACACATATATATCCCCTTCTGGATTGTTACCTTGTTGTGGTGAAGGGGCTTGTATACCTTAATGAAGCTAAGCTATACCATGTAGGGTCACCTAAGATGGGCAGGTCATAGCAGAGAGAACTGACAAATCGTGGTCCACTGAAGAAGGAACTGGCAACCCACTCCAGAATAGTTTCCAAGAAAACCATATGGGTAAGCAAGTCCAGAAAAACAGGCAGATGTGCCTGCCATGCTGCTGTCCATATGGTCACCGAGAGTCGGACACGACTGAAGGACCGAACAATAACAATATATATATATATATATATATATATATATACAACTACATTACATCCTACTACGCTGCTCATACTTAGACTAAATGTGTATATAAGTTGTATCTACCTTTATTTTCTTAGCCTCTGACATCTCTTTTATTGGAAACAGATTACACATTCATCAGATCATACATTATTTTACGCATTGTGCTTTTCATCCAACTTCTAAGAAAATAAAGGCTGCTAGTTCTATAATTCATCGCATACATTTGAAACCTGATCTACAATGAATTTCTGGTGACACTATTATTTTTAGTGATTTTTTTTCACCCGTGTATTTCTTGGATTACCATATTTATTTTTGATCAAGTAGATGTAATTCTGTACGTGGCCCTTAAAGGGGCTCTGTCACACCGAAATCAAGTTGTTTTTTTGTTGTTGCTATAAATAAAGAGTATGAAAAACTGTCTCTATGTTGTGTTATTCATTTTGTTTTAAAGTGAATCTGTCCCTGGAAATTTCATGTTATTGTTACTGTATTTATATGAAAATGAGCAGCCAACACATATTAATTAGCTGCTTTGATGTACTAATTAGGATTATAGTCTGCTTGTCTGTCTTCTCTGTAGTGGAGACCCCAATGTTATCTGGCAGTTAGATCCCTCTCCCACCTGTATCAAGCACTCTGAGCAGTACATTATCAGAACATTATCATAGTGAGTTGCGCATTAGCATACAGTAGCCGCCCATTATTATACTGAGCCGTACATTAGCATACATGAGCCGCACACTATTATACTGAGCCGCATATTAGCATACAGGAGCCTCACATTATTATACTGAGTCGTACATTAGCATACAGGAGCCTCACATTATTATACTGAACCGCACATTAGCATACAGGAGCCGCACATTATTATACTGATTCGTACATTAACATACAGGAGCCGCACATTATTATACTGAGCCGCATATTAGCATACAGGAGCCTCACATTATTATACTGAGTCGTACATTAGCATACAGGAGCCTCACATTATTATACTGAGTCGTACATTAGCATACAGGAGCCGCACATTATTATACTGAGTCGTACATTAGCATACAGGAGCCGCACATTATTATACTGAGCCGCACATTAGCATACAGGAGCCTCACATTATTATACTGAGCCGCATATTAGCATACAACAGCCGCACATTATTATACAAAGCCCCACATTAGCATACAGGAGCCTCACATTATTATACTGAGCCCCACATTAGCATACAGGAGCCTAACATTATTTTTCTGAGCCACACATTAGCCATACAGGAGCCGCACATTATTATACTGAGCCACACATTAGCATATAGGAGCTGCATATCAGTATACTGAGGAATACATTAGCATAATGAGTCACACATTAGCATACTGAGCGGCACATTAGCATACAGGAGCTGCACATTATTTTAATTAGCCATACATTAGCATACAGGAGCCGCACATTATTATACTGAGCCCCACATTAGCATACAGGAGACGCACATTATTATACTAAGCCACACATTAGCATAGTTTACAAGTGGATTTACCTTACAAGTAAAGGCTGATAAACTGCAGAGTGCACTAATTGTGCCCAGGCGAGAGGGGTGTGGCTTGACTGTTAAACTAGGGAAAAAGGTTTGTGAGCTGGTTTGGGGCCTGTTTACAAGTGGATTTACCTTACAAGTAAAGGCTGATAAATTGCAGAGTGCACTAATTGTGCCCAGGTGAGAAGGCAGAAGTTAATATAAACAGGAGAAGGGGAACTTGTGAGCTTGCGAACATTTTCAGTATCAAGTGCAATTCTAGTAAAAGCCTAGGAGTTTAAATAAACGGAGGGACTTCAAAGAAAAAGGAGGGCAGATTTATAGTGCAAAGGAGGAAAACTTTATATAAATATATTATTTTATATTCTTTATTTTTCCCACTGAAATTTTGTAGACAATAATAATAATTATGAGTCAGTCCAGTGGCAACCTCATTCAGTGTACATCCTGTCATATGTATGCAATACTGGAACAGATGATCCAGGGCCCATACCTCTGTGAGAGGTGTGAGCATGTTGCCTCTCTGGAAGCTCAAATTGGAGATCTGGAGAGGAGAATTGCAGCACTTAGTGATATTGCTCCACTGGAAAGGGGGTTGGTGCTCACTGAGCACAGTTTAGCTGGGCCTAGCATGGAGGGTGGAGCTGGGGCTAGTGAGGATGTCCAGGGAGGCAGCTGGGTTACAGTTACAAGGGGAAGCAGGGGGAACAGGAGGAGGCAGGCCAGTTCTGAGTTGGCAAGCACCAACAGATTTGCCGGATTGAGTGAAACTGTTGGGGATGTCCATTCAGGAATGGCAATGCCAGATAGAGCTGTTCCCTCTAACAGCCAGGCGAACAGCTCTACTGGAGGAGAGGGAGGGCAGAATAGGCAGAACAACAGACAGGTTTTGGTTGTAGGGGACTCTATTATTAGGAAGGTAGACAGGGTGATTTGTCACCCAGATCTCAGCAATCGAACAGTTTGCTGTCTCCCGGGTGCTCGGGTTCGTCATGTTGTGGATTGGGTAGACAAATTATTGGGAGGGGCTGGAAATGAACCGGCGGTCTTGGTACATATTGGTACCAATGACAAAGTTAGTGGAAGACGGAGTGTCCTATAGAATGATTTTAGAGAACTAGGTAATAAGCTGAAGGCAAGGACCTCCAAGGTAGTATTTTTCTGAGATACTACCAGTGCCACGTGCTAGCCCAGGGAGGCAGAAGGAGATTAGGGAGGTTAATGCGTGGCTAAAGATGTGGTGCACTAAGGAGGGGTTTGGCTTTTTAGAGCACTGGGCTGACTTCTGACTTTGGTACAATCTCTACAGTAGGGATGGATTGCACCTTAATGATGAGGGAGCTTTTGTACTAGGGGATAGGATGGTAGAAAGGCTGGAGGAGTTTTTAAACTAGTAGGTAGGGTGGAGGGACTAGATATAAGTAATGGGGTAGAAAGTGTAGGGGGTATAAGGGATGAATTAACAACTCATAGGAGAGGAGATGGGGGAGGGGTAGTATAGTCAATAGGGAGGTAGTACTAAGTAATTCAAGTACAGTGGCAGGCACTTCAGAACTACAGACTCATAACATAAGGTGTATGCTTGTTAATGCCAGAAGCTTGCCAGGAAAAATGGGAGAGTTAGAATTATTAGCAATAATGAAAAATGGGATTTAATAGGCATTACCTAAACGTGGTGGGATGAAACTCATGACTGGACTGTTAATCTGGATGGTTATAACCTATTTAGGAAAGATAGAGGCAATGGTAAATGAGGAGGAGGGATTTGGCTGTATGTTAAGCATGAATTTAAGGCTATAGTCAGACAAGATATTTATGGTGGACCTAGTGATAAAGTTGAATGTTTGTGGGGAGAGTTAAATAGCGGAGCAGCAAATTCCAAAAGAATATTAGTAGGAGTATGCTATAAACCCCCAAATATAGCTGAAAGTGAGGAAATACAATTATTGTTACAGATTGGAAATGCAACTAAGCACGGGCAAGTTCTAATAATGGGAGATTTTAATTACCCTGAAATAAACTGGATAAATGAGACCAGCAGTTCAGCTAAGGGGAGCAGGTTCTTGAGTACACGCAGGGATCATTATCTGGCCCAGGTTATACAGGAGCCTACTAGAAATGAAGCTATCTTAGATTTACTCATCACAAATAATATTGATATAGTATCAAATGTTGAAATAGGGCAACTTTTGGGAGACAGTGATCACAACACAGTCTCATTTGGGATTGAATTAAAAAAACAAAATTTTAAGGGGCCAACAAAAACTCTTAATTTTAAAAGGGCAGATTTTAACGGTCTAAGGGCAGCAATACAAAGTATAGACTGGGACAGAGAACTGATAGGTAAAAACACTGAACATAAATGGACAACATTTAAATCCTTACTAAATATACATACACATCGGCATATACCATGTGGGAATAAAAGTAAAAGGAGTAAATCACAATTCATGTGGCTTAACAATGATTTAAAGATCAAGATACAGAGTAAAAAACAGGCATATAAGTTATACAAACAAGAGGGGGCAGAGATTGCTTTACGGGAATACAAGGAAATCAACAAGGCTTGCAAAAGGGCTATTAGACTGGCTAAAATAGAAAATTAAAAATGTATTGCAAAAGAGAGTAAGACTAACCCTAAAATATTTTTTAAGTATATTAATGGGAAGAAGGCGAGGAAGGAAGCTATAGGAACATTAGAATGTGAAACAGGCTGTCTGAAAATTAGTGACCAGGAAAAGGCAGATGATCTAAACCGGTTCTTTTCTTCAGTATACACAAGGGAGGTACCAGTGGTTGGGTCACTGCAACATAATGGGGCTACACTACCTTTGCCAAATAATTGGTTACCACAGGAAGTAATCCAAAAGAGGTTGGAAAAAATAAATGTTAATAAAGCCCCGGGTCCTGATGGAATACATCCAAGGGTACTAAGGGAACTGGGTTCTGTAATAGTCAAACCATTATATTTAAATTTTCAAGATTCACTCAACACAGGGTCTCTACCAGATGACTGGAGAAAAGCTGATGTGATACCTATATTTAAAAAGGGAGCAAGAGCAAATCCAGGGAATTATAGACCAGTGAGCCTCACTTCTGTAGTGGGGAAGCTTTTAGAAAGGTTAATAAGGGATAATATACAAGAATATGTCTATTTGAACATGATTTTAAGTAGGAGTCAACATGGATTTATGAGGGATAGGTCATGTCAAACAAATCTAATTAGTTTCTATGAGGAGGTTAGTAGGAACCTGTATCAAGGCAACTCAGTGGATGTAGTCTTTTTGGATTTTGCAAAGGCTTTTGATACAGTGCCACATGGGAGACTATTGGGCAAACTAAGGGATACAGGAATTGAAGTAAACATCTGCTCATGGATTGAGAGCTGGCTAAAAGACAGGAAGCAAAGGGTTGTTGTAAATGGAACATTCTCCGATTGGACTAATGTGGTAAGTGGGGTTCCTCAGGGTTCAGTATTAGGTCCTCTCCTTTTTAACATATTTATTAATGACTTAGAGGTAGGATTGGAGTGTGGGGTCTCCATTTTCGCTGATGACACAAAGTTGTGCAAGGTAATTAAATCAGATAATGATGTGCTTTCCCTCCAAGGGGATTTACATACAATTGAGGAATGGGCATCTAAATGGCAGATGAGATTTAATACGAAAAGTGTAAGGTTATGCATCTGGGAAGGAAAAAAAGCCATGCAATCTATAATCTTAATGGAGCAAATCTAGGAGTATCAGATATTGAAAGGGATTTGGGAGTGCTTGTGGACAACCACCTAGGTAACAGTGCTCAATGCCAAGCAGCAGCTGCAAAGGCAAATAAAATATTAGCATGTATTAAGAAGGGTATAGAAGCAAGGGAAGCAAATATAATTCTGCCACTATACAAATCTCTAGTATGCCCTCATTTGGAATATGGAGTACAATTTTGGGCACCATTTCGTAAAAAGGACATTTTAGAGCTGGAAAAGGTACAGAGAAGGGCAACCAAACTAATAAGGGCAATGGAGGGGCAATGGAGTTATGAAGAAAGAAGACTTACCAAATTAAACTTATTTTCTCTAGAAAAAAGGCGTCTAAGAGGAGATATGATTACCTTATATAAATACATCCAGGGTCAGTATAAAGATTTGTCAGGGGAGCTTTTTGTGCCAAGAGGTTTTCAACTGACAAGAGGACATCCCTTGAGGTTAGAAGTAAAAAGATTCCACCTCAAAGAAAGAAAAGGGTTCTTCACAGTAAGGGTGGTTAATCTGTGGAATTCTCTACCAGAGAAGGTGGTGACAGCGGATTCGATAGATAACTTTACAAGGGGACTAGATATATTTCTAATTAAAAAGGGAATTCAGGGTTATCATGGATAATTAGAGAGACAGTATTGATCCAAATTTTTTACATTTCCCTTTGAGACAATTGGCTAAGTCTCGCTTGTGTTTTTTTGTTTTTTCTATTTGCCTGCTTCTGGACTAATTAATAATAAAATAAAAAAATAATTAAATAATTGATTAATAATTAATTAACAACTAATGAATTAATAATTAATCCGCATATTGCAGATCAGAGGAGATCTTAAAAGGTTAAACTTGATGGACTGAAAGTCTTTTTTCAACCTTAAATACTATGGCCCTCATTCAATTGCAATTTGGCCAATTGAATAGGGCTCTAAATAAGCACGTAACATATATTTTTTAAAGACGGTTTTAGTTAGTAAGCATCTATCCAAAAGCAAGGTTTTCACTAACTAAAAACGTATTTAAAAAAATATGCTATGTGCTTATTTAGAGCCCTATTCAATTGGCCAAATCACAATTGAATGAGGCCCTATGTAACTATGTAACTATATAGGAGCTGCACATTAGCATACTGAGCAATCCATTAGCATAATGAGTCACACATTAGCATACCGAGTGGCACATTAGCATAATAAGATGCAAATTAGCATAGGAGCTGCACATTAGCAGACTGAGCAGTACATTAGCATACAGAGCAGCACATTCATTTATAACGCGCCAACATATTCCGTAGCGCTGTAGATAAGTTAAGTTCAGACAAAGATAAATACAAATGAACATATAGGAAAGCAAGGAAAGCCCTGTCTTTAAGCTAGGAATCCACAGCCTTATTAAATTGCAATTCGGCAAATTCTAAAGGGCTCTATATAAGCACAGAGCATATTTTTTTACAGAAGTTTTTAGTTTGTGAAGAACTTGCTTTTGGACAGAAGTTCACTAACTAAAAACTTCTGTAAAAAATATGCTGTGTGCTTATATAGAGCCCTTTAGAATTTGCAGAATTGCAATTTAATAAGGCTGCCAATGGCAGCGAATTCCCAAAGTACTTAGGATAGAAACTCGCAGACTTACGATCTAAGGGATAGTTAGTGGTAAAGGAGGAAGAGAGAGGTGATAAGCGTGTTAGGGGGGAAGGTGATACGCTTCTTTAAAGAGATGCATTTTAAGTGAGGTTTTAAATGTTTTGAGGCAAGAGGATAATCTGGTGGAGCGAGGCAAGGAGTTCCAGAGAATAGGGGCAGCACGAGAAAAGCTCTGAAAGCGAGAGTGGGAGGAGATGACAAGAGTTGTAAGAAGAAGTCATTAGCAGAACGAAGGGAGCGGGTGGGGGAGTATTTGGATCAGAGCAGAGATGTAAGGGGGATCGATATTGTTGAGGGCTTTGTAAGTTAGGGTCATGATTTCAAATTTTATTCTTGAGGCTAAGGGAAGCCAGTGAAGTGATTGACAGAGAGGTGATGCCGACACTGAACATTGTGTACGGAAGATGAGTCTAGCAGAGGCATTCATAATGGATTGAAGTGGAGATAGTCGGGTGGTGGGCAGGCCACATTAGCAAACTGAGCGACACATTAGCATACTGAGGCGCACATTAGTATACTGAGCTGCACGTCATCATACTGAGCCACACATTAGCATACTGAGCCACACATTAGCATACTGAGCTGCACGTCATCATACTGAGCCACACATTAGCATACTGAGCGACACATTAGCATACTGAGCCACATATTAGCATACTGAGCAGCACTTTATCACACTGACCCACACATTATCATACTGAGCTGCACGTCATCATACTGAGCCACACATTAGCATACTGAGCCACACATTAGCATACTGAGCGACACATTAGCATACTGAGCAGCACTTTATCATACTGACCCACACATTATCATACTGAGCCTTACATTATCATACTGAGCTGCACATTAGCATACTGATCCACACATTAGCATACTGAGCAGCACATTAGCATACTGAGCTGCACACCATCATACTGAGCGGCACTTTATCACACTGACCCACACATTATCATACTGAGCCTTACATTATCATACTGAGCTGCAAATTATCATACTGAGCCGCACATTATAACACTGATACACACATTATCATACTGAGACACACATTATCATACTGAGCCGCACATTATAATACTGATTCACACATTATCATACTGAGCTGCACATTATCACACTGAGACACACATTATCATACTGAGTCACACATTATCATACTGAGACACACATTATCACACTGAGACACACATTATCATACTGAGACACACATTATCACACTGAGACGCACATTATCATACTGAGACACACATTATCATACTGTGACACACATTATCATACTGAGACACACATTATCATACTGAGACACACATTATCACACTGAGACACACATTATCATACTGAGTCACACATTATCATACTGAGACACACATTATCACACTGAGACTCACATTATCACACTGAGACACACATTATCACACTGAGACACACATTATCATACTGAGACACACATTATCACACTGAGACACACATTATCACACTGAGACACACATTATCACACTGAGACACACATTATCACACTGAGACACACATTATCACACTGAGACACACATTATCATACTGAGACACACATTATCACACTGAGACACACATTATCACACTGAGACACACATTATCACACTGAGACACACATTATCACACTGAGACACACATTATCACACTGAGATACACATTATCATACTGAGACACACATTATCATACTGAGACACACATTATCACACTGAGACACACATTATCATACTGAGCTGCACATTATCACACTGAGACACACATTATCACACTGAGACACACATTATCATACTGAGACGCACATTATCACACTGAGACACACATTATCACACTGAGACACACAAATCACACTGAGACACACATTATCATACTGAGACACACATTATCATACTGAGACACACATTATCACACTGAGACACACATTATCATACTGAGACACACATTATCACACTGAGACACACATTATCATACTGAGTCACACATTATCACACTGAGACACACATTATCACACTGAGACTCACATTATCATACTGAGACACACATTATCACACTGAGCTGCACATTATCACACTGAGCTGCACATTATCACACTGAGACACACATTATCATACTGAGACACACATTATCACACTGAGACACACATTATCACACTGAGACACACATTATCACACTGACACACATTATCATACTGAGACTCACATTATCATACTGAGACACACATTATCACACTGACACACATTATCATACTGAGACTCACATTATCATACTGAGACACACATTATCACACTGAGACACACATTATCACACTGAGACACACATTATCATACTGAGACACACATTATCATACTGAGCAGCACATTATCACACTGAGACTCACATTATCATACTGAGACACACATTATCATACTGAGACACACATTATCATACTGAGACACACATTATCACACTGAGACACACATTATCACACTGATCCACACATTATCATAATGAGACACACATTATCATACTGAGACTCACATTATCATACTGAGACACACATTATCACACTGAGACACACATTATCACACTGAGACACACATTATCATACTGAGACACACATTATCATACTGAGACACACATTATCATACTGAGACACACATTATCATACTGAGACACACATTATCACACTGAGCCTCACATTATCATACTGAGACACACATTATCATACTGAGACACACATTATCACACTGAGACACACATTATCACACTGAGACACACATTATCACACTGAGACACACATTATCATACTGAGACACACATTATCATACTGAGACACACATTATCATACTGAGACACACATTATCATACTGAGATATACATTATCATACTGAGGCACACATTATCACACTGAGACACACATTATCATACTGAGACACACATTATCATACTGAGACACACATTATCATACTGAGACACACATTATCACACTGAGACGCACATTATCACACTGAGACTCACATTATCATACTGAGACACACATTATCATACTGATTCACACATTATCATACTGAGACACACATTATCACACTGAGACACACATTATCACACTGAGACACACATTATCATACTGAGACACACATTATCATACTGAGACACACATTATCATACTGATTCACACATTATCATACTGAGACACACATGACCCATGCATGATCCATTCAGGCTAGTTGATGGAATAACTGACACGACAACTTGAGTTGGGAGAAACAACGGGCCACAGCTTTATTTAGACACAATATAAACAAACAACCATAACTTGTTTAGATGACTAATTTAGTCCTTCCTTCCGGGGGAGGAGCCCGGCCACGAACAGTGACCTCACGCTTTGAGCCCTGCCCAAAGCCCCAATGCTTATCTTTAAGCACGCCCTGTGAGGTGGGGCCATCGCCCCCTTAGGCCAGTGGGCCGGGCAACTCACCTCCCGCCGCACAGACATAAATTAACAATACACAACATACAATAGCCACTTCTCCGAATTCTTAACCAAAAATATATATTACTTTCAACATTTCTTATTTATATTATATATATTATATATACTTTTTTTTTTTTTTTTTTTTTTTTTTAAAAGAATAAACCATAACATCTGTTAACAACAAAATACAGGGTGGGTGGGTGGGATTCCAGTCGGGAGACCGCGCTGCTGTGTTCAATGGCGCGAAACGGGCTTCCGACACGCCCCCCGACGCTCCTGATTGGCTAATAGCCTCACAGGCTCCGCTGGGTCACGTGACGCTACAGGCTGACCCAGGGAGCCTGTGCAGCCTCCGCGTCGTTCATGACCCATGCATGATCCATTCAGGCTAGTTGATGGAATAACTGACACGACAACTTGAGTTGGGAGAAACAACGGGCCACAGCTTTATTTAGACACAATATAAACAAACAACCATAACTTGTTTAGATGACTAATTTAGTCCTTCCTTCCGGGGGAGGAGCCCGGCCACGAACAGTGACCTCACGCTTTGAGCCCTGCCCAAAGCCCCAATGCTTATCTTTAAGCACGCCCTGTGAGGTGGGGCCATCGCCCCCTTAGGCCAGTGGGCCGGGCAACTCACCTCCCGCCACGGAGCATGCGAGGGACGCCTCCCGAGGCTGCGATCCCCCCCTGCTGGACATTAAAGCCAAAGCCCGCAAAACACTCTCCCTAAACTCCAACATCATCAACTCGTACCCTATTTCCGTAAGATGAACCTTATCCTTTGAGAAAAAGTCATCTGCGCCGACCGGTTCGAAATCTTTATACCGGATGGCCGAGAAACCTTGTTTTCTCACAAAGCTCGCAATCTGCTGGTTTATCTTCTGTCTAGCCTTATCTAAGCATACTGGGTCGCGCGCGTTACGCCATGATCTTCTCTTGATCATCTCAGACCAGATAAGGAACGTGCCAGGGAACTTCTTCACCCATTTTTCGATGTCCCGTCTCATCACCTTTAACATCCGTCTCATGGGAACTGTCCCCAAATCGTTCCCGCCGGCATGAAGAATTATAACACTGGGCTGACCGTAACGCTGCGCATACGTTTCCAAAAGACCGTCGAGCTGCGCCCATCGCAGACCCCGAACGCCACACCACCTTACGCGTAAGTCCGTAATAGGAAAGCCCAGTTGTGCCTTTTCTTCGGTAACTGCGGCTAACCTATGGGCCCAGTACACGTAGGAATGGCCCACAATCCATAGTTGCTTCTGTTCCCCTGAAAGTAGAAAGCAACACCATTAAACCACTGCATTTGGCCGTACATAGGAACGAAAACGGTCCGAGTCCCACCTACCGATGCGCTTTACAGCCGCGTCGGGCAACCCCAACCTAGCCGCTTCAGTGGCAGCTCCAATCCGAAAAGAGTGTGTCCCAAAGTCGGACTGCTTGAAACCGAGCCGGTGCAGTGCGCTTTTTAAAACTCTTTTAAACTGATACACAGACAGTGCCGTTCCATCGGCGTGGACCAGCAGCGAACACCGTCCCACCGGTCGCTGCTTAAGGTACTCCACTACACATGCATATGGGCAACACTCTGTGCCAACCTGATGCAGAACCACTTCTCTTCCTTTACCCACTTGGTCAGTCTTTGACCTCCGCAACCACAATACCACCGCACCTTCCCTGAGGCAGGTATCCACCAATTGCAGACCCCCCGAACCGTGTCTACTGTTCGCGACTAACTCCCCTATCCTAAACGCTCCGAAGAACGCCAGGGAAAAAGCCGTTCGGAAAAGTAGAGATTCAAAGGGATCCCTGCAAACCACCACCAGTTCCTGAGCCAATCTCAGCAACAGCGCAAATGTTATTGGCCGCCTACTATCTGGCCTTTGCGCACCGCTGAACATTCCGCGCACCACTTTGCGCACTAGAAACTCCTTAGTAAGGTCCCTCTGCCCAGCAAGCTTAAACATAAAAGCAAGCGCCGTGACCTGTCTCCCTACTACGGGTTTTGATTCGCCTTGCTCGGCGCACCGCAGCAGGTACCAAAGCAAGATCCCTACGCTCTTGTCCTCCGTCGTGGCACAACCTGCCAGTGACACTAGGCTATCCCATTTAGCCCACACGCGTCTATAAGCGTTCCACGTCGCTGGGGCAACAGACTGTCTCACGAGTCTCGTTACCTGACAGCTCCAATCTCCCATAGCTCCTCGGGGATGAGCTCCCCCAGGGCGTTCGCACGAGGAGCCAGCGCCCTGAAACGATCCTCCTGAAACCGAGAGAGGGCGTAAGCAATTCCGTTATTCACCTTTGTCACGTGTCTTGCTTGAAACCATATGTTCAAGCGAAGGCAACATAGCACAAGATGCCTAAGCAATCTAATCACTGGTACGGATGCCGCCGTGATGTTGTTCACGGCTTCCACCAACCCCTTATTACCCGAATGGAAAATGACTCGCCTGTCCCTGAAACAAGGACCCCATAAGTGCACTGCTACCACCATAGGAAACAGCTCCAGGAATGTAGGGTTCAGCAGTAAACCCGCCTCTTCCCATTCCTCCGGCCATGCCGCAGCGAACCATCTCCCTTGGAGATACGCCCCACAACCGATCGGTCCAGAACCATCGGTGTGCAGGTCTAGCTCTGCGCTGGTGGTGCCCTCCTTTTGAAGGACCACCCGCCCGTTAAAGTCTGCAAGGAACCTTGCCCATACCTCTGCATCATCACGCATGGCCTTAGAGACTGTTAGGAAATGATGGGGCTTCGCAATCCCCACCGTAGCCAAAGACATTCGTCTACAGAATATCCGCCCCATGGGGATAATTCTGCACGCGAAATTCAACTTCCCCAATATTGATTGCAGCCGCCGGAGGGTCACCCTCCGTGCGCCCCGCAGCGCCGCAATCTCGGCTTGCATGTCCTCCACCTTCTCTAAGGGAAGACTGCACTCCATTTTGCAGGAGTCAATCCGAATCCCCAGAAAAGTCAATTGCTCCGTAGGGCCCTCCGTCTTATCATGGGCCAAAGGTACCCCGAATTCTGTACAGATTTCGGTGAACACCTCCAGCATAAAACGGCAAGCGTCGTTTCTCGCTGGGCCAACAAAAAGGAAGTCATCCAGGTAATGGGTAACACTCTTATACCCCGCCTCGATGCTCACAACCCACTGTAAAAATTTGCTGAAAGCCTCGAAGTAAGCACAGGATATCGAGCATCCCATGGGTAAACATAAGTCAATGAAGTAACTTCCGTCTACGAAGCACCCCAGCAGCCGATGGCTTGTCGGGTGCACGGGGAGCAATCTGAATGCTGACTCGATGTCCACTTTTGCCATAAGGGCCCCCTGGCCCTTCCTCCTCACCAAATCGACCGCCCGGTCAAATGACTCGTAAGACACAGTAGCCTGGTCTCTTGATATGCCATCGTTTACCGAACGGCCTCTGGGGTATGAGAGATGCTGGATCAGTCTAAATTTACCCTTCTCCTTCTTGGGGACCACCCCAAGAGGAGACACAACTAAACCCTGGATGGGCGGGGCCGCAAATGGCCCGGCCATCCTCCCCAATTTTACTTCATTAAGCACCTTAGCTTTGGCTACCCCTGGGAAATCCCTAGCCGACTTCAGGTTTGGGACAAGAAAACCTTGAATGTCGACCCCACATGGAATCCGGAATCCTTCTCGGAACCCTTCCTCCAATAGGCGCGCCGCTTCGGCGGTGCCTGCCAATTTACCGTAGCGCTTTAGCCACGGCAGCATGGCGGGGAGGCGTATGGGCGTCTTGCCCCTTTGCAGAAGGCTCCCCTCTGCCTCCCTCTTTGGGTCTACTGCATCTAGACAGGGGGTGTTCACCTCCGCAGTTTGAGCATGCATGCTTAAACCTGCAGTTAGGCGCCCATCTGCAGACCCCCTCGTTGTACGAAAAACAGGTCTTAAGACCTGCTCCTGAGGCGTGGGTGGGGCCCTTACCTCCACCGGCCCCGCTCCGAAAGGGCGTCGTGACTCTCATGGGTGTCATGATATTTAGCCAATACGCCACCGCTTTGTCGCTCCATGCCATACTTGGCCTTGAGGCCAAGTATTGCCGGAATTCCTCATCGTACCGCCACCAGGCTGTACCCCCATAAACCTTGTGAGCATTCCGAATTTCGTCTATGTAGACGAACAATCCCGAACTCTGTTCAGGGTGCCGCTCACACAGTACGCAAGCCCAAATAGAAAATGCTTGCAGCCAGGTATCAAATGTCCTGGGTAGCCTAGCAAAGGATTTCCCATCCCTGGGGCCCCTCTCGGCCAGGTCTGTTTGCCTAGACATAGGAAGAAGGGAAAACAACTCTATAAACTCCCTCCTCCAGATCTTTTCCTTTACTTCCTGTGGAAGGTGTGCACCCAAATTATCCAACGAGCAGAGGACTATGGGCCTCATGGCTGCGTCGGTAACCCCCACAGTGTTATTCCCAACTGCTGCTATTGCGCTGCCTACCGGCTCGGGCGCGCGCAAGCTAGCTAGCGCCTCGCTCGCGCTCGCTGGCGCCACTACCGCTGCTGGCTGGGACCATGCACCCTTTGCTAGCCCCCCTATCCACGCTCCCATGTCGCGCTCGCTAACTGCAATGTTATGCGCAGCTAATAGAGTCCTTAATGACCCAACAAAACCACCCTTGTCTGCTGCGCAGCTCAATTCTGAGCGCTCACCTGCTTCTGGAAGCTTAGGAGTCGATACGGCCAACGGAGTATCCCCGCGTCTCTCCTGACGCTCCGGGGACTCTGACCGTCTGGCCCTCCGCGGGCTTCTCCTCTCAGATCCAGTGCAAGCACAGCTGCACCGACAAGATCTTCTGCTTCTAGACCGGGATCTCCTTCTAGATCTGTGGGTACAAGAAGAACAGTCACTAGCTCTCCGCGACCTGCATGCCCGCGCCCATACCGCCCTTTCCTCGTCTGAGGAAGGGTCCTGGTCAGCTAAGCTTGCGCGGCTGGAGTAGGCTAGCACTGCCTCCGCCGCCCCCTGTAGGGGGCCCCCTGAGACTTCCTCGGGCGTTGGAATATCCAGCAGTTGGTCAGTCTTAGACCCTTTGCGCTGTGGCCTAACCGTATCGCCCTCAGTCTCTACTCTGCTACGCCTTAGCGGTGTGTGCGTAAATAGCAGCGGACTGTACCTGCTCGTAGCCTTCTTAGCTCGAGTGGGGCGTCCTAGCCTCGCCACTGCCGCTGTCACAGGCATGTCATCAATCATGACCATGCTGTCTTGGCTGTTCATCTCTCTGATGACCCCATCTCTTCTCTCTCTCGTCGTCGCCATGCTCCTCTCGCTGCCGGTTGGGCGTCCCTGTAAAGTACCAGAAGCACTGTTAATTAGGGAAACCCCAGGGACCGTCTGCTTGGCACCGTGAGGGCCTGTAGGAGCCTTTTTTGGACTCCCGGCTTTTCTCTTACCCCCTGCACCCCCCTTGCGGGGTGTTAGAGGGGTGTTTCGCGACCTTTGTCGCGGCCTAGGACCTTTAGGCAAGTTGGCAGGTGGTGGCCGGATTGCTAGGCCCTCACCCCCACCGCCCGTGGTCCTGGCGCTCGCCTGCCTGGGGGGTATGGGGTCCCGGCCGCCCTGACCTGTAACCCCCCCATCTCTGGTGTCTCTGCTACCTGATGGACGTGGGTCTGGCAGCCCTACAGCGGTGGGATGGGAAAAAATTTCCCTGGAGGCATCAGGATTGGCTAGGAGACCAGCCACCGCAGGCTGTTCCTGTACAATGTGCTGAGCTCCAAGCGCAGAAGGCATGGGAGGTCCCAGCCTGTCCTGCACCCACCTGACCCCTTGGCTTAAGGCACGGGTCCTAACCTCAGCCAGTAAGGCCTCTAAGCCTTCTGGATCCATAGCAATTGCTAACAGGGGAACAAACAAGGGGCACAACAAGCAGAAAACAGGCACACACAGACACAGGAACACACACAGACACAGCACACCACAGGGAGACAGGGACACACACACACACAAAAACGGAGGAGGAAAAGAACACAAAAACAGACAGGGATAGCCTCAACAGTGATATCCCCTTATATGCTGGTAAGCTGGGGTGAAATCTCAGTAATTAAACCTTCCTACTGTGTTTTTAATGCTGCAGGACCTCAGACCTCCGTCCATCCAGTCGGGAGATCGCGCTGCTGTGTTCAATGGCGCGAAACGGGCTTCCGACACGCCCCCCGACGCTCCTGATTGGCTAATAGCCTCACAGGCTCCGCTGGGTCACGTGACGCTACAGGCTGACCCAGGGAGCCTGTGCAGCCTCCGCGTCGTTCATTATCATACTGAGACACACATTATCATACTGAGCAGCACATTATCACACTGAGACACACATTACCATACTGAGACACACATTACCATACTGAGACACACATTATCACACTGAGACACACATTATCACACTGAGACTCACATTATCATACTGAGCCTCACATTATCACACTGAGACACACATTATCATACTGAGCCTCACATTATCATACTGAGACACACATTATCATACTGAGCCTCACATTATCACACTGAGATACACATTATCACACTGAGACACACATTATCATACTGAGCCTCACATTATCATACTGAGACACACATTATCACACTGAGACACACATTATCATACTGAGACACACATTAGCATACTGAGACACACATTATCACACTGAGACACACATTATCATACTGAGACACACATTATCACACTGAGACACATATTATCACACTGAGACCGACATTATCACACTGAGACACACATTATCATACTGAGACTCACATTATCATACTGAGACACACATTATGGTACTGAGACACACACTATCATACTGAGACACACATTATCATACTGAGACACACATTATGGTACTGAGACTCACATTATCATACTGAGACACACATTATCATACTGAGGCACACATTATCATACTGAGACACACATTATCATACTGAGACACACATTATCATACTGAGACACACATTATCATACTGAGACACACATTATCACACTGAGACACACATTATCATACTGAGACTCACATTATCATACTGAGACACACATTATGGTACTGAGACACACACTATCATACTGAGACACACATTATCATACTGAGACACACATTATGGTACTGAGACTCACATTATCATACTGAGACACACATTATGGTACTGAGACACACACTATCATACTGAGACACACATTATCATACTGAGACACACATTATCATACTTACATAGTTACATAGTTACATAGTAATTAAGGTTGAAAAAAGACTTTCAGTCCATCAAGTTCAACCCGTCAAGATCTCCTCTGAGCTGCAATATGCGGACCAGTCACTAATTAATTTGTTGACTAAATAATTATTAATAGTATAGTATTGGAGGATGAATAAAGAGTTAGTCCATCAAGTTCAACCTTTTTAGATCTCTATTGATCTTTTTAATGTGGACTATTTATTATTAATTGTTAATTGATCCAGAGGAAGGCAAACAGAAAAAAAAAAAATGTTGAAACTTTGCCAATTGTCTCATAATGGGAAAAAAGCAAAATTCCTTCCTGACCCCAGAAACTGGCGATCAAATTTCTCCCTGGATCAATATTCCTTCGCTAGTTATCTAGGATAGCCTTGAAGGCCCTCTTTATTCAAAAATATAAATAACCCCTTTTTGAAGTTGTCTATCGAATTCGCTGTCACCACCTCCTAAGTATGAGAGTTCCACAGTTTAACCACCCTAACTGTGAAGAACCCTTTTCTTTGTTTAAGGTGAAATCTTTTTTCCTTGCATTTATTTGTATTTAATCTCATCTGCCATTTAGCTGCCCATTTCTCTAATTTATGCAAATCCCTTTGTAGGGAAAAGGAGAGGACCTAATACTGAACCTTGAGGAACCCCACTTATCACATTAGACCAATCGAAGTATGTTCCATTCACAACAACCCTTTGCTTCCTGTCTTTTAGCCAGCTCTCGATCGATGAGCAGATATTTACTGCAATTCCTGTATCCCTTAGTTTGCTCACTAGTCTTCCATGTGGCACTGTATCAAATGCCTTTGAAAAATCTAAAAAGACTACATCCACTGAGTTGCCCTGATCCAAGTTCCTACTAACCTCCTCATAAAAACTAATTAGATTGGTCTGACACGACCTATCCTTCATAAATCAGTGTTGACTGCTACCTATGATCTTTTTCACTTAGACATATTCTTGTATTCTGTCCCTTATTAACCCTTCTAAATGCTTCCCAGCTACAGATGTGGGTCTCACTGGTCCATAATTCCCCGGATTTGCTCTAGATCCCTTCTTAAATATAGGTATCACCTCTGCTTTTCTCCAGTCATCCGGTAGTGACCCTGTAGTGAGTGAGTCTTGAAAGATTAGATATAATGGTTTGGCTATTGCAGAACCCAGCTCCCTCAGTACCCTTGGATGTATTCCATCAGGACTTGGGGCTTTATTAACATTTATTTTCTCCAATCCCTTTTGGATTTCTTCCTACGTTAACCAATTATTTAGTGATGGTAGTGTAGCCCCATTATGTTGCGTTGTCCCAACCACTGGTACCTCCCTTGTGTATACCGACGAAAAGAACCTATTTGGCTAATCTGCCTTTTCCTGGTCACTAATTATCAGATGGCATGTGTCACATTGTAATGGTCCTATCGATTCCTTCCTCGCCTTCTTCCCATTAATATATTTAAAAAATATTTTAGGGTTAGTCTTACTTTCCATTGCAACTGACTTCTCATTTTCTATTTTAGCCAGTCTAATAGCCCTTTTGCTGCCTTGTTGATTTCCTTATAGTCACATAAAGCTGCCTCTGTTCCCTCCTTCTTGTATAATTTAAATGCATATTTCTTTTTCCTCATCATGATCTTTAAGTCATTGTTAAGCCACATGGGATGTGATTTACTCCTATTTATTTTATTTCCACATGGTACATGCCGATGAGTATGTTTATTTAGTAAGGATTTGAATGTTGTCCATTTATTTTCAGTATTCTTCCCTGTAAGTTCTTTGTCCCAGTCTATATGTTGTATTGCTGCCCGTAGCCCATTAAAGTTAGCCCTTTAAAAATTTAGAGTTTTTGTTGGCCCCTTACAACTCTGTTTTTTGTATTCAATCTCAAATGAGACTGTGTTGTGATCACTGTTCCCCAAGGGTTCCCCTATTTTAACATTTGATATTATATCAATATTACTTGTGATGACTACATCCAAGATGGCCACATTTCTAGTAGGTTCTTGTATTACCTGTGCCAGATAATGATCCCTGAGTGTACTCAAGAACCTGCTCCCCTTAGCTGAGCTGCTGGTCCCATTTATCCAGTTTATTTCAGGGTAATTAAAGTCTCCCATTATTAGAACTTGCCCATGCTTAGCTGCATTTCCAATCTGTAACAATAGTTGTATTTCCTCACTTTCAGCTATATTTGGTGGTTTATAGCATACTCCCACCAATATGCGTTTAGAACTAGCTCCTCCACTATTTAGCTCAACCCACAAAGATTCAATGATGCCGTTAGTGCCAGCATAAATATATTCTCTGACTATAGGCTTATATTCAGGCTTAACGTACAGACAGATCCCTCCTCCTCGTTTACCATTTCCCCTATCTTTCCTAAATAGGCTATAACCATCCAGATTAACAGTCCAGTCATGAGATTCAACCCACCATGTTTCAGTAATGCCTATTAAGCCCCATTTTTCTTCTACTGCTAATATTTCTAGCTTGTCCATTTTCCCAGGCAAACTTCTTGCGTTAGCAAGCATACACTTTATGTTGCTATGGCTCTGCCGTTGTGAAGTGCTTGCCACTGTATTTGAGGCCCCAATTAATACCTCCCTACTGTCTATTGTACCCCTCCCCCTTCTCCTCCCCCATGGGTAACTAATTCATCCCTTTCCCTCTCTACCCTATTTAGTGATCCGCACATTATTATACTGAGCCTCACATTATCATACTGAGACACACATTATCACACTGAGACACATTATCATAATGTGCCTCACATTATCATACTGAGACACACATTATCATACTGAGCCTCACATTATCATACTGAGATACACATTATCATACTGAGATACACATTATCATACTGAGACACACATTATCATAGTGAGATACACATTATCATACTGAGACACACATTATCATACTGAGACACACATTATCATACTGAGACACACATTATCATACTGAGATACACATTATCATACTGAGACACACATTATCACACTGAGACGCACATTATCATACTGAGATACACATTATCATACTGAGACTCACATTATCACACTGAGACACACATTATCACACTGAGACACACATTATCATACTGAGACACACATTATCACACTGAGATACACATTATCACACTGAGACACACATTATCATACTGAGACACACATTATCACACTGAGACACACATTATCATACTGAGCCGCACATTATCACACTGAGACGCACATTATCATACTGAGACGCACATTATCACACTGAGACACACATTATCATACTGAGACACACATATCATACTGAGCTGCACATTATCATACTGAGACTCACATTATCACACTGAGACACACATTATCATACTGATCCACACATTATCATACTGAGATACACATTATCATACTGAGATACACATTATCATACTGAGACACACATTATCATAGTGAGATACACATTATCATACTGAGACACACATTATCATACTGAGACACACATTATCATACTGAGACACACATTATCACACTGAGACGCACATTATCATACTGAGACGCACATTATCATACTGAGACGCACATTATCATACTTAGACGCACATTATCATACTGAGACACACATTATCATACTGAGACACACATTATCACACTGAGACGCACATTATCATACTGAGATACACATTATCATACTGAGACACACATTATCACACTGAGACACACATTATCACACTGAGACACACATTATCATACTGAGACACACATTATCATACTGAGACACACATTATCACACTGAGACACGCATTATCATACTTAGACGCGCATTATCATACTGAGACACACATTATCATACTGAGACACACATTATCATACTGAGACACACATTATCATACTGAGATACACATTATCACACTGAGACACACATTATCATACTGAGACACACATTATCATACTGAGACACACATTATCATACTGAGACACACATTATCATACTGAGATACACATTATCATACTGAGATACACATTATCACACTGAGACACACATTATTATACTGAGACACACATTATCACACTGAGACACACATTATCATACTGAGACACACATTATCATACTGAGACACATATTATCACACTGAGACCCACATTATCATACTGATCCCCACATTATCATACTGATCCCCACATTATCACACTGAGACACACATTATGGTACTGAGACACACATTATCACACTGAGACACACATTATCATACTGAGACACACATTATCATACTGAGACCGACATTATCATACTGAGACACATATTATCACACTGAGACCCACATTATCATACTGAGACACACATTATGGTACTGAGACACATATTATCACACTGAGACACACATTATCATACTGAGACACACATTATCATACTGAGACACATATTATCACACTGAGACCGACATTATCACACTGAGACACACATTATCATACTGAGACTCACATTATCACACTGAGACACACATTATGGTACTGAGACACACACTATCACACTGAGACACACATTATCACACTGAGACACACATTATGGTACTGAGACACACACTATCACACTGAGACACACATTATCACACTGAGACACACATTATCACACTGAGACACACATTATCACACTGAGACACGCATTATCATACTTAGACGCACATTATCATACTGAGACACACATTATCATACTTAGACTCACATTATCATACTGAGACACACATTATCATACTGAGATACACATTATCACACTGAGACACACATTATTATACTGAGACACACATTATCATACTGAGACACACATTATCACACTGAGACACACATTATGGTACTGAGACACACACTATCATACTGAGACACACATTATCATACTGAGACACATATTATCACACTGAGACCCACATTATCACACTGAGACACACATTATGGTACTGAGACACACATTATCACACTGAGACACACATTATCATACTGAGACACACATTATCATACTGAGACCGACATTATCATACTGAGACACATATTATCACACTGAGACCCACATTATCACACTGAGACACACATTATGGTACTGAGACACATATTATCACACTGAGACACACATTATCATACTGAGACACACATTATCATACTGAGACACATATTATCACACTGAGACCGACATTATCACACTGAGACACACATTATCATACTGAGACTCACATTATCATACTGAGACACACATTATGGTACTGAGACACACACTATCATACTGAGACACACATTATCATACTGAGACACACATTATGGTACTGAGACTCACATTATCATACTGAGACACACATTATCATACTGAGACACACATTATCATACTGAGACACACATTATCACACTGAGACACACATTATCATACTGAGACACACATTATCATACTGAGACACACATTATCATACTGAGACACACATTATCATACTGAGACACACATTATCATACTGAGACACACATTATCACACTGAGACACACATTATCATACTGAGACTCACATTATCATACTGAGACACACATTATGGTACTGAGACACACATTATCATACTGATCCAAACATTATCACACTGAGACACACATTATGGTACTGAGACACACACTATCATACTGAGACACACATTATCATACTGAGACACACATTATGGTACTGAGACTCACATTATCATACTGAGACACACATTATGGTACTGAGACACACACTATCATACTGAGACACACATTATCATACTGAGACACACATTATCATACTTACATAGTTACATAGTTACATAGTAATTAAGGTTGAAAAAAGACTTTCAGTCCATCAAGTTCAACCCGTCAAGATCTCCTCTGAGCTGCAATATGCGGACCAGTCACTAATTAATTTGTTGACTAAATAATTATTAATAGTATAGTATTGGAGGATGAATAAAGAGTTAGTCCATCAAGTTCAACCTTTTTAGATCTCTATTGATCTTTTTAATGTGGACTATTTATTATTAATTGTTAATTGATCCAGAGGAAGGCAAACAGAAAAAAAAAAAATGTTGAAACTTTGCCAATTGTCTCATAATGGGAAAAAAGCAAAATTCCTTCCTGACCCCAGAAACTGGCGATCAAATTTCTCCCTGGATCAATATTCCTTCGCTAGTTATCTAGGATAGCCTTGAAGGCCCTCTTTATTCAAAAATATATCTAACCCCTTTTTGAAGTTGTCTATCGAATTCGCTGTCACCACCTCCTAAGTATGAGAGTTCCACAGTTTAACCACCCTAACTGTGAAGAACCCTTTTCTTTGTTTAAGGTGAAATCTTTTTTCCTTGCATTTATTTGTATTTAATCTCATCTGCCATTTAGCTGCCCATTTCTCTAATTTATGCAAATCCCTTTGTAGGGAAAAGGAGAGGACCTAATACTGAACCTTGAGGAACCCCACTTATCACATTAGACCAATCGAAGTATGTTCCATTCACAACAACCCTTTGCTTCCTGTCTTTTAGCCAGCTCTCGATCGATGAGCAGATATTTACTGCAATTCCTGTATCCCTTAGTTTGCTCACTAGTCTTCCATGTGGCACTGTATCAAATGCCTTTGAAAAATCTAAAAAGACTACATCCACTGAGTTGCCCTGATCCAAGTTCCTACTAACCTCCTCATAAAAACTAATTAGATTGGTCTGACACGACCTATCCTTCATAAATCAGTGTTGACTGCTACCTATGATCTTTTTCACTTAGACATATTCTTGTATTCTGTCCCTTATTAACCCTTCTAAATGCTTCCCAGCTACAGATGTGGGTCTCACTGGTCCATAATTCCCCGGATTTGCTCTAGATCCCTTCTTAAATATAGGTATCACCTCTGCTTTTCTCCAGTCATCCGGTAGTGACCCTGTAGTGAGTGAGTCTTGAAAGATTAGATATAATGGTTTGGCTATTGCAGAACCCAGCTCCCTCAGTACCCTTGGATGTATTCCATCAGGACTTGGGGCTTTATTAACATTTATTTTCTCCAATCCCTTTTGGATTTCTTCCTACGTTAACCAATTATTTAGTGATGGTAGTGTAGCCCCATTATGTTGCGTTGTCCCAACCACTGGTACCTCCCTTGTGTATACCGACGAAAAGAACCTATTTGGCTAATCTGCCTTTTCCTGGTCACTAATTATCAGATGGCATGTGTCACATTGTAATGGTCCTATCGATTCCTTCCTCGCCTTCTTCCCATTAATATATTTAAAAAATATTTTAGGGTTAGTCTTACTTTCCATTGCAACTGACTTCTCATTTTCTATTTTAGCCAGTCTAATAGCCCTTTTGCTGCCTTGTTGATTTCCTTATAGTCACATAAAGCTGCCTCTGTTCCCTCCTTCTTGTATAATTTAAATGCATATTTCTTTTTCCTCATCATGATCTTTAAGTCATTGTTAAGCCACATGGGATGTGATTTACTCCTATTTATTTTATTTCCACATGGTACATGCCGATGAGTATGTTTATTTAGTAAGGATTTGAATGTTGTCCATTTATTTTCAGTATTCTTCCCTGTAAGTTCTTTGTCCCAGTCTATATGTTGTATTGCTGCCCGTAGCCCATTAAAGTTAGCCCTTTAAAAATTTAGAGTTTTTGTTGGCCCCTTACAACTCTGTTTTTTGTATTCAATCTCAAATGAGACTGTGTTGTGATCACTGTTCCCCAAGGGTTCCCCTATTTTAACATTTGATATTATATCAATATTACTTGTGATGACTACATCCAAGATGGCCACATTTCTAGTAGGTTCTTGTATTACCTGTGCCAGATAATGATCCCTGAGTGTACTCAAGAACCTGCTCCCCTTAGCTGAGCTGCTGGTCCCATTTATCCAGTTTATTTCAGGGTAATTAAAGTCTCCCATTATTAGAACTTGCCCATGCTTAGCTGCATTTCCAATCTGTAACAATAGTTGTATTTCCTCACTTTCAGCTATATTTGGTGGTTTATAGCATACTCCCACCAATATGCGTTTAGAACTAGCTCCTCCACTATTTAGCTCAACCCACAAAGATTCAATGATGCCGTTAGTGCCAGCATAAATATATTCTCTGACTATAGGCTTATATTCAGGCTTAACGTACAGACAGATCCCTCCTCCTCGTTTACCATTTCCCCTATCTTTCCTAAATAGGCTATAACCATCCAGATTAACAGTCCAGTCATGAGATTCAACCCACCATGTTTCAGTAATGCCTATTAAGCCCCATTTTTCTTCTACTGCTAATATTTCTAGCTTGTCCATTTTCCCAGGCAAACTTCTTGCGTTAGCAAGCATACACTTTATGTTGCTATGGCTCTGCCGTTGTGAAGTGCTTGCCACTGTATTTGAGGCCCCAATTAATACCTCCCTACTGTCTATTGTACCCCTCCCCCTTCTCCTCCCCCATGGGTAACTAATTCATCCCTTTCCCTCTCTACCCTATTTAGTGATCCGCACATTATTATACTGAGCCTCACATTATCATACTGAGACACACATTATCACACTGAGACACATTATCATAATGTGCCTCACATTATCATACTGAGACACACATTATCATACTGAGCCTCACATTATCATACTGAGATACACATTATCATACTGAGACTCACATTATCATACTGAGACACACATTATCATAGTGAGATACACATTATCATACTGAGACACACATTATCATACTGAGACACACATTATCACACTGAGACACACATTATCATACTGAGACACACATTATCATAGTGAGATACACATTATCATACTGAGACACACATTATCATACTGAGACACACATTATCATACTGAGACACACATTATCATACTGAGATACACATTATCATACTGAGACACACATTATCACACTGAGACGCACATTATCATACTGAGACACACATTATCATACTGAGATACACATTATCATACTGAGACTCACATTATCACACTGAGACACACATTATCACACTGAGACACACATTATCATACTGAGACACACATTATCACACTGAGATACACATTATCACACTGAGACACACATTATCATACTGAGACACACATTATCACACTGAGACACACATTATCATACTGAGCCGCACATTATCACACTGAGACGCACATTATCATACTGAGACGCACATTATCACACTGAGACACACATTATCATACTGAGACACACATATCATACTGAGACTCACATTATCATACTGAGACACACATTATCATACTGAGATACACATTATCATACTGAGACACACATTATCACACTGAGACGCACATTATCATACTGAGACGCACATTATCATACTGAGACGCACATTATCACACTGAGACACACATTATCATACTGAGATACACATTATCATACTTAGACGCACATTATCATACTGAGACACACATTATCATACTGAGACACACATTATCACACTGAGACGCACATTATCATACTGAGATACACATTATCATACTGAGATACACATTATCATACTGAGACACACATTATCACACTGAGACACACATTATCACACTGAGACTCACATTATCACACTGAGACACACATTATGGTACTGAGACACACACTATCACACTGAGACACACATTATCACACTGAGACACACATTATGGTACTGAGACACACACTATCACACTGAGACACACATTATCACACTGAGACACACATTATCACACTGAGACACACATTATCATACTGAGACACACATTATCATACTGAGACACACATTATCACACTGAGACACACATTATCACACTGAGACACACATTATCATACTGAGACACACATTATCATACTGAGACACACATTATCATACTGAGACACACATTATCACACTGAGACACACATTATCACACTGAGACACACATTATGGTACTGAGACACACATTATCACACTGAGACACACATTATCATACTGAGACACACATTATGGTACTGAGACACACACTATCACACTGAGACACACATTATCACACTGAGACTCACATTATCATACTGAGACACACATTATGGTACTGAGACACACACTATCACACTGAGACACACATTATCACACTGAGACACACATTATGGTACTGAGACACACATTATCATACTGATCCACACATTATCACACTGAGACACACATTATCATACTGAGATACACATTATCATACTGAGACACACATTATCATACTGAGACACACATTATCACACTGAGACACACATTATCACACTGAGACACACATTATCATACTGAGACACACACTATCACACTGAGACACACATTATCACACTGAGACACACATTATCATACTGAGACACACATTATCACACTGAGACACACATTATCACACTGAGACACACATTATGGTACTGAGACGCACATTATCACACTGAGCCACACATTATCATACTGAGACACACATTATCATACTGAGACGCACATTATCACACTGAGACACACATTATCATACTGAGACACACATTATCACACTGAGACACACATTATCACACTGAGACACACATTATCATACTGAGACACACATTATCATACTGAGCCGCACATTATCACACTGAGACACACATTATCATACTGAGACACACATTATCATACTGAGCCGCACATTATCACACTGAGCCGCACATTATCACACTGAGACACACATTATCATACTGAGACACACATTATCATACTGAGACACACATTATCATACTGAGACACACATTATCACACTGAGACACGCATTATCACACTGAGCCGCACATTATCATACTGAGACGCACATTATCATACTGATCCACACATTATCATACTGAGACACACATTATCACACTGAGACACACATTATCATACTGAGACACACATTATCACACTGAGACACACATTATCATACTGATCCACACATTATCATACTGAGACACACATTATCATACTGATCCACACATTATCATACTGAGACACACATTATCACACTGAGACACACATTATCATACTGAGACACACATTATCATACTGATCCACACATTATCATACTGAGACACACATTATCATACTGAGACACACATTATCACCCTGAGACACACATTATCACACTGAGACACACATTATCATACTGAGACACATATACTACACTGAGACACACATTATCATACTGAGACACACATTATCATACTGAGACACACATTATCATACTGAGACACACATTATCATACTGAGACACACATTATCATACTGAGACACACATTATCATACTGAGACACACATTATCACACTGAGACACATTATCATAATGTGCCTCACATTATCATACTGAGACACACATTATCACACTGAGACACACATTATGGTACTGAGACACACATTATCACACTGAGACACACATTATCATACTGAGACACATATTATCATACTGAGACACACATTATCATACTGAGACACACATTATCACACTGAGACACACATTATCACACTGAGACACACATTATCACACTGAGACACACATTATCATACTGAGACACACATTATCATACTGAGACACACATTATCACACTGAGACACGCATTATCATACTTAGACGCACATTATCATACTGAGACACACATTATCATACTGAGACACACATTATCATACTGAGACACACATTATCATACTGAGACACACATTATCACACTGAGACACGCATTATCATACTTAGACACGCATTATCATACTGAGACACACATTATCATACTGAGACACACATTATCACACTGAGACACACATTATTATACTGAGACACACATTATCATACTGAGACACACATTATCATACTGAGACATACATTATTATACTGAGACACACATTATCACACTGAGACACACATTATCATACTGAGACACATATTATCATACTGAGCGCACATTATCATACTGACACACATTATCATACTGAGACACACATTATCATACTGAGACACATATTATCACACTGAGACCCACATTATCACACTGAGACACACATTATCACACTGATCCACACATTATCATACTGAGACACACATTATCATACTGATCCACACATTATCATACTGAGACACACATTATCACACTGAGACACACATTATCATACTGAGACACACATTATCACACTGAGACACACATTATCATACTGATCCACACATTATCATACTGAGACACACATTATCATACTGATCCACACATTATCATACTGAGACACACATTATCATACTGAGACCGACATTATCATACTGAGACACATATTATCACACTGAGACCCACATTATCACACTGAGACACACATTATGGTACTGAGACACATATTATCACACTGAGACACACATTATCATACTGAGACACACATTATCATACTGAGACACACATTATCATACTGAGACCGACATTATCATACTGAGACACATATTATCACACTGAGACCCACATTATCACACTGAGACACACATTATGGTACTGAGACACATATTATCACACTGAGACACACATTATCATACTGAGATACACATTATCACACTGAGACGCACATTATCATACTGAGACTCACATTATCATACTGAGACACACATTATCACACTGAGACACACATTATCATACTGAGATACACATTATCATACTGAGACACACATTATCACACTGAGACACACATTATCATACTGAGACTCACATTATCATACTGAGACACACATTATCATACTGAGACACACATTATCACACTGAGACACACATTATCACACTGAGACACACATTATCACACTGAGACACACATTATCACACTGAGACACACATTATGGTACTGAGACACACATTATCACACTGAGACACACATTATCATACTGAGACACATATTATCACACTGAGACACACATTATCATACTGAGACACACATTATCACACTGAGACACACATTATCACACTGAGACACACATTATGGTACTGAGACACACATTATCACACTGAGACACACATTATCATACTGAGACACATATTATCACACTGAGACACACATTATCACACTGAGACACACATTATCATACTGAGACACACATTATCATACTGAGACACACATTATCATACTGAGACACACATTATCATACTGAGACACACATTATCATACTGATCCACACATTATCATACTGAGACACACATTATCATACTGAGACACACATTATCATACTGAGACACACATTATCATACTGAGACACACATTATCACACTGAGACACACATTATCATACTGAGACACACATTATCATACTGAGACACACATTATCACACTGGGACACACATTATCACACTGAGACACACATTATCACACTGAGACACACATTATCATACTGAGAAACACATTATCACACTGAGACACACATTATCACACTGAGACACACATTATCACACTGAGACACACATTATCATACGGAGACACACATTATCACACTGAGACACACATTATCACACTGAGACACACATTATCATACTGAGACACACATTATCACACTGAGACACACATTATGGTACTGAGACACACATTATCACACTGAGACACACATTATGGTACTGAGACACACATTATCATACTGAGACGCACATTATCATACTGAGACTCACATTATCATACTGAGACACACATTATCACACTGAGACACACATTATCACACTGAGACACACATTATCACACTGAGACACACATTATCACACTGAGACACACATTATGGTACTGAGACACACATTATCACACTGAGACACACATTATCATACTGAGACACATATTATCACACTGAGACACACATTATCACACTGAGACACACATTATCACACTGAGACACACATTATCATACTGAGACTCACATTATCACACTGAGATACACATTATCACACTGATCCCCACATTATCATACTGAGACACACATTATCACACTGAGACACACATTATCATACTGAGACACACATTATCACACTGAGACACACATTATCACACTGAGACACACATTATCACACTGAGATACACATTATCACACTGATCCCCACATTATCATACTGAGACACACATTATCACACTGAGACACACATTATCATACTGAGACACACATTATCACACTGAGACACACATTATCACACTGAGACACACATTATCATACTGAGACACACATTATTATACTGAGACACACATTATCATACTGAGACACACATTATCATACTGAGACACACATTATCATACTGAGACACACATTATCATACTGAGACACACATTATCACACTGAGACACACATTATCATACTGAGACACACATTATCATACTGAGACACACATTATCACACTGGGACACACATTATCACACTGAGACACACATTATCACACTGAGACACACATTATCATACTGAGACACACATTATCACACTGAGACACACATTATCACACTGAGACACACATTATCACACTGAGACACACATTATCATACGGAGACACACATTATCACACTGAGACACACATTATCACACTGAGACACACATTATCATACTGAGACACACATTATCACACTGAGACACACATTATGGTACTGAGACACACATTATCACACTGAGACACACATTATGGTACTGAGACACACATTATCATACTGAGACGCACATTATCATACTGAGACTCACATTATCATACTGAGACACACATTATCACACTGAGACACACATTATCACACTGAGACACACATTATGGTACTGAGACACACATTATCACACTGAGACACACATTATCATACTGAGACACATATTATCACACTGAGACACACATTATCACACTGAGACACACATTATCATACTGAGACACACATTATCACACTGAGACACACATTATCACACTGAGACGCACATTATCACACTGAGACACACATTATCACACTGAGACACACATTATCATACTGAGACTCACATTATCACACTGAGATACACATTATCACACTGATCCCCACATTATCATACTGAGACACACATTATCACACTGAGACACACATTATCATACTGAGACACACATTATCATACTGAGACACACATTATCATACTGAGCCGCACATTATCATACTGAGACACACATTATCACACTGAGACACACATTATCATACTGAGACACACATTATCATACTGAGACACACATTATCATACTGAGACACACATTATCATACTGAGACGCACATTATCATACTGAGACACACATTATCATACTGAGACGCACATTATCACACTGAGACACACATTATGGTACTGAGACACACATTATCACACTGAGACGCACATTATCACACTGAGACACACATTATCATACTGAGACACACATTATCATACTGAGACACACATTATCATACTGAGACACACATTATCATACTGAGACACACATTATCACACTGAGACGCACATTATCACACTGAGACACACATTATCACACTGAGACGCACATTATCACACTGAGACACACATTATCATACTGAGACACACATTATCATACTGAGACACACATTATCATACTGAGACACACATTATCACACTGAGACGCACATTATCACACTGAGACACACATTATGGTACTGAGACACACATTATCATACTGAGACACACATTATGGTACTGAGACACACATTATCACACTGAGACACACATTATGGTACTGAGACACACATTATCATACTGAGACACACATTATCATACTGAGACACACATTATCATACTGAGACACACATTATCATACTGAGACACACATTATGGTACTGAGACACACATTATCACACTGAGACACACATTATCATACTGAGACACACATTATCATACTGAGACACACATTATCATACTGAGACACACATTATGGTACTGAGACACACATTATCACACTGAGACGCACATTATCACACTGAGACGCACATTATCACACTGAGACACACATTATGGTACTGAGACACACATTATCACACTGAGACACACATTATCATACTGAGACACATATTATCACACTGAGACACACATTATCATACTGAGACACACATTATCATACTGAGACACACATTATCACACTGAGACACACATTATCATACTGAGACACACATTATCATACTGAGACACACATTATCATACTGAGACGCACATTATCATACTGAGACACACATTATCATACTGAGACACACATTATCACACTGAGACACACATTATCATACTGAGACACACATTATCATACTGAGACACACATTATCATACTGAGACACACATTATCATACTGAGACACACATTATCATACTGATCCCCACATTATCATACTGAGTCACACATTATCATACTGAGACACACATTATCATACTGAGACACACATTATCACACTGGGACACACATTATCACACTGAGACACACATTATCACACTGAGACACACATTATCATACTGAGACACACATTATCACACTGAGACACACATTATCATACTGAGACGCACATTATCATACTGAGACGCACATTATCACACTGAGACACACACTATCATACTGAGACTCACATTATCATACTGAGACACACATTATCATACTGAGACACACATTATCACACTGAGACACACATTATCATACTGAGACACACATTATCACACTGAGACACACATTATCATACTGAGACACACATTATCATACTGAGACACACATTATCATACTGAGACACACATTATCATACTGAGACACACATTATCACACTGAGCCGCACATTATCATACTGAGACGCACATTATCATACTGAGACACATATTATCATACTGAGACACACATTATCACACTGAGACACACATTATCATACTGAGCGTCACATTATCACACTGAGACACACATTATCATACTGAGACACAATTTATCACACTGAGACACACATTATCACACTGAGACACACATTATCATACTGAGACACACATTATCATACTGAGACACACATTATCACACTGAGACACACATTATCACACTGAGCCGCACATTATCATACTGAGACACACATTATCACACTGAGTCACACATTACCATACTGATCCGCACATTATCATACTGAGACGCACATTATCATACTGAGCCTCACATTATCATACTGAGACACACATTATCATACTGAGACACACATTATCATACTGAGACACACATTATCATACTGAGACACACATTATCATACTGAGCCGCACATTATCATACTGAGACACACATTATCATACTGAGACACACATTATCATACTGAGACACACATTATCACACTGAGACGCACATTATCACACTGAGACACACATTATCACACTGAGACACACATTATCACACTGAGACGCACATTATCACACTGAGACACACATTATCACACTGAGACACACATTATCACACTGAGACACACATTATCACACTGAGACACACATTATCATACTGAGACGCACATTATCATACTGAGACGCACATTATCATACTGAGACACACATTATCATACTGAGACACACATTATCATACTGAGACACACATTATCATACTGAGACACACATTATCACACTGAGACACACATTATCACACTGAGACACACATTATCACACTGAGACACACATTATCACACTGAGACACACATTATCACACTGAGACACACATTATCATACTGAGACTCACATTATCACACTGAGACGCGCATTATCATACTGAGACACACATTATCACACTGAGACACACATTATCATACTGAGACACACATCATACTGAGACACACATTATGGTACTGAGACACACACTATCATACTGAGACACACATTATCATACTGAGACACACATTATCATACTGAGACACACATTATCATACTGAGACGCACATTATCATACTGAGACGCACATTATCATACTGAGACACACATTATCATACTGAGACATACATTATCACACTGAGACCCACATTATCACACTGAGACGCACATTATCATACTGAGACACACATTATCACACTGAGACGCACATTATCACACTGAGACGCACATTATCATACTGAGACACACATTATCATACTGAGACGCACATTATCATACTGAGACACACATTATCATACTGAGACACACATTATCACACTGAGACACACATTATCATACTGATCCCCACATTATCATACTGAGACACACACTATCATACTGAGACTCACATTATCATACTGAGACACACATTATCATACTGAGACACACATTATCATACTGAGACACACATTATCACACTGAGACACACATTATCATACTGATCCCCACATTATCATACTGAGACACACACTATCATACTGAGACACACACTATCATACTGAGACACACATTATCATACTGAGACACACATTATCATACTGAGACACACATTATCACACTGAGACACACATTATCATACTGACTGAGACGCACATTATCATACTGAGACACACATTATCATACTGAGACACACATTATCACACTGAGACACACATTATCACACTGTGACACACATTATCACACTGAGACACACATTATCACACTGAGACACACATTATCATACTGAGACACACATTATCACACTGAGACACACATTATCATACTGAGACACACATTATCATACTGATCCGCACATTATCATACTGATCCTCACATTATCATACTGAGCCGCACATAATCACACTGAGACACACATTATCATACTGAGACACACATTATCACACTGAGACACACATTATCATACTGAGACACACATTATCATACTGAGCCGCACATTATCATAATGAGCCTCACATTATCATACTGAGCCGCACATAATCATACTGAGCCGCACATTATCACACTGATCCACACATTATCATACTGAGACACACATTATCATACTGAGACACACATTATCATACTGAGAAACACATTATCATACTGAGCCGCACATAATCATACTGAGACACACATTATCATACTGAGACACACATTATCATAATGAGCCTCACATTATCATACTGAGCCGCACATAATCATACTGAGCCGCACATTATCACACTGATCCACACATTATCATACTGAGACACACATTATCATACTGATCCGCACATTATCAGCCACACATTATCATACTGAGACACACATTATCATACTGAGACACACATTATCATACTGAGACACGCATTATCACACTGAGACACACATTATCATACTGATCCTCACATTATCATACTGAGACACACATTATCATACTGATCCTCACATTATCATACTGAGCCGCACATTATCACACTGATCCACACATTATCAGACTGAGACACACATTATCATACTGAGCCGCACATTATCACACTGATCCACACATTATCATACTGAGACACACATTATCATACTGAGACACACATTATCATACTGAGCCTCACATTATCATACTGAGCCGCACATTATCACACTGAGACGCACATTATCACACTGAGACACACATTATCATACTGAGACACACATTATCATACTGAGCCCCACATTATCATACTGAGACGCTCATTAGCACATTGATTTGCACATTAGCGTATAGGAGCTACAGAATCAATGCTAAATATTTCAGAAATTACTTACGGTAGGAAAAACTGCTAGTACAATGTATAGCCAGTTTTCAATGCTCTCTAAAGTAAAAACATACATGGATACATTAATTTAGTGGGTAAATCTTGAACCCACGGTTGTCAGGTTCTTTGACATTTGTCATTTAAAAAAAAAAGTTTAATGTTAAAAAGCTCTTTAAATGGACTCGGTCACTCTAACAGGAAGTCCTAGAACAGAATAAACAGTTTTTAACATACATTTTTCATTGACATTCATTAATGGGTAGGAATATGGCTGTATAGGACATACCTATCTGCCAATGAGGTCTCAGTACAGCTGTATGTCCTGTGCAAAGGAAAGTATTTCCTGTTAGTTCCAAGGAAGTTTAGTTAAGTTTTACATAATATTTTGTCATGCAAAAGCAATTTTTGTAATATTTTTCCATTTTGCCTCCCGTGCCCCTTTTGGTAGCCAAAACATAAAATATCTCCACCGTTGATTTTTTTGATGGAGCCAATTTATTGAGCTGAGATATATTTGAAATCATTAAAAATGATAATAAGTTAGGATATTTAACTCCACTTTTTAAGCTCACTTATTCTCACATTGATAAATATATGAACTGATAAAAAAGGAAAATACAATACATGGTTTAATTTTAATGTCAATGACAAACATATTGAGTCGGGACCTTTGGGTGTTTTATTTTTCTCAGATTTGGGCATGGCATGTATTAACTCTGCGCTCATCATAAAATCAAAACCAGCAATCATAAAACAATAAGCAAATTTCTCATTTAATTGCTAGTAATTACTCCTTTGTAGTAAGTGTCATTTTTAATTATCGCAGCCGTCATGTTTTATAAAGTAGGCATGCCACGATGTCTGCTTATTATTGCATATAAACATAACATCAGATGTATTATTCTTGTTTATACACCCTCCATGTTTGTTTTCTTGTATCTAAGCACTTAATATGGTTTTAATTTTCTTATTTAATATCCTAGGTACATAAAAGCCCAAGTTTGTAGGTTTTCACCCTGCGTGCCCTTTCTTTAAGATTTCCAACGCTAAATATTCATATATTTTTTCTATGACATAATTTTATTCCAATATAGCCAAAGGTTTTTGTAGAGATTAACATGGCAACTAACACAAAGTCCCCCAGGTACTTCAGGGTTCAATGTAACTGACATCACATAAAATCCAAAAATATTATCAAGCCTAAAAATGCTGTTATTCAAAGAAAGCCAAGATAAATCTGACCGGTGCACTACATGAAATTTAAGCATGTAAGAATTAACATGTAAACTCAGTATAAAAGGCTGAAATACAAACACACATGGGGCCTCATTCAAGTGTGATTTGGCCAATTGAATAGGGCTCTATATAAGCACAGAGAATATTTTTTTACAGAAGTTTTTGGTTAGTGAACTTCCATCCAAAAGCAAGGTCTTCATTAACTAAAAACTTCTGTAAAAAAAAATATGCTCTGTGCTTATTTAGAGCCCTATTCAATTGGCCAAATCGCATTTGAATGAGTCTCATGTGTTGTACAAATAGGCCCTCATTCAATTGCGATTTGGCTAATTGAATGGGGCTCTAAATAAGCACATAGCATATTTCTTTTAAAGAAGTTTTTAGTTAGTGAAAACCTTGCTTTTGGATAGATATTTACTTACTAAAAACTTATTTAAAAAATATGTTATGTGCTTATTTAGAGCCCTATTCAATTGGCCAAATTGCAATTTAATGAGGGCCTATGAGCCTCATTCAATTAAGCAATTGTAAGTTACTGGAGCCCGTAATGGAGACTGTAAGCTAATTTGCTATTCAATTGATGTTTTTTTGCGAACCGCAAAAGGGCTATTTGTTACGGGCTGAAAATACATATCAGGCCACCCACATGGACTAGAACAGTATTATCATTCATTTGTATTATTTTGTACATTGCCGGACTGTGAGTCGGATCTCATATCAGACCTCTAAACGCTAATTGATTGACATGTAATCACCATGTTTTACTGACGTAATGATGGCTGTTTCTAAATGGGTTGTTACGGCTTTGCTTTATTGATCATGTTCACGCTGTGTAATGCTACATACGAGTGCATGGTTTACGGTTTTGGCTTTCAGTCTGTAATTTGCGGGCTTGTTCAATTGAATAGCACTAGAATTGTTGAAGCGTCCAAGCCCACACCAAGCCCGCAGACAAACGGCCTGTATACTTTGAGTTGCGGCCTTGCAATTGAATGAGGCTCTATAGGTTTATACAAAATAAATGATAGCTTAAAGAACAACTGTAATTTCATATTTACAATGCATTTGTGAACTGGATTTTCCTAATAGTCTACAATGTCATGTAGTGCATCTCCTAGTGGTCTACAACATCATGTAGTGCACCTCCCACTGGTCTACAACGCTACATAGTGCATCTCCAACTGGTCTACAATATCATGTAGATTACCTCCTACTGGTTGACAATGTTACACTGTGCATCTCTTAGTGTCTACAACGTCATGTAGTGCACCTCCTACTAGTCTACAACATCATGTAGTGTACCTCCTACGTAGTGCTTCTCCTACTGGTCTATAACATTATGTAGTGCATCGCCTACTGGTCTTCAACCATATCAGGTGTACCTTTTACTAGTCTACAACATTATATAGTGCACCTCCTACTGGTCTACAACATTACACAGTGCATCTTCTACTGGTTTACCACGTCATGTAGTGAACCTCCGACTGGTCTACAACATTATCTAGTGCGCTTCATACTGGTCTACAAACTTATCTAGTGCACTTCCTACTAGTCCACAACATTATGTAGTGCATCTCATACTGGTCTATAACATTACGTAGTGAACCTCCAACTGGTCTACAACCTTATCTAGTGTACCTCCTACTAGTCTACAACATTATGTAGTGCATCTCCTACTGGTCTACAACATCATGTAGTGCACCTCCTACTGGTTTGCAATGTTATACAGTTATCCTCCTACATTAATACTTGAAGAATTCAGTTCCCCAGGTACTTCACACAAAATTCAAAAATATTATCAAGCAGGATGGGAGAAATTGAAGTATAAAAATGTTGTTATTCAAAGAAAGCCAAGTTAAATCTGACCGGTGCACTTCATGAAATGTAATCATGTAAGAATTAACATGTAAACTCAGTATAAACGGCTAAAATACAAACACACATGTTGTAAAAATTAGAGATTTGTACAAAATAAACCATAGCTTAAAGAACCACTGTATTTCATATTTACAATGCATTTACTACCTGGCATAATGTCTTTAGAAATTAAAACAAAAATAATGATTATGAAGTCCTTATGAATGCCCATGGGGGTTAGGATCCATGAGGGTCCAATATGTGCATCTCCACTGGTCTACCACGTTATGAAGTAATTACCCTACTGGTTTACAATATCATGTGATACACCTCCTACTGATCTACAATGTTATGTAGTGCTCCTCCTACACTAAAACTTGAAGAATTCACTGAGCTTGTGACTGCACTACTGTGAGAACATCCATGATGGCTTATTCTTGATGACTATGGCTACCATTCCATGATTCCTGCAAGCATTGAGTCTAGTGAAGTGCCCATTGTACATCTCCACCAAGCTATCACATCACACGTAAATCTAACCTTTGATAAATACCATCTGCATGCTCCAAATTCCCTGATATTGTAAACCCTGAGTGCCTATCTATTTTTCAAATTGGTATCACATGCCTCCAGTAACAATATCTAAAGTCTTCCTGAGGGTCCCAAATTTAAAAAAACCCAGAAGCCTGGATACATCAAATACGTTTTTATGAAGAAGATAACACATTGGTTGTGGTTGGTTGTTGGATTTGAGGCTTGATTGCTCAAATCCAACACAATTAAATTGTTAATTGTTAATAATGCTACCTCCTATGAGTGAGGGGATTCCCATGACCCCCTCAATACCAATTCCTTCTAAGAGCCCACGTACCCTCTGGATTCCCCCTTAATACTTGCTCGTTCCTATAAGCCTGGAAAACTCCCAATTAAAGTCGAACCATTGAGGTTCATAATGCACAAAAAAAATAATGGCTTGAAATCTGTGAATTGTGATTGGTTAGACAGGAGTAATTCAAATATTCTATTCTGATTGGCTGAAATATGCCTGACATATATAAGCCAATTGTAATCCGCAAAATTAGTATATATGGGCACACATACTCAAAACACCTTCGTCGCGCAGGAGCTCCTCAGAGGAGGAGCTTCGTTAGTTACAATTTTTTCTTTATAGAGCGGCAGGTTTTTTATGTGGTGGCCCATTGCCAAAGTGAGGACCAGGGGCTTCATTCAAGACAGAAGAGAACTGATTCTTCAATCAACAGGAAAGTGCTCACTTATCTGGGGATGACGAAGGAGGACAAGTGTATCAATGATCATCGCTGGAAGGTGTCAAATGAGGTAATATACATGATGCTCCCTTACAGGTTTAATTGTGTTTTTATATTCAGTAGAATTTTTTATTTTCTGTATTTAGTGTTAGTGACTATAGTAGTCCTTATGGACCTCCATGGTGGTTAGGGTCCATGGAGGTACAATATGGATCCCTGTGGTGGTAGGAAGTGTGTCATAGGAATCTGTTGAAGATCCCAACAGAATAAAGGTTAATATTAAATGCCACAGAGTATAGTGGTTAATATTAGGTGTCATGGAATAGAGGCCTATAGTTGGTTGATGTAATGAGCTAACTTTTTATGTTTTTGCAATAACAATCAGTATATAAAATCTTTAAATTAATTGTGATTAAAACCTAATATTTTGTGAGAATACTTACAATGAAAATTAAGGGTTTTCCTCTTATGTTTGACTGGTGCTCCTACCATCTAGTATAAACTGTTTAGCATTGGCAGACGAAATGAAGGGAAAACCAGCTAATTTAATGTTTTCACGATAAACAACATATTTTTAAACTGATCATTGTTGTAAAAATTAAATGAAAGCTGAGCCATTACAGTGGGCCTTTAGTGTCGAGTGCATGATACGTTTTCTCACCTTCAACGCTCCTTTTTTAATTTATTACATGTTTTTATCTATGCCAATTCTTACAAGTTATACGTACACACTGGCTGATTGAGATACATAAATCCTTTATACTGATTTGGCCTTTTTCAAAATACTTTTAATTTCAAAGGTTTATTTAATTCCACTCTTTATAATTGAAATCTAATAGTATACTAAGTTAAAGGACAAACAAAGTGTCATATTTATAGTTTGCTATTTTGAAGAACTTGACATTTTGTAGCTTATATTTATACACTTCATTTATAGCCATTCTTTTTTTGATTCTTTATTTAGTTTTGCTTTAATGATACTCGATATTTTGTCTTTGTAAACTGATTAAAAAACCTGGGGGGAGTGGGAGGTGCTGTTGTTTAAGATAAGATCTATATAAAATGTAATGGCAGAGTAAGGACCCGTAGGAAAACTTTCCCACTCAAGCTACAGACAGACTAGCAATCAAAGATGGAATTCTCCTGGACAATTTTCTCTATAAAAAATGATGTTCCTATCTTGCAAAGCTGTTATTGTTGGTATTTTGGTACAGGGCGTTCCTTGACAAATCCGCATTACAGTAGCGGTGAAACGCGCGTCGGAACTAGAGAGCGTTGATTGCTTCCTGATACTAATTACTAAACACATTATGGATGGAACAGGATTTTTGTATACAGATTCACCATCATTAAACTCAAGTACCAGCTTTAAGGTCAGACAGTATTTTTTCACTTTATACTCCAATGAGGTAAGTTCCCAGCTGGTGTATATATCCGAATAAAGCAATATATTGTGCAGCAACTTGGCTTTAAATGAACAGAGGTGTGTGGATCTGTTTGCTTATAAGCTTTATTCATCTTGGTATTCCTAGTAGTGTGGTATATCTGTACTATCTATGTCTATCTATGTCTAACTATTTTGGTTTTTGAATATATTATTATTGAGATGGTGTACTATTTATTCTATTCCATATTAGAGTGTGTATTTTACTGAGGAAAGCCAATCTACATTTGGTTTTAATAATCAATCCCCCCTATCACATATAATAGTTGTCAAACTACAAGATATCGTCACGCTTTGCGTGGTGATTACGACTTAGGGGATGAGCGTCGAAGGTGCTCATGGCTTGTGAGCCTCGCAAAGCGAGGCAAACTGTTAACTCGGAGCACTTAGGCGATGAGCGCCAAAATCGCTCATCACCTGCGAGCCTCGAGTAGCAAGGCGAGCTGTTATGGCACTAAAACTCGCAGCACTTGGACGATGAGCACCGAAGGCACTCATTGCCTGCAAGCCTTGCAAAGCGAGGCGAGCAGTGAAGGCAATGAAACACGCAGGACTTAGTAAACGCGGGATCGCCTTAGGCTGCAAGCAGTTGACCAACGGGGGGGAAAATAAATTACGAGACGCGGGGAAAAAACAATACTAGATAGGAAAAATACTAAGCTAACGGCAGAACCGCGCAAAGCAAAAAATACTAAAAATACACTAAACACACAAAAAATACAAACATAACATGACACACAGCACGGGGGAACAGCCAAGATGTCTGGGAGTGAGGTGGAATGAGAATTTAAGTTGAGTTGGCCGAGTTTCGGGACTATACGACCCCGGACCGTGCAAAACACCGCCAATGTACGAGTTACAAAATACACTATAACACATGCTCGCAAGCCGCGTAACACATAGACAAACAACGCCAGTTTGCAACACTAACTTGCAACTAATAAAATTACGTATCTAAAATGGTGCTTTACACAACTAAAACAACGGTTTGCCTTCGCGCACGCGGTCTCTTTCTAATGCACACTTGGCACATTGCTGGTACTTTCTCCTCAAGGCAGCAACAGTCCAGCTGTACATTGTATGCTGCAGGAAAATAAAAACAAATTGTTAGCTCTTCAGGATATTGATTGCTGTATATATTAATTAGAAATAGGTAAAGTATATTAATTTATTAAGTAACTAATTAATTAATTATAAGTTAACAAAATATAGATATACATATCTGTCTTTGTGATGAGCGCCAAAGGTCCTCAGAGTAGAAAAAGCTTTACATTGTGTGGCAAACATTTTTGGTAAATTATTTTTCATAGTAAAACATTTTTATTTTTAAGTTGCTACAATAAATATATATAACCATTAATATTATTAATGAAATATATACATTTAATAGTGTTCTGTGATACCCGTCCATTACTCTCTTGATTTTGTATGGGTATGTATTACTATTATTCACTCTATATCAAATTGATGGTTACATTCCTAATTATTAATTATTTTGGTACATATTCCACAGGCATCCTTTAACATTCACTCAGTTAGTGAATATAAACTTATGAAGTACAATAGCCTAGCTGAGGAGGATTTACATGAACACACACCTGCAAATCGTCTTCAATACATACATTAGTTTTCATACAAGATGGTTGTAAGAAGGTAGAAAGAGCATTAGATAAATACATTTGAGGGTCTTGCCCAGCTCCGATCATATTCACCAGCTGTGCTCTTTAAAGATCAAAACTCTTTATAATATATAGTATAATATGAAATCTGGTGTAGGTGAAGTTTAAAGGCCCGTGAATTTGTCTGACTCAGTTATAGTGTGGCAGCACTTTTTCCATAGGATTTGAAACACATCAGATGAAATCCAGAAGCATTAATTTTAATGTAGTGAATAAAAAAAAATGATCTGAAGGAAGCCTAGTGAGTGAGTCTGATTGGAACTCGCCAACACAGTTGAATTTGTTGGTTTATGTGAGGCGGAGGATAATCTAAGTCTTAACCAGGCCTATAAAACTGCTTTTTTGAATTGGCGGATACAAGGAGAGCTGTCTCACTAAGGAGAAGACATAAAATAGAAGTCCGGTCAGTATTGTTGTTTGTAATGCTGGCTATTACACAAGAGATTAACAATGAGACCAAATACAGACCAAACCATGAACTGGGGTCCAGGTCCAGCTGACAAATATGAAGGCCACCAACAGTCCTCTTGCTCCTCCATTCAATACATGCTCCTTCCCTCTTATTGTAATTGTTTGAAACTCTTGCTTTTCTCACCCCACTCTCTGTGTGCTATAGCTATCTATTATTCTTATGGTCTATCCTCCCCAATTTCTTGGCGCGCTTTACCGCTTGCTTCCTGTACTTTCTCTATACAGAGGTGCCTACTTTTATTGTGGTTACACTACAAGAGACTAACCAACGAGTGGTTACACTGCAAGGGATTAACCATTGAGTCTGAGTTAGAGAATATAGACCAATCCATGAAGTGAGGACCAGGTTCGACTGACAGATGTGAAGGTCACCCAACCATTCAATGCATGCTTCTTCCCTCTTATTGTCATATTTTGAGACTCTAGCCCTTCTCACCCCTCTCACTGTTTGCTATAGCTTTCTATTATCCTCATGGTCCAACCTCCACAATGTATTGGGTGCTTTACAGCCTGCCTCCCATGCTTTCTCTATATGGAAGTGCCCAATAATAAGCCCATTGCCTTGTAACTTCTATTATTATCTCATTCCCTCATACATCCTCATTTGGCCTCTGACAATAAACTAATTCAAATACTCTCCTGAGAAGCCACCCAGCCACCCCTTGACCTCAACTTTGCCAGTCCTTGCTTAGTCTCCTTTCTCTCTCCCTGATCATCACCTCTTAACCAGCAGATTCACCACATCCTCCATATTCCCCTCAATCATAAAGACTTTCCAAGAGAATCTGGAGAAATCTGGAGAAATAGTCCTATACCACCCAAAAAGTGCCCCATTACCACTTTCTCCCACCATGAACAAGTCTTCTCATAATAACTTCTTCATGATTAAAACACAAGAATTCAAAAACCGTAAGCAAAGCACATGATGAATAACCGGCTCCCAGGAAGAAAATCCTTGAAAACTCCATCCTGTATCAGGTTGTGCCTATTACATAGGGTAGGCATATGAAATAGAAAGATCAGAAGTAGGCGCCTTTAGTGAAAAGTATAATATTCATGTTCGTACAGGAGTGGGAATCCTTATATTGATTGTAGACCATTAGGGAAATAGTATAGTGAATTCAGAGAGCATGTCCTTGAATACAATTGTCCTTGGTAATCTCACCTCACCACCTTGCAATTTAATAAATCTGGGGAAAAATATATTTCAAATACTGCAATATAGTTACATAGTTACATAGTGCCTCATTCTATTATCGGCCGCAGCCGTTGCGGGGCCGCAAGGACCGGCTGCAAGCTATTCGGCTATTCTATTCCCCTCAGGCTGGGGATTCCGGCAGGCTTGCGGCCGGCGCCTTGCTATCTCTTGCGGCCGCTCGCGCCGGAGGAAATCCTTTGATCTAAAACGGCCGCAAGGAAATCGGCCGTAAGAAAATCCTATTTGCAATTCAATTGCTCCGGGAACCCTCTCTGCAAGGCTAAAACCGAGCCGCAGCTTACTTGCAGGAAAGAGGTCCCGCTAGCACCAATTAAGCACGAAATATAGCCCAAATAAAGCCATCCTGCACTTTGAGAAGACTATAAAGTGATTTTCGGTGTTAGCAAAAATAGCACAAAATTCCCCTATACTCAAATCCGTAAAATATATATTTTTTAATATACGTCAAATATCCATGAAAAAAGTCCAGAGTGCTTGGAGCACCTCAGACCCGCCCACGCCGCAGCCAGAAAATAAACAGTTAATTTAAACTCGGGTTTGGGCTGATGTGCAAGCTTGAGAGGGGGTTACTTTTAATCCTCATGTCCCCCAATATGATCCCTAGCATTTACAGAGCTGTACAGTGCAGGCTTGAATATGCGGATTAACTATTAATTAATTAGTTGTATATAAAAAAAATAATAATCAATTCCCTCCTGATCCCAGACACCGGCGACCGGACATCTCCCTGGATCAATACTGCCTCTCTAATTATCCATGATAACCCTGAATTCCCTTTTTAATTAGAAATAAATCCAGTCTCCTTTTAAAGTTATCTATCGAATCCGCTGTCACCGCCTCCTCTGGTAGAGAATTCCACAGATTAACCACCCTTACTGTGAAGAACCCTTTTCTTTCTTTAAGGTGGAATCTTATTACTTCTAACCTCAAGGGATGTCCTCTTGTCAGTTGAAAACCTCTTGGCACAAAAAGCTCCCTTGACAAATCTTTATACTGACCCTGGATGTATTTATATAAGGTAGTCAAATGTCCCTCATAGACGCCTTTTTCCTAGAGAAAAAGTTAGTCTTTCTTCATAACTTAGCCCCTCCATTCCCCTTATTAGTTTTGTTGCCCTCCTCTGTACCTTTTCCAGCTCTAAAATGTCCTTTTTATGAAGTGGTGTCCAAAATTGTACTCCATATTGCAAATGAGGACGTACTAGAGATTTGTATAGTGGCAGAATTATATTTGCTTCCCTGGCTTCTTTACCCTTCTTAATACATGCTAATATTTTATTTGCCTTTGCAGCTGCTGCTTGGCTTTGAGCGCTGTTACCTAGGTGGTTGTCCACAAGCACTCCCAAATCCCTTTCAATATCCGATACATCTAGATTTGCTCCATTAAGATTATAAATTGCATGGCTATTTTCCTTCCCAGATGCATAACTTTACATTTATTCGTATTAAATCTCATCTGCCATTTAGATGCCCATTCCTCAATTTTATGTAAATCCCTTTGGAGGGAAAGCACATCACTATCTGATTTAATTACCTTGCACAACTTTGTGTCATCAGCGAAAATGGAGACCCCACACTCAAATCCTACCTCTAAATCATTAATAAATATGTTAAAAAGGAGAGGACCTAATACTGAACCCTGAGGAACCCCACTTACCACATTAGTCCAATCGGAGTATGTTCCATTTACAACATCCCTTTGCTTCCTGTCTTTTAGCCAGCTCTCAATCCATGAGCAGATATTTACTGCAATTCCTGTATCTCTTAGTTTGCACATGTGGCACTGTATCAAAAGCCTTTGCAAAATCCAAAAAGACTACATCCACTGAGTTGCCTTGATCCAGGCTCCTACTAACCTCCTTATAGAAACTAATTAGATTTGTTTGACATGACCTATCCCTCATAAATCCATGTTGACTCCTACTTATAATCATGTTCAAATAGACATATTCTTGTATATTATCCCTTATTAACCTTTCTAAAAGCTTCCCCACTACAGAAGTGAGGCTCACTGGTCTATAATTCCCCGGATTTGCTCTTGCTCCCTTTTTAAATATAGGTATCACATCAGCTTTTCTCCAGTCATCTGGTAGAGACCCTGTGTTGAGTGAATCTTGAAAAATTCAATATAATGGTTTGGCTATTACAGAACCCAGTTCCCTTAGTACCCTTGGATGTATTCCATCAGGATCCGGGGCTTTATTAACATTTATTTTTTCCAACCTCTTTTGTATTACTTCCTGTGTTAACCAATTATTTGGCAAAGGTAGTGTAGCCCCATTATGTTGCTGTGTCCCAACCACTGGTACCTCCCTTGTGTATACCAAAGAAAATAACCTATTTAGCTCATCTGCCTTTTCTTGGTCACTAATTATCAGACGGCCTGTGTCATATTGTAATGTTCCTATAGCTTCCTTCCTCGCCTTCTTCCCATTAATATACTTAAAAAATATTTTAGGGTTAGTCTTACTCTCTTTTGAAATAAATTTTTCATTTTCTATTTTAGCCAGTCTAATCGCCCTTTTGCAAGCCTTGTTGATTTCCTTGTATTCCTGTAAAGCAGTCTCTGCCCCCTCTTGTTTGTATAATAAAAATGCCTGTTTTTTACTCCGTATCTTGATCTTTAAATCATTGTTAAGCCACATTGGATGGGATTTACTCCTTTTACTAGTACCTAGTAAATCTAAGATAGCTTCATTTCTAGTAGGCTCTTGTACAACCTGGGCCAGATAATGATCCCTGAGTGTACTCAAGAACCTACTCCCCTTAGATGAACTGCTGGTCTCATTTATCCAGTTTATTTCAGGGTAATTAAAATCTCCCATTATTAGAACTTGACCATGCCTAGCTGCATTTACAATCTGTATCAATAATTGTATTTCCTCACTTTCAGCTATATTTGGGAGTTTATAGCATACTCCAGCTAATATTCTTTTGGAATTTGCTGCTCCGCTATTTAACTCTACCCACAAACATTCAGCTTTATCACTAGGTCCACCATAAATATCTTCTCTGACTATAGGCTTAAATTCAGGCTTAACATACAGACAAATCCCTTCTCCTCATTTACCATTGCCTCTATCTTTCCTAAATAGGTTATACCCATCCAGATTAACAGTCCAGTCATGAGATTCATCCCACCACGTTTCAGTAATGCCTATTAAATTCCATTTTTCATTAATTGCTAATAATTCTAACTCTCCCATTTTTCCTGGCAAGCTTCTGGCATTAGCAAGCATACACCTTATGTTATGAGTCTGTAGTTCTGAAGTGCCTGCCCCTGTACTTGAATTACTTAGTACTACCTCCCTATTGACTATACTACCCCTCCCCCATCTCCTCCCCTATGAGTTGTTAATTCATCCCTTATCCCCTCTACACTTTCTACCCTATTACTTATATCTAGTCCCTCCCCCCCCAACTACTAGTTTAAAAACTCCTCCAGCCTTTCTACCATCCTATCCCCTAGTACACAAGCTCCCTCATCATTAAGGTGCAATCCATTCCTACTGTAGAGATTGTACCGAAGTGAGAAGTCAGCCCAGTGCTCTAAAACCCCAAACCCCTCCTTAGGGCACCACATCTTTAGCGACGCATTAACCTCCCTATAAAAAAAAAAAAAAATTAATATGTGAAATCTGTAATGCTCTTCATGGTTACTCTTAAAAATCAGCGAAAAACATTTGAAAAAAATATATACAGTAGACTCTCAGTTAACCAGAAGTCTCAAGCAACCAGAATTGTTTTGAATACTGTACTTAAAATACAAATTATATTTTACAAATGCCGGGAGCCAGGTTGTCATGCCACAAAATGCTTACAGGCACCTAGATTACATCCACTGTACGTCTCAATTCAGTGTTACCTGGAAGCAGACAGGCATGAGTGACTGAGCCAGGGCAGTGCTGGCGTTATATTCCCCGGGGTCAGCCCTGCACCCTCCAGCCCATCTGTGCTAGAACAGCCCTCACTGACAAATATACTTAGCAGAGCATCCCATGTGCAGCTATTCTATGACTCTTTTAATAGTGACTCTCAAGTAACCAGAAACTGCATTTATCCGTCATTTACCAATCCCCATGGCTGCTGCTTATCTGAGAGTCTACTGTAATATATTTTCATATATTTTTTCGACCATAAAGGAAATAAATACTGCAAAGTTATGCATTTTGGAAGAAAAAAAAGCCATGCAATGTATAATCTTAATGGAGCAAATCTAGGGGTATCAAATATTATAAGGGATTTGGGAGTGCTTGTGGGCAACCACCTAGGTAACAGTGCTCAAAGCCAAGCAGCAGCTGCAAAGGCAAGTAACATATTAACATGTATTAAGAAGGGTATAGAAGCAAGGGAAGCAAATATAATACTGCCACTATACAAATCCCTAGTACTTCCTCATTTTGAATATGGAGTACAATTTTGGGCACCACTTCATAAAAAGGACATTTTAGAGTTGGAAAAAGTACAGAGAAGGGCAACAAAACTAATAAGGGGATTGGAGGGGCTAAGTTATGAAGAAAGACTAAACAAATTAAACTTATTTTCTCTAGTCAAAGGCGTTTAAGAGGAGATATGATTACCTTATATAAATACATCCAGGGTCAGTAAAAGGCTTTGTCAGGTGAACTTTTTGTGCCAAGAGGTTTTCAGTCAACAAGAGGACATCCCTTGAGATTAAAGTTAAACAATTCCACCTTAAAGAAAGAAAAGGGTTCTTCACAGTAAGGGTGGTTAATCTGTGGAATTCTCTACCAAAGGAGGTGGTGACAGCAGATTTTGATAGATAGCTTTTAAAAAGGGATTGGATATATTTTCAAATATAAAGGGCATTCAGGGCTATCCTAGATAATTAGAGAGAGAGTATTGATCCAGGGAGGAATCTGATCGCCAGTATCTGGGGTCAGGAAGGAATTTATTTTTCCCATTTTGAGACAATTGGCAATGTTCACTGTTTTTTTTTCTTTCTGTTTGATTCCTCTTGATCAATTAACAACTAATCTGTATATTGCAGATTAGAAGAGAACTTGATGGATTAAAGTATTTTTTCTTCCTTAGTTACTATGTAACTTTGCATCCTTATGAAGTGATATTTATTAATTGCTTTACCACACTAAAGTTATTAGTGGTGATATTCTTCTTTATTCTTGTGTATGGTTTAATGGCAGTAATCACAGGAGTGATGTAACAATACCAGTTGATTTGTGTTTTCGTCCAATATATCCTGCCGAGCTGTTCTTTACAATCACATGAATGTTTCCTGGAAAGGAAAGCAAATTCGGGCCAAGTGCAATGAGACTTCACAAGAAATCTTACAACGATGTGAACAAATTAAACCTGCTGTTGGGTTTTAGTTTATCAATCCGGGACCCAAATCAGAAAAACAATTCCAGATCCAATAATTAATCCAGCACGTCTCCCGACTTGAGCATCTCTCGGAAACCATAGCTCCCATATTAAAACAATACATTACAAAAATACATGCTGATATTGTGTTAATTACGCAAGAATTAGAAATGTTTTTTGTGTGCTTTGGATTCATCTCAAATGGCTGTGGGATTCCCACACATGCAGATACAGCTGTGGGGTCTTTAAGCTTTCAGACATATGGCCATTGCCAAGCCCTACTAGTTCCTAATAGTAGGAGGCTATTATTACCCACTTACTAAATACTTCCTGTTGCTCCTTAGCCAGGAAAGACATATTCCAAGATAACAGCATTTGAAACCACGTAGTAGAATAAGGGAGCTGGGAGCTTGGTCACCCTCTGAAAAAATTGTTTGTAAAAGGATAAGCTTAATTTTCCGTTCTCTACTGGTAGGTGTGTCTGGAAAGGCGGTGTCATGAGAATGAACAGAGACTGCTTAGTTAAGCATCTGTCATAACAAGTGTCTGAAATTAATTCAGGAGCAAGGTATTTTCCTTAGAAGAAATAGCTGCCACCAACAGCAGCAAACATTATCCTATGGTAATCCCTGTATTAGTCATTTATCTGGGCTAATGGGCACCAGAAGGAATTAGAATATTAATAAATATCCAGACGTGATGTGAGAAGTGACAATATGTGAATGTCAGCCAGGCATGAATGGAGTTCAGAAATGCTACTTACTGCTGGGTAGACATCTACAATGTGCTCATTAGTACTTCAACATGGAGCCAGAACCTTTAGTACACACCTTGTAAAAATACTGTCAGTGCTTTGGACTGATGAGATGTTCATTTACATTTAGCCAGTTTTCTTCTGCATGCATTTTTTTTTTTACTTTTAATGTTGCCTAAACTGTCCAAAGAAAATAATTTCTATAAAATAAAAAATAAAAATGTAGAAGACATGATCACAAATAGTAATGGAACTCAAAAGTGAAACAAGGGCCTTTTATGATAAATATAATATTTGAATATTTAATTTTTTTTTTATTGAAGAAATTAAAAATTAAAAACGTAGAATACATGATCACAAGTAATAATGGAACTCAAATGTGGAACAAGGGCCTTTTATGATAAATATAATATTTGAATATTTAATTTTTTTTTATTGAAGAAATTAAAAATTAAAAACGTAGAATACATGATCACAAGTAATAATGGAACTCAATAGTGGAACAAAGGCCTTTTATGATAAATATAATATTTGAATATTTAATTTTTTTTTTATTGAAAAAATTAAAAACGTAGAATACATGATCACAAGTAGTAATGGAACTCAATAGTGGAATAAGGGCCTTTTATGATAAATATAATATTTGAATATTTTTTTTTTTTATTTATTGAAGAAATTAAAAGCATTGGCTAAAGCAATATTACACATTACGTTTGACTTATTTTCTATGAAAATACTTATTTTGATATGAATAACTTATATAAATACATCCATTATCAATATGTACTTTTTTCATAACAAGAAGGTTACAGTTGACAAGAGGTCACCTCTTTGAGCTTAAGGTAAAAGGATATCACCTTAAATAAATAAAGTGATTCTTCACAGAAAGAGCATTCAGATTGCGGAACTCTCTTCCAATGGAGGGTGTGATGGCAGATTCAATATATATAGAAGTTACTTGATTGCTAGATACATTTTTGAATAAAAAGCAAGGTTATGTCAGTTAACTGGAATAGGTAGGGTATTAATCCTGAGCTAATAATCTAAATTGCCATTTGTTGGGATCATAACAGACCCTGTCTCCTAAATTATACAATTAACAATATTTCAATGATTTTTTGGTTTGGCTTCCTCTGATAAAAAAAAATAACACAAGGAATGGAGGGAAACTTATTTTTTTAACTTTATCTTTTTTTATTTTTTTACAAAAATATCACAAAATATACAAAACATCCAACATGTACATACCATCCAGAGCAGTATATTGCACATTTTCAATTATATCCTGAAGTACTATCAACTAATAACTAAATAGGTATGAAAACCAATGGATTTCAGTGTACAAATCATTGTATAGACCATTTCAGAACTGAGGGAAACTTGATAGACCAATAGTCTTAAACAATCAATACTACATGACGCCAAGCCAAACTGTCCACCGGAAGGTATGATCATGAGGCGATAGCTCAAATACTTTGGCCATATCATGAGAAGACAGGATTTAATAGAGGAGACTCTGAAGCGGGAAAAGTTTAAAGGCACACAAAGAAGGGACGGCAGAGATGGATAGAAATGGGGCCATTGAAGTAATGAACACGAGCTTGAGGTTGGCTCATAAGAACAGGGGCTGACAGATGTGCCTGGGGTGCTGTGGTTCATAGGCTCATGGAGAGTTGGACTCGACTAAACCACTAAACAACTACTACAACTAAACTACTAAGACATATACAAGATATGAAATAATTGCAAGCTCTTTTTCACCACTCGGAATTAAATAAATCCAGATAACATTTTATAGATTTAATTTTTCTGACATTCATTTTGCAAAGACTTGTATCAGTAAATCCTAAACATGTTTTTTTTATAAAGGATCACATGGAAGCCTAATATTTATATCATTAAAAAATGAAAACACCCTAGCACAAACTTTCTCTTAATGTTAGAAGAATGCCGTCCCATATTCATATATGGTGAGTATAAACATGGTACCAGTTTCTGTGAATTCCAGTGGTTTACAATACTGGGGTATTCATTGATCACTCCGGATACATAGTCATCTGTTTTGCCTAATGAGTCAGATAAAAAAATAAATGCTATTATCATAGAAGATGTAATATTATTATTATTTTATGAAAACAATGTACTTGGGATCCCAGCAGACACTTCTTAAATGGACGAGACTTGGTGCAGTCGCATGACAAGGGTATTACCAAAGGGAAATCCTATTGTTCTAACAGAGCATTGGGTCACATGTTGCCTTCCTATGAACGGTGGCACACACCAATTTTGACTTATTGCCACTTCCATGTCAACATGATATAGTACTAGAGTTACGTTTCCTCTATTAAATCTAGAGGAAAATCACCAAATGAAGGAATACACATAAAAAGACAAAAACAATGTCATTTTTATAACCCTATTCATTACAAATTACAAAAACTTCTTTGTTAAAAGGTCCTGTTATTTTACTTCATGAATTTTGTTTACCAAGGACATTTTCGGATGAAAAACGGCATCTGATTTCAGTGGACATGTGATTTTCATGCAAAACATACACATTCTGATGATTCACTGTTAGTCAAGCAAAACAATGCTTTTAATTTGCTAACGTTAAACAAGATTTAAATGTAAAATAAACTTCCACTCAAGTTATTTTATGAAACACTGTGTAATGGGAAACAAACATAGTCTTAAATGAATTTTAACTATATCGGTGACCGGATGTCCTGGACCTAGATTGTATACAGTTCTAGGTGTTGTATAGTTCTAATAATTAGTATTATTATGATTTGTTTGTAACGCGCCAACATATTCCGTAGCGCTATACTAGGGTTAAAATCCAAGCAAAACAGTATCAGTATTAACATGTTGCAAAGGATGGAGGGCCCTGTCTTTGAGCTTAGAATCCAGTGTACAAAGTGCTTTCTCCAAAGGACCCTGTAATATTGAAAACTTGCAAACTTACAGTCTGCATTTATTAAGTTAAAACATGGCACACCATGTGATTTGCATCAAGTACAACCAGGGAGGTAACTCTTCTTATACATATGGCTAATGTAGAATTACATAGTTGCATGGTATTGGTATATAGTGGTATTTTGATGGGAGATTGTTGTCTAATTTGGTAGCTTTAAAGAGTCAATTTTTTACCTAATATTATTTTATTTGCACGTTTAGGTGACTTTATTTTATTCGCCTCAGTATATTATAAAATGTACAGTTCTCTTACTTTTAAGAAGTCCCCTGACAATTTCTCACCTATAGAATCTAATTGCAACAAGCCTAAAGGGTATCTTTAAGTTGTTGTTTTTTTTTTGCTGCTTTTGAATTGAATGGTTAAAGCTTACACTCTATCCTGATAAGCAACTCTATTGCCTTGAATGGGAAGGAGATACACTTAACCCAGTAACATATTGCAGTAAGATAGAGAGTAAACTTTAGCCCACCTGTAAAACAATTATTTGTATAAGCTAATTTCTGCCTTGTTTTCCATGTGTTTATACATTGTGCAAGACCCTCCGGATACTGCTTCCTCCATGTCCTAGATGAAAGTGTCAACTAGTCCTCCAAATGGCCAGCTCTAAATATCCATTTAAGTGCTTACAGGTGTGCCTTACTTTGATTGATTATCTGCTTGCCAATCTAGGAAGACAGTCTGAGCCAACCTTCTTTCCAGATCTACACCCAAGGGAAACTCCTGGACAAAATGGCCAGAAGACTTAAAGCAGTCAACATTCTTTGGCATAGAACTTTGTTTTCCAATCATTCCTTGACAATGATGTGTTCATAGTTCACAAAAGCTTGAACACAAGTCATATAAGTCATGCTACATGCCTCCAACCTGTGGTATTTTAGGAGAAAAAAGGCCAAGTTACAAAGATCTTCTCTAGTCATTTGATGTCTGTAATCTCAAGCAGTAGATCACAACAGAATCTTGCCATAACATTTTTCAGAATCTTTAAGTGGTTCTGGAAAAAAAATTCTTAGGGTCTACTAAAGTAAAATATATAATAAAAAAATAATATAATTTTTCCATTATGCTTCTCAGACTGGCACCTGAAATCTTGATATGTCAATTTCCTAACAATACTATTTTAATCAGCAAATGCCTGTGTTATATTAATTACTATAATACTACTGATAATTCTTTTCAAATTTATCAAACCTTATTGCCACCCAAACCCCCGTTTCTGGTGAATTTTTTTTTTTTTTAAAGTTGTTTGTGCTGAAACATTGCCTTCTTAACATATTCCCTGGATTTAATTGTTGGTTAGTAGTTCAGTTGTGTCCCATTCCCCATGGACTGCAGCACACCAGGCATATCTGTAAGTATGTCTCTTGTTGTGCTTATGCATAAGTTTTTTTTGGCAAAGATACTGGAGTGGGTTACCAGTTCCTTCTCCAAAGGACAATAATTTGTCTGGCTCTCTGCTATGACCTGCCCATCTTGGGTGACCCAACATGGTAAAGCCCACAGCTTCATTGAGGCACACAAGCCACTTCCCCATGACAAGATAGTGATCCAGATGGGGTATTAACTTGTAGGAAGTAGTACAGTATATGACAAACTAATTATGTCATTTGGGGACATTATTGAAAAACCTGAGGCCCAGTACAAATGTAACAACCCCCCAAATCTATTTTGGCTTCTCCCATGCCTCTAGTTACTATTAACTCATGTAGAAAGAGTAATAGTCAAAAGGTATAATACACATAATACAGACAATTCCCACAGAAGAAGTGATACTTGTCTCAACAGAAAAATCTGTCAGAAAGAATATATATGATCGGTCAATTGATTATATATAACCTTTATTAGTCTTTGGTTAAGAACAAATATAAAAATAAAATGGAAGATTAAGATAAGCTAAAAATGTAACATATAAATGCAATTCAAATAAAAACAAAGTAATCCCCGAGTCGAAACGTACGTCTGGGGTTTGCTGTGTCTCGCCTTCGGGTTAGATATGCCTAGCAGTTCAGACCTTAATAACTTTATTTGAATGAGACCAGACTGATATACAACAGGACATTTCTCCCTGTGAAGGACACAGGTGAGATAAAAGAGGCTGCTCTCACAATTAAGATTAGTTTATACTCTGACTGGGCGCCTTAACAGGCCGTTAAAGTCTAAAACATGTGACTGTTGCCTAGCACAGGTTGGATGAAGAAGGTTGTTGAGCATGTAACCAGTGTCAGTACAAACCATAACTTCAACATTCCCATGATGAGAAAGGCAACGTGTGCTTATTATAGAATACTAGCGACTTGCCCGTCAAAAATGACGGGGCAATAACATTTCAAGCCATGGGAATGCTGTGACACATAATTGAAACCGTCTTGTACTGTGAGGACCTTCGGCGCTCATTGCGAGCCTCTCCTGTGCTGTACTTTTGGTCCTGTGAGAGAGATATATATTTCTATGTATATGTAGTTAAGTAATAATGAATGATTTCTTAAATCAATTAATATACTTTAATTATTTATAATTGATATATGCAGCAAGCAATAGGCTGAAGAGCTAACAATCTGTCTGTATTTTGCATCTGCATAGAATATACATTGTGAGTGTTGGTGCGCTGCTTATAAAGTGTAATGAGTGTTTGAAGTGTGCATCTAAATAGACTGCGTGCGCGAGGTAAAGCCGTTGGTTTATTTTGTAAAGCGGCATTGTATAGTCATAATGTTATTAATGTGTTACGTGTCTCGTGGGCATTTTCCGGCTTTTGTAATACTGTATTTTGTAGGTTGTAGTGTGATGTATAAAGTTCTATGCGTTTGGCAGTGTTTTACGCGGTCCGGGGTCGTGTAGCCTCGTTTTCATTTTTTTCTGCTGCCATTTTTTTCCTCGCTTAGGAGATTTTCGAGTGACGAAAATCGTCTAAATCGATTTAAATTCTCATTCCACCTCACTCACAGATGTCCTGGCTGTTGCCCTGTGCTGTCTGTGATGTTTTTGTAATTGTTTGGGGTGTATTTAGTGTGTTTTTCTGTTTTTTTGCTTTTTGTCGGCTGCTAATCTCGTAATTTTTTGCGTCTCACAGGCTAATTTTTTGCTGCTAAGTGCTACGGTTTAACGTCTCGCCTCGCGAGGCTCTCATTGATGAGTCCCTTCGGCGCTCATCATTCCCATGAAGATGGCCGTGAAGTCTTGCAGCCAATTTTCAACTTCAAAAGTATTGATGAACGCCCTTTGTGCTTGCATTTATCTTTTGAACATTCAATAAATGGAGCATCATATCCCATCGAATTCCCCCTGGATTGCAATTGTTGCTTTTTTGTTCCTATAGAAATTACAGATAATCAGTTTTTTGCATTATTTTCTTTGGATCCCCTAGAGATTTAGGGTCCGCTTTTGAAATATTGGTATTAAGGAACCTTGTAGTTTAAGCAATAAATGTCTCCTATTTATGAAGTATGTAACAACCTAATAGCATTTACAGATGAAAATCTTAATTTGAACTGTCTCTGCTACTTTACAGAAGCTTACATGACATCTTCCTGTTCAAGGGGTTGATCCAGTGCTGGCAAAGCAGGCTTAGCTGCAACTGCCTTCTTCTGAGCATGTGCAGGGAAAGATGGAAGGCACAAAATACTAAAGTTGTCCTTAGAGGGAAAGGGGTTCAATGTATGATAGCGATGAAACTTTACAAAATAGTGTTAGATAATTAACCTTGATTGATATCATGTTTAGATACAAATTACCAGTGTTAAATTGTATTATTCGTATTGTTCCAAATAGGCATGCTCTTCCAACCAATGAAATTTTGCTTTTAATAGGTAAAGTGTATATTTCCCCCATAAATGGGAACTTAACTAGGTGTCGTTACTCATCTGAATCAGTCTATACCTCCGTCCTTGTCTAAATCAAGGGAAAATCAACAAGAGGGATCTTCTTTAGCAAAAAGGGCCTTGGATTCATTGAGTAAAAGTCAGTTTTACAGTCTTCAGATCATTAACTTTACATAAAATGTGAACATTTGAGTCTTCTGTGCTTCTGTGTGTGGTCAATGTAAGGGATGGACAGTTTACTCTTTAACTTTGGCTTTTCCATGACTCATTTATGTTTTTAATTCCCTCGAAGGTGAAAAGCAAATAAATGATGTTTTTTAGTGGATAAACATTACATATTTATAGAGGAAGTAAACACATTTAAATATGGAGTCTTAAAGGACTGTTATGTTGATTCACTAAAGGAACCTCACAGAGACGCAAAGTTAATATGCAGTACATTGTAATTTATTTGTATTATATATGGGACACTGTGGTCAAATTTATTATACATGGCCTTTTGACTAAACATTTTAGGCTTTCTAGATTTTCTAGAAAACAAGAAAATGAACAGATCCTTTACTTGAATCTTATCTGCCTGTGGTGCTGTGTCATTCTCCAACTCAATGAAAATGGCAATCATCTGGTAGACACATTGGCCAACGGGACATATTCAGAGCCGGTTTGGAACTATTTATAGACTAGCGACTTGCCCGTCAAAAATGACGGCATGATGGAGTTCTATATATTTTTTTTTCTCCCCCACCCCTCACTCCCCTATGTCTCCCCCGCTATGTCTCTCTCCCACTTGTCGCTTCCCCCCCTCTCCCTCCCCTGTGTGTCTCCCCCTCTCCCTCCCCTGTCTCTCTTGCCCTCCTCTCCCTTTTACTGTGTCTCTTTCCCCTCTCCCTTGCCCTGTGTCTCTTTCCCCCCTCCCATGTCTCTCTCCCCCTCCCCTGTGTCCCTTACCCATCACCCTCCCCTGTGTCTCTTCCACCCTCCCCTGTGTCTCTTCCAGCTTCTCCTCCCCTGTGTCTCATCCCCCCTCTCCTGTGTCTCTTCCCCCAGTCCCTACCCTGTGTCTCTTCCCCCTCTCCCTCCCCTGTGTCTCATACACCACCTCGCCCTCCCCTGTGCCTTATACCTCCCCTCACCCTCCCCTGTGTCTCATACCTCCCTCGCCCTCCCCTGTGTCTCATAACCTCCCCCCCACGTCTCATACCCCCCCTCGTGTCTCATACCCCTCCCCCACGTATCTCATACCCCCCTCGCATCTCATACCACCCATTTTGATTGCCCTTACCTCCCCCTAACCCCCAGATGCTCCCTCTGTCCCCCCAGATGCTCCCTCTGTCCCCCCGGATGCTCCCTCTATCTCTCCTTACCTGCAGTTTCATTGGTGGTTCAGTGGAGTCCCACCCGTCCTATCTCCAGTGTGTGAAGTCAATTTGGAGTCCCCCTATGCTGCAGACCGGACATGCTTGCAGGGATTCCACTAAAGCACCAATGAAACTGCAGTTAAAGGGGGGGTTGCTGCCCTGCACAGCTCCCTCTCTCCAGCGGCGTGCACGCACAGCTCCCTCTCTCACACAGTCCAGGGGCATGCACGCACAGCTCCCTTTCTTCGCGAGCCTGCAAGCGTGAGCAACGGCTCACATGCTCACCACTATATATGTGATAACTTTGATCCCCTCTTCTTATTCGGGTGAAACTAAGACCCTTCATTTGAAAGAGAGAAGGGCCCTTTTTTTTCAAATAAGGGGTCTCATTAAAGGACCACTGTGGTAAATATTATTAAAACTATTTCTTTTGAAGAACTACACTTGAAAACAGACAACATTTTTTAGATTTTAAATAAAAATAATACAACATCTATTTTATGTGCAATGATGCTGTTGTGGATTCATTTTAGTTTCCACTCATCTACTTTCTGAGGTAGGAGGACATTTGAAAAGCACAGGGAGGTTGTGTCTCCACAATGGGAATGAGCCCTCTAAAATTGTCAGTGCATTCATTAGGGTCTAATGGAATGTTCTTTAGTATAAATTGGCACGCCTTCTGCAGGCAGATACTGCAGGAAAGAATATGGAGTCTGCAGTAAAGAATAATTGTGTATAAAAGTGGCTGTATTTACTTTTTATTTCTACTTTTTTACCTCATTAATGTGATTGTCCTATAACAGTTACACTTCCTTTACTTCTAGCGAAACCATCAGAGTAACAGATTCTTACCTTCTGGAAACTCTCCCTTTCTTCCTGTGCTCTCTCATGTAGGGTGCCAGCGTTCATAACTGTGAACTACGGCCACTCTCTTGGGGCGGAGCTTCACACCACCAGTGCCATGCTGTTGCATGCAGACAAGCATGTCACTGTCTGTCATCAGCTTGGCACTGTTAGTGTGAACCCTCCATCCTTGGCGTGGCCCTGTGAAACATGGCACCCTAAATGAGAGAAAACAGGAAAAAAGAGGGAGGTTCCAGAAGGTAATTATCTCTTACACTGAGGCTTCTTAGTACTATAATTATTCCTTTATGTCAGTTGTGTTAAAAATAATAAAATGAATCAAGTCATCTAGTTACATAAAATAAAAAAAATGTCTAAAGAGTCCCTTTAATTATAATAGACCTGCTCCCCTTTAATTATAATATACCTGCTCTACTCCACCACAGACCCCATTAGACCGTTTCCCATACATATATGTGGCTGGTGTATATAGAAAACCAGAGTTCAACTGAGGAGATATGCCGGCTGCCGTACAGATACCAGTTCTTTTCTCCATCTTAAGAATAATAACAGACAAAAGAATCAGCTTCTTTGCCAAATAGAAAGTTGGATCGAAACGTCTTTTCTAATGGGAATATTTTTGTACTCCTTAAACAAAATGGTAACGTTACTAAAATCTGAGATTATAATGTAAACTTTAACACAGGAGTAGATTTCTTTGGTCTTAGAAAAGAAGGGGAATGGTGGTATTTATTGAAAATGAAGAAGAATATTCAGCTTGCTTTGTGAAAACCTAGCTTTTTGACCTACAAAATGCATTGGATTTTTGGAAAAAATATTTGAAAAATGCTGGCAGAGCAAGATTGATATGAAACATTAAATATTTAAGAAGTTTAAATAGCAAAAGCTTTCAGACATTCATATGAGTGCTCTAGCCCACACACCAACTCTAATTAACCACTTAGATGCTATGGTTAAGGATTGAAGCTCTATGATATGCCAAGACTGGGTGAGATTCAAGGACTTGATTCTTTTACGTAGGTATAGTTCTCTGCCTTAAGTGGTTGAAATGTAATTGTTGTGTGTGTAGGACATGAGCTTCACAGAGCTGTAGAGTGAATTTGGCAAATCTTTATTCAATGGTCATAGCCACTATGGCATTGTATGTTACCTGTGAAATCAATGGAACCATACCTGCTTCAGTACAGCACATGGGAAGCTCTAATGAGGGTGAAGAGAGGAATTTGTCAAGAGCAAAGAACTTGTTAGAAGAGTAACTGGGAATAATAAGCCAGCGTGGTCATTGTTTCTGGACCATGTTGTCCACTTACAGCAAAAATGGTGAAATAATCCAGTGAGCTAGAAGACATGAAAATAATAACTGTGACCTCATGTCACAGAAGACCCACTTCCTTTCTCTTTCCAAATCTGATGTAACTTAAATATTTTTTTCTGTTGCTGGTTTCTTGGCTTGACCCATTGTGTTCATGGATCTGACATTGCCTCTGGCCCACTGAACCATCTCAGCAACAAACCCCAAATTCACTATATGCTCTGTATTATGTTTTCTGTGAATGTAATCCTCCATATTCCAAAATATTATGTGCCATTTTTATAACTATGTAAATATATATACATAGCAGAATAGTCTGATAATATGGAAAAAAAGAGAGAGACTGCAAGATAAAGGTCTACCAGGAGTCAGAAACTAATCCACAGCTAAAACCCAGCACTTTCCACTGGGTTGGTTGGATGACCATATTGGACTACAACTGGCCAGATGATTTAAGACCTGTATGTATATACTCTAAGAAGAATTAGCTATGCGGCTCAACATTCAAGTACAGTGAAATCCCAGCTTTTTTAATGAAGTCTAGTAATAATTTATCTTAGATTAAAACCGTTTTTAGTAGATCCAAAAATTGCTTGACTTATTGTCGGGAGTATTCATAGTAACAGTTTCATCAAACACCTCAGTAGACATGCGTCTGCTCATGCAAGTATGGGTATTCCCATACTGAAATAGTCTGATTATTTCACTCTAATAATGCATCCAGAATACATTATCATCAATACATATGCCACACCTAATCTGAGTAACCTTATACCAATGATTCGATCAAATGAACAAACACATCCATGGTATTCATCCAGCCTCTGACACATTTTAATAAGAAAGAAGCTCATCCTACTTTTTAGACATTTGAAAAGAAAGTTATTCAATTAATGTGTGCACTTTACCTTCTGCCTTTAAGTATTTTTATTAAGCTAAATAATGTATAATTTCAGTGTCCCTTTACCACTACAGTCCCATTTTCTTTATGTATATAGTGCCAACATATTCTGTAATATTGGTGTATAGTAAAACATGAGTATGCCAATAAATCATTTGACAGACTGATACAAAAGGAGTTGATGATCCTGCCCTTGAGATAACAATGATACCCATGTCACTTGTATACAAAGTGCTTTGCAAGACTGAGAGTTCGCAATCCTATAGACTGAACAAGTAATGACACAAAGGGAAAAATAAGGGCTTGGCAGGTAATTGAATTGAAGAGAGTAGAGGTTAATTAGGGATTCCATTACTCCCTTAAGAAACAAACCGAAAATCACTACTGAGCTATAACATCAAACACGTAATTATAACCGTTGAGGAAGCCAACCGAGTGCTCAAAATGTCCCTAATATCATTATTAGCCTTTATTTGTAATGCACAGACATATTCTGTAGCACCAAACAGGGTTGATACAAATCAAAAACAAACTTCACAAATTGCAAAAGAATGGAGGGCCCTGCTATTGAGTTTAAAGTCAAGCAAACAAAGTGCTTTCTCTAAAGCACCCAACAAGGCTGAAAACTTGCAAACTTACAGTATAGAGGGTATGGGTGGGGTATAGAAAGGTGAGGTACAATATACTGCACAAATTACGGCTGAAGGTGATATGTTTCTTTAAATAGATGAGTTTTTAGTGAGGTTTTGAAGGATTTGAGGCAGGAGCATAGTCTAGTGGAGCGAGGCAAGGAGTTCCATAGAATAGGGGCAGAAAGAGAAAATTCCTGAAGGCGGGAGTGAGAGGAGGTGACAAGATAGGGGGAAATGAGAAGGTCATTAGGATGGTTGAGAGAGTATTTAGAGACGAGCAGAGATATAAGAGGGTGCCTTATTATTGAGGTATTTATATGTTAGGGTCAGGATTTATTCCGGAGGCCCATGGAGTGAATGACAGAGAGGTGCTGTAGACATTAATCGATGAGTATGGTAGATGACTCTCATTGAGGCATTCTTTATTGACTGAAGTGGAGACAGACGGGTGATGGGGAGGTGAGCAAGGAGAGAGTTGCAGTAGTTAAGTCGAGGCGATAGTAAGGTGTCTTGTGATAGAAAGTGACGTATTATCATAAGTGTACTCTTCAGATAAAAGATAAAAGTAAATTGTTAGAAAAATAATACAACATTTAACTAACTTTTATATACCTATTTTCAAACAATAAATAATCATTGCATATAACTGTAAATTACAGGCTTTTTGTTTTCTCACAACATGTTGATCATTAGAAATTCCAGTTTGTCCAAAGAACATATTTGGGCCCTGTATATTTTATATAAAAAGGCAGACTAATAGCTCAAGTTCTGTTACTAGTTTGGCAAATCATTGTTTGAAACAGTGGGTCTTGGTAAAAAAGTTCACTCCCATTTATCTGAATCTTTTTTGGTTAGTTTTCATACTGATCAAATCATAATGAACAGTTTCAATAAATTCTAAGATATTCCAAACCCAATGTGTGTTTTTTTTAATCAAACCAAGTTGACATTATGCGTCAGCTGAAACGTTTGATCTTATAATTAGCTCAAAAAATATTCATTAATATTGTGGCATTGAGTAATCAGTTCCATGAGTCCATTTAAATTTTGTGTTACACTTCTGGACTCACAATTCACTCCAGATGTGCATTTGATTAAAGGCTCTGACAGGGCATCATTATGGGTTAACCCTTGCAACTTAAGAAAAAGCCCTTCATAATTTTATTGCGAGACAGTTAGATCAATAACACATGCTTTAGGGTTATTTTTTTATTTTCTTGGCAAAGTTCATACATTTTTTCTTTGAAATTTTATTAATAGAAACCTTGCAGAAAAAAAAGGACTTTAGTTGTATTGAAACTTTACTAGACTAATCCAGCTATTTTAGGACTAATACTAATATATAACCCTAAATAATGTGCTTCTATTTATATGGTGGAGTTTCAAGTCCAGAATTAATTCAATACTACAAACTTCTATGATAAGGATTATTACCAATAGTAGTATGTTGTGCACATTAAATGAATATGGACATTTGTGGGATATCATGTGTAAGTTGTCTGATTCGGCGTCTCACGTCAAAAAATGTTATTGAGAAAATGTGTATATTTGTAATTCAAAGTACATTTGAAATTTATTGTGTGAGCTCCACCCCCCAAGGCACCTATGTAGGTAGAGCATCCTAGCCAATGAGCTGTGTGGAGTTGTGTCCTAGCGAATCAGCTGTCAGTATCATGGCTGCGGCATTCTATCAGCCAGTAAGAGGAAATTGATTGGCCATAACTAATTATAAATTTTATGCTAATTTAGCTTGGGTTTTCAGGGGCGTTTCTTCTCAAAATCATCTGCCTGAAAACTGAAGACATTTTGCAAACTAGTGTAAGTTTATTAATGTGTATTTTGGCATTTTTTCATGCAAAAATGTTTTTCTACACAACTGATTATACTCTATCAAATGCATTTATAATCTAGGAAATTTCCAGATACCTTTAAAGCTTTTCATTTACAAGGTCCCTGCCACTTTTAAAACTAACCAAACATTTTTTTTTCTGTTAATTTTAATACAAAGGTAACATCTAAAACATTACTGCTTCCGACTTGATAACCAGTATTGGAGCTATTGAATGCAGGGACCCCTTGCAACTTCTCCATCAACTCATAGGGGTCAACAATAAACCCCAATATATATGTAGCCTTTCAAGTCTCACTTATGGTGATCAGATAATTTGTTCTATAAATTAATTATTGCCATCATCATGTAATAAATTAAGATTCCTCCTTTACTGCTGGTACCCAGAGTAGCTCCACCACTGGGCATCAATGTATACTGAAATATTCTGATTATTTCTCTCGAATAATGCATTCAGAATACATTATCATCAATACATATGCCGTGCCGAATCTGAGCACCCTTATACCAATGATTCTACCACTATCAATGAACTAGAACACCCACGGTATTCATCCAGCCTGAATAATAAAACATTACACATGCACCAAGCAGATGACCTTTACAGGCTTGTTGTTGTTGTTCAGTCCTTCAGTTCTGTCCGATTCTCGGTGACCATATGGACACATCATGCCAGGTGTATCTGTCTGTGTCTTGGCAAAGATACTGGATAGTTCTGCCTTCAGTGGACTGCAATTTGTCTGACCTCTCTGCTATGACCTGCCCATCTTGGGTGACCCTACATCAGTGATGGCGAACCTTTTTGAGCCCGAGTGCCCAAACCGCAATACATGCCAACTTTTTTTTCCTCTAAGTGCCAAAAATTACAGGCACTAACTTTTATATACCTATTTTCAAACAATAAATAATCATTGCATATAACTGTAAATTACAGGCTTTTTGTTTTCTCACAACATGTTGATCATTAGAAATTCCAGTTTGTCCAAAGAACATATTTGGGCCCTGTATATTTTATATAAAAAGGCAGACTAATAGCTCAAGTTCTGTTACTAGTTTGGCAAATCATTGTTTGAAACAGTGGGTCTTGGTAAAAAAGTTCACTCCCATTTATCTGAATCTTTTTTGGTTAGTTTTCATACTGATCAAATCATAATGAACAGTTTCAATAAATTCTAAGATATTCCAAACCCAATGTGTGTTTTTTTTAATCAAACCAAGTTGACATTATGCGTCAGCTGAAACGTTTGATCTTATAATTAGCTCAAAAAATATTCATTAATATTGTGGCATTGAGTAATCAGTTCCATGAGTCCATTTAAATTTTGTGTTACACTTCTGGACTCACAATTCACTCCAGATGTGCATTTGATTAAAGGCTCTGACAGGGCATCATTATGGGTTAACCCTTGCAACTTAAGAAAAAGCCCTTCATAATTTTATTGCGAGACAGTTAGATCAATAACACATGCTTTAGGGTTATTTTTTTATTTTCTTGGCAAAGTTCATACATTTTTTCTTTGAAATTTTATTAATAGAAACCTTGCAGAAAAAAAAGGACTTTAGTTGTATTGAAACTTTACTAGACTAATCCAGCTATTTTAGGACTAATACTAATATATAACCCTAAATAATGTGCTTCTATTTATATGGTGGAGTTTCAAGTCCAGAATTAATTCAATACTACAAACTTCTATGATAAGGATTATTACCAATAGTAGTATGTTGTGCACATTAAATGAATATGGACATTTGTGGGATATCATGTGTAAGTTGTCTGATTCGGCGTCTCACGTCAAAAAATGTTATTGAGAAAATGTGTATATTTGTAATTCAAAGTACATTTGAAATTTATTGTGTGAGCTCCACCCCCCAAGGCACCTATGTAGGTAGAGCATCCTAGCCAATGAGCTGTGTGGAGTTGTGTCCTAGCGAATCAGCTGTCAGTATCATGGCTGCGGCATTCTATCAGCCAGTAAGAGGAAATTGATTGGCCATAACTAATTATAAATTTTATGCTAATTTAGCTTGGGTTTTCAGGGGCGTTTCTTCTCAAAATCATCTGCCTGAAAACTGAAGACATTTTGCAAACTAGTGTAAGTTTATTAATGTGTATTTTGGCATTTTTTCATGCAAAAATGTTTTTCTACACAACTGATTATACTCTATCAAATGCATTTATAATCTAGGAAATTTCCAGATACCTTTAAAGCTTTTCATTTACAAGGTCCCTGCCACTTTTAAAACTAACCAAACATTTTTTTTTCTGTTAATTTTAATACAAAGGTAACATCTAAAACATTACTGCTTCCGACTTGATAACCAGTATTGGAGCTATTGAATGCAGGGACCCCTTGCAACTTCTCCATCAACTCATAGGGGTCAACAATAAACCCCAATATATATGTAGCCTTTCAAGTCTCACTTATGGTGATCAGATAATTTGTTCTATAAATTAATTATTGCCATCATCATGTAATAAATTAAGATTCCTCCTTTACTGCTGGTACCCAGAGTAGCTCCACCACTGGGCATCAATGTATACTGAAATATTCTGATTATTTCTCTCGAATAATGCATTCAGAATACATTATCATCAATACATATGCCGTGCCGAATCTGAGCACCCTTATACCAATGATTCTACCACTATCAATGAACTAGAACACCCACGGTATTCATCCAGCCTGAATAATAAAACATTACACATGCACCAAGCAGATGACCTTTACAGGCTTGTTGTTGTTGTTCAGTCCTTCAGTTCTGTCCGATTCTCGGTGACCATATGGACACATCATGCCAGGTGTATCTGTCTGTGTCTTGGCAAAGATACTGGATAGTTCTGCCTTCAGTGGACTGCAATTTGTCTGACCTCTCTGCTATGACCTGCCCATCTTGGGTGACCCTACATCAGTGATGGCGAACCTTTTTGAGCCCGAGTGCCCAAACCGCAATACATGCCAACTTTTTTTTCCTCTAAGTGCCAACACGGCAATTAAACCTGAATACTGAGTCTTAGACGAACAACGACAGGAACGCAGAACGTTGAAAATAAAACAAATGGCAGTTAGTGCGCGCCAAGCAAATGGTGCTCAGAGGAGCAAAAGCCTCACATTATGTGGCAAACAGCATTGCCAGCCTTACAATTGTATTCCCATAATTTTTGATAAAATTATAGACTGATCATTTCTTTGTCATGGACAAAAAAAATCCGAAGGGAATCAAATATCCCCCCCCCACCACACCACACTGTATGTATATATATATTTTTTTTTAGAGAGAGGAAATTAATATTACATTAATAAGCCCATTTGCATGTCTAAAAGGCAGGGCCATACAAATGAGAATACAATGCACCTCACTCTTTCAATCCAAAAATAGCAATTTTATACATTGCTCCCTTAATGCATATGCCCGCTTCCCCTTGTCGCCCCCTTCTCCCTTGTCTCTCCCCTTCTCTCTTGACTACCACTCCCCCTTGTCTCCCCACATCATTGTCTCTCCCTCCACTCTTGTCTCTCACTTTCTCACTCCCCCTTGTCTCTTACACCCTTCTCTCTCTCCCATTCTCCCTTGTTTCTCCCCTGCCCCTTATGTCTCCCCTTCCCCCTTGTCTCTCCCCCACCCTTGTATCTCCCCTTCCCCCTTGTCTCTTCCCCCATTTTTCCCTCTCCCCCCACCCTCCTCTCTCGCCTCTTGTCTCTCCCCTCCCCCTTGTCTCTCCCTCCAGCCTTTTCTCTTTCTTTCTCCCTTGTCTCCCCCCCCCCTTGGATCATACACCCTTCTCTCTCCCCTCCCCTTGTCTCTCCCCTTCCTCCTTGTCTCCCACCACCCCTGTATCTCCCCTTCTCCCTTGTCTCTTCCCTCCATCCTTCTCTCTCTCCCACCCTTATTTCTCCTCTCTTGTACCGCTCACAATTGTCTCTGTTTTCTCCCTTGCCTCTACCCCCCTTGTCTCTTTCCTTCCCTGTGTCTCTCCCTCCTCCTTTCTTTCCATTCTCTACCTCTCCCTTTTGCCTCTCCCCTCTCTCTCACTCCTCCCTTCTCTCACTCTCCCTTCTCTACCTCTCCCTTTTGCATCTCCCTCTTCCTTTCTCTCTCCTCTCCCTTCCTCTCATGTGCCTCTACCTTCTCTCCCATCTCACTCTCTTACTTCTTCCTTTCCCTTCTGCCTCTCCCTATTTTCTTTCTCTCCATCCTCCCTTCTCTCTGCTCTCCTTTCTTCCTCCCTCCCTCTTTCTCTGCTTATCTCTCCCCCACCCTTGTATATCCTTCACTCTTGTCTCTCCACTTCCCCTTGTGTCCCCCACCCTTCTCTTTCCCCTCTTGTCTCTCCACTTCCCCTTGTCTCCCCCACCCTTCTCTTTCCCCTCTTGTCTCTCCACTTCCCCTTGTGTCCCCCACCCTTCTCTTTCCCCTCTTGTCTCTCCACTTACCCTTGTCTCCCCCACCCTTCTCTTTCCCCTCTTGTCTCTCCACTTCCCCTTGTGTCCCCCACCCTTCTCTTTCCCCTCTTGTCTCTCCACTTACCCTTGTCTCCCCCACCCTTCTCTTTCCCCTCTTGTCTCTCCACTTCCCCTTGTCTCCCCCACCCTTCTCTTTCCCCTCTTGTCTCTCCACTTCCCCTTGTGTCCCCCACCCTTCTCTTTCCCCTCTTGTCTCTCCACTTACCCTTGTCTCCCCCACCCTTCTCTTTCCCCTCTTGTCTCTCCACTTCCCCTTGTCTCCCCCACCCTTCTCTTTCCCCTCTTGTCTCTCCACTTCCCCTTGTGTCCCCCACCCTTCTCTTTCCCCTCTTGTCTCTCCACTTACCCTTGTCTCCCCCACCCTTCTCTTTCCCCTCTTGTCTCTCCACTTCCCCTTGTCTCCCCCACCCTTCTCTTTCCCCTCTTGTCTCTCCACTTCCCCTTGTGTCCCCCACCCTTCTCTTTCCCCTCTTGTCTCTCCACTTCCCCTTGTCTCCCCCACCCTTCTCTTTCCCCTCTTGTCTCTCCACTTCCCCTTGTCTCCCCCTTCTCCATTGTCTCTCCCCTTCTCCCTCCCCCTTGTCTCAACCCTCTTCGCTCTCCCCCTCTCCCTTGTCTCTCCCCTACCCCATAACTGTTACCTTCCACCTGGCTCTCCCCCTGCGGATCTCGCGGAGAGTGTGCTCGCCTGTGCCGCGCGCGCACAGCACTTCCTTTTTTTATTGATCGGATCTCGAGGAGAGCGCTCACGCGCCGTGCTCGCGCACGAAGAGGCAGACACAGCATGTCCCGGCGACCTATGGCCGCGTGCCCACAGAAGGGGCACGGCGTGCCACCTGTGGCACGCTTGCCATAGGTTCGCCACCACTGCCCTACATGGTATAGCACACAGATTCATTGAGGTACACAAGCCGCTTCACCATGGCAAGGTAGCCATCCAAAAAAAGTTTACATGCTTACAATTTTTTAAATCTTTTAGCTTGTAAGCTGTATGGAGAATAGACCTCAACTGCCTTTCATGAATTTGGCTCATGCATTATTGTTTCTTGCACTTCCTGTTCATCTTATAATCAGTATTAGGTCCCCTCCTTTTTAATATATTTATTAATGACTTGGAAGTGGGATTGGAGTGTGGTGTCTCCATTTTTGCTGATGACACAAAGTTGTGCAAGGTAATTAAATCAGAAAATTATGTATTTTCCCTCCAAAGGGATTTGCATAAATTAGAGGAATGGGCATCTAAGTGGCAGATGAGATTTAATATGAATAAATGTAAAGTTATGTATCTGAGAAGGAAAAATAGCCATGCAATTTATAATCTTAATGGAGCAAATCTAGATGTATCAGATATTGAAAGGGATTTGGGAGTGCTTGTGGACAACCGCCTAGGTAGCAGTGCTCAATGGCAAGCAGCAGCTGCAAAGGCAAATAAAATATTAGCATGTATTAAGAAGGGTATAGAAGCCAGGGAAGCAAATATAATTCTGCCACTAAACAAATCTCTAGTATGCCCTCATTTGGAATATGGAGTACAATTTTGGGCACCACTACATAAAAAGGGCTTTTAAGAGCTGGAAAAGGTACAGAGAAGGGCAACAAAACTGATAAGGGGAATGGAGGGGCTAAGTTATGAAGAAAGACTAACAAAATTAGACTTATTTTCTCTAGAAAAAAGGCGTCTAAGAGGAGATATGATTACCTTATATAAATATATCCAGGGTCAATACAAGGCTTTGTCAAGGGGACTTTTTGTGCCAAGAGGTTTTCAACTGACAAGAGGACACCCTTGAGATTAGAAGTAAAAAGATTCCACCTTAAAGAAACAAAAAGGGTTCTTCACAGTAAGGGTGGTTAAATTGTGTAATTCTCTACTAAAGGAGGTGGTGACAGCGCATTAGATATATTTTTAAATAAAAAGGGCATTAAGTGCTATCTTGGATAACTAGAGAGGGAATATTGATCCAGGGATGAATCCGATCGCCAGTATCTGGGGTCAGGAAGGAGTTTTATATTTTTTTCCCTGTTTAGACAATTAGCTAAGTCTCACTGGGTTTTTTGTTTTCTGTTTGCCTTCCTCTGGATCAATTAACAATAAATCTGCGTATTGCAGATCAGAGGAGATCTAAAAAGGTTGAACTTGATGGACTAAAGTCTTTTTTCAACCTAAATTACTATGTAACTATATATTCTCATTTTATTTACTGTACCCATTTTACTTTACTTCCCTTGTAATCTGTGCTACACAAAATGTGTAATATAATAATCATGGTAATATAATATTATATGTACAAAAGTGGAATGTATTACAACACCATATTACATATTTATTGATAAGTCTGAACCTTTTTTTGTCTTGTTTTTCTTTACCTTTAATATATCCCCTTGTGAGTACATATGCAACTTTCCCCTTTTACAGCTGTTGGCAACATGGAATACCAAACCCTGCCATATTAAACAAGAAAAATGATAAATACCACATGGTCAAGTCAAATGCCAACTCTCCAGCAAAGCCTGACCTTGAATCCTACAAGCAAAACAGACTATAGGAAAGATGTCTGCTCAGGAGCGTAATTAGAAATGATTTGACTTCTTGAACCCGGCAGTTTCATCTTCTTCAACTTGTTTAACCTCCATGATCGTCTGTCTTAACGTCATCATTTCATGGAAGGAAAGTCAGATAAAATCCAGAGCAGGAAGTCACAAAAATGAAGCAGATCAAGGATTTGTCTTTCAACCTGTTGATATGATCATTCATTAAAAATAGATCCTGCTGGGACTAATAAATATAGACTTTATTATGGCTTTAGACCTGTACTCATAAATCAAATACTGGTCAAAACAACATTATTAATGACAGAACTCAGTGGAATTAATGAATCTTCTCTATTTCTATTAAAGAACGTGAAGCATTAATATATAATACTCAGTAACTGCTCTTCCCTTGGGATGTTTGAGACGATTGAACTAGACTGACCCGGAATTATGATTGTTTTAAACTTGAAACTCCTGTACTATACACTATTATTGCCCATGATAAATTATTAGTATTTTTTTTCATTATGTTTTCAAGACATTAGGTTGGTCATCCAGTATAGGCAAGAACTGTATAAGAAAGACAAGACGAGACGGAAGACAAGTCATCAACTTAAAAGTTCACCATAAGTTGTCATATAATTAAGTAGTTCCATTAAATGAGCTTGGGGTAGTTTTATCAGGTGCCCCTTTAAGGTGCATTCTAAAACCACAATACCATACGACCAAATTTTGATTTTAAGATAATGTTAGCAAAAATAATTTTTATACAAAAAAAAAGTTTTGAATCAATACAAAGTTCAACATTTTGATTGGCCAAGAAATTAACACCCTCCTCGCACATACATAATGTCGTAAAAGCTAATGAACACAAATAGAATAGAATAAAAGGCAATTTTTGCAGTGTACTCTATTCTTTACATTACATATATTAATATTAAAACATATTATTTGTTAGATTATTACACAGTTTGGAAATACATAATTTTTTCTAGTATTAACATTAATAAGATACTATGGACATGAGCTTGATGGAGTTCAGAGAGGCAAGGCCGACAGATGTGCCTGTGGTGCTGTGGTCCACAGGGTAACGGAGAGTCGCCATTTTACTCCCCTATTCAATTGCAAGTCCGCAGATTATGTTATACTGGCCGTAAATCTGCGGGCCTGAGATTTGCTACATATACAGAGCGACTCAGTTGAACAAGCCTGCAAGTTACAGGCCGAAATTCTAAACCATTTCAAGTTACGGGCTGAAATTCTAAACCGTTTCAAGTTACGGGCCGAAATTCTAAACCGTTAACCATGCAATCATAAGTAGCATTTCATAGCGTGATCAATTAAGCACGGACGTAACTACAGATTTAGAAACAGCCAATAGTAAATGAGACCGTCATCATAAAGAAAGAAAAGGGTTCTTTACAGTAAGGGTGATTAATCTGTGGAATTATCTACCAAAGTAGGTGGCGACAGCGAATTCAATAGATACTGTAACTTCAAAAAGGGATTGGATATGTTTTTAAATAAAACGGGCATTTACGGTTATCCCGGATAACTAGACAGGGAGTAGGGAGTATTGATCCAGGGAGAAATCCGATTGCCAGTATCTGGGGTCAGGAAGGAATTATTTTTTTTCCCTTTTGAGACAATTGGCAAAGTTTCACTTGGGTTTTTTCTGTTTGCCTTCCTCTGGATCCATTAACAATTAACCCACATATTGCAGATCAGAGGAGATCTTAAAAGGTTGAACTTGATGGGCTAAAAGTCTTTTTTCAACCTCAATTACTATGTAACTGTTTAACTATCATTATGTCAGTAAAACATGGAGGTTGCACGTCAATCAATTAGCGTTTAGAGGTCCGATATGCAATCAGACTCGCAATTCGGCAATGTAAATAATAATAAAAATGAATGGCGATACTGTTCTAGTCCATGTGGGTCCTTGAGTCACGAGATTGATATGACACGGTAATGAAACCTTAAAAAAAAAAAAAATTTGATAGCAGATTTGGGAGATTGAGACTGTTGTGTAATTATTTCTAATGTCTCGCATCGCTTTCACGGCTTTTAAAATGCATTATTCATTTTTTATTTGCATTTACAGTGCTATGAACAGGTGTTTAACCCCTTTGTGGGTCCCATCTGGTACCCATAGGATTTTCTTCTACATTTGCCATTTCCGTTTGTGAAAACATTGGCGGGCTTGAGGAATTGTAGCAATTTAATAGCGATTTTAGTAATAGCAGGGATTTTGAGCTTCTAAGCCGCAAATCCTTTGCTGCTTGCTAAAAGACCCCAATTGAATAGCAAATTAGTTTACAGGCTCCATTACAGGCTCCAGTAACCAACAATTGCTCATTTGAATAGGAGCCATAGTCTACTAGAATTCTTAATATTCCTTAACAGTTCCAGTAGTTTTAGGAAAGTTTAGCATTTTAAGCATCTGCCCCTGTCTACAGATTCAGTGCATCATATTCAAATATCTCTTGGAATTGTTGTAGTAGCCAAGGACTTGGGCATAGATCCCGTTACCCTCGATACTTAGCAAGTACATACATAGCCACAGCTTCCCACAAACAATCCCCCATTAAATAGAGTTTGATCTTGTCTGGAGATAGAGTAATGAGGTGGTTCTGATTGGTTCAGGTAGTGGTTAGGATTGGTTTAAGTTAACAAACCCACCCCTCCCATGTATTATTTTTATGTTATTGTGATAGCTTTATTTGGGATGCTTGACTTGCCTACATTATGTAGTATGAGCGGTAAGCTGTCTTTTTATGTAATGGCAGGACTCTTTGGGTACGTAGTTTCCTTGAGTTAGTATTGTGTTTTTATATAATGGCTGTACTCTTGGGGCACGAGGTCCCCTTGCATTAGTATTGTGTTTTTATGTAATGGCAGTACTCTTGGAGCATGGGGTCCTCTTGAGTAAGTATTATGTTTTAATGTAATGGCTGTTCTCTTGGAGCACGGGACCCCCTTGAGTAAGTATTGTGTTTTATGTAATGGCTGTTCTCTTGGAGCACGGATTCCCCTTGAGTTATTTTTTTTTTGTTTCAATCTTTTTATTGAAGACAGTAAACAGTGAACAATAAGCAATAACAAATCAGATAGAAAAAATACACAGATTCCACAGTATTAATTATATATGAATACAATGTCAACTTTGAGCACTTAAACAAAAAGTGCATTCTATCTGTGGATTATCTGTTGCCTTATCACATTTTTAATAATTTTCTGTGATTAACATAGAGAGGAGTTCCCTCCTCTAGTCTTAACTTCCCAGATATATAATACCGGGAGCTCAATAATAAAAAAAAAAAACGAGGTAAGTATTTTAGAAGTAAAAGGAAGAGAACAAAAACATAAGTAAAAAAACTAAATATGAGAAGTGGAAAAAAGATAGAACAAAACAGGGGGGAAAAAACAACAACAAAAAACAAACAAAGAATAAAAGAATAACTAAATAAAAAAAAGGGACAAAGGGTGAGATAAAGAAAAAAAAAGAAACAAACCATGGCAAGTTACCTTACTCCTGATCAACTTAGGTCCGGCATCCCACCGGCCTCACCGCCCCACCGGGGCAAGGATCAAGAAGAAGGATTAGTGTTTTCTACCTAATTGAAATGCTATGTTGGGAGTCTAGCCACGGGATCCATGTCTTTAAGAACTGGGGGTATACAGATCCTCAAGAATACTGGTTAGTCTCTCATTAATCATAATGAAGTTAACCTTGAAGATAATCTCTTCAAAGTTAAGCATAGAGGACTTCTAGTTTCTAGTTATATGCAGCCTTATTAAATTGCGATTCGTTAAATTTAAAAGAGCTCTATTTAAGCACACAGCATTTTTTTTTTTACAGAAGTTTTTAGTTTGTGAACTTCTATCCAAAAGCAAGGTCTTCACGAACTAAAATCTTCTGTTAAAAAATATGCTATGTGCTTAAATAGAGCCCTTTTAAATTTACTGAATCGCAATTTAATAAGGCTAATGGTGTTTAACTGCTAGATTAATAAACTGCAATAATTTATTTTGAGTTATACTTAATGTGTCTATGTGTATACCTAGAAGGCAATTCTTAATAGAGGCATGTATTGGGCTACCAAATAATTGGGATCCCAGAATCATTGTTTGTTCCCAAATGTCCCGAACAGCTGGGCAGGACCACCAAATATGCATAAACTCTCGTTTCTGTTGACATCCCTTATAACATTTATCGCTAATCTGTTGGTTCATGATATGCATTCTAGAGAGAGTGAGTTATGTCCTAAGCGAAACCTCAAGTATGTTATACGTGATAGAGCCCCTAGACAAATTGGAAAAGGCTTCTTTCCACTTAGCAGGAGGTTAATTTTTTTTATGTAATGGCAGGACTCTTGGGGCACAGGGTCCCCTTGAGTTAGTATTTTTTTCAATGTAATATCAAGACTCTTGGGGCACGGGGTCCCCTTGAGTTAGTATTGTTATGAGTTGGCTGTTTTTTCCCCCTGTTTTAAAATGTATTATTTTGATTTTGACGTTGCCCATCCTTTGCCGTCATTGTAGTATTAAGATTTATTTAGTATATATTTTATATTTTCCAATTAATAGTTACAAACGTTAGAATTCAAATTAAATTACCTAGTAAACAGTGCTATAAATCACACACAAAATCACTGAATTATTGTTCCTGTTTTTTTCTGCTATACAATTGATTCTTTTCAACCTCATATTGTTTTGCACCATAAGTGAGATATGTGCACCCCCAGTACTATAATTTTTCGATGTACTATTTTCAACATTTTTAAATATATGTGTTTTTGTATTTTTTTTAAGTTAAAAGATATGGCCAATCTTGGAGTAAAATTTGACATGTGCATTTCTCATTATATGATATAAAACAGGCCACGTGATATTTCTCAAACAAAATATCTGACAATAGGACACTATTTTGTAGGAGTTAAAGCTTCTTCTGATTTTATTTTATTTTATTATGATAACATTTTGTTACTTACATACAATCACTGCTTTTTTATCCAAAAATTCAGACACCTTATAAATTTACTTTGTAACAACCAGCATTTTTTTGTCACACTGATGGAACACAAAAGCCGAAACAGCTGTCTGTGGGAAGGTTTCCCACATTCAAATGTTTCATCAGATCTGTGTTTGAAGGAATTTAGCAAATGAGTAAAACACACTACAAATTCAAAAGATATATTTACCATTCTAGCTATTAATAGTATGTTATATATATTTTCATCGGTTGAGGTAAGTGAGCAAATTGGGAAGTAACCATTTTTAATAGTGTTCTAAGTTTTAAAATATGTTTATCATCTATATATCATACATGTGCATGGCCGAATTCCTAAAAACACAAAGCAATACATACTGTTTCTATTAAAGTGTAGTTGAGGGATTTTAGAAAATGGCAACCATATTTAGGCTAAGTCTTAGAAATAATTTGATGTCAATGTTTTTGTATATTAAAAACTGCTGGTTGAGAATACAAGCAGATCGTTGCATCTACCCAATGTGAGGGAAATCTTGGCTAGATGAGAAAGAGAAGCAGTAGCCATGGGTCCTTACTGGCTGGCCTCTATTATCCCCCATTCCATGAATAGTGTGGGTGTAGCAGGTAGTCCGGAAGACACACAGCCTGGCCCATCCAGGGTTAATTGGGACCCTGCAAGACCACAAGCAACCGCTGACATTAACCCAGCCTCTCTATTGGTGACCGCCGACCAGTACGCGGCTAGATCTCGGGCTGTCATTAGGCCTGGTCCCCAGAGACCAACCTAACGCTCCTGCCCACCCCAGCGCTTGAGTCCCTCACCTCCTTCCCAAAGACACTGATTGGCGTCCCCAGCACGCCCTGAAGGAGCAGAGGAGATTGTAGGCACAGCTGCACAGCACCAAATGACTCAGCAGGTAGACGGGCGGCATGACTTGGAGAGCAGCAGCCATCCGGCATCAGCAGTGTACAGCATGGAGGCTGGAGCGGATGCAGGAGCATTGTAAGGTCCAGGATCAGGTAAGAGCCGGGTTCCCGCCAACCTGAGGGTTGCTTGAGCCGGTAGGCTGCAGGGGAAGAAGAATGGTGGTGTCCTCGCCATTGCGCAAGGTCCCCCAAAATGGGAGAAGTTACGGGTCTAGGAGGGCTGGGATGATGCTTATGGGGGTTTGGTTCTCAGGGAGGAAGCACAAATAGGGGGTACAAGGCTAAGTTCGAAAAGGTGGGAAGGAAAAACACTACAATTTAATAAGCCCAGAAATTAGGGCAAGGCTGCCAGAGGGCATACCCCCTGCAGCAACATTAGGGAGGTGGGGGGAAGAGTGTAAGGGTTGGGTATTTTAGCCAAATGGCAGGTAATAGGGAGCAAGGGAGTGTTCATGATGCACCAACCCTGCCTGCCACCAGCAGCAGGAGTCAACCAGCACACAGGAAAGGAATGGCTGCGGCAGCCCTAGGCACGGCGATAAAAACTGTGTCCCACACAAATCTGCTACTACTCCAGGCACCAGGAGGTCAGGGACCTGGGTGCAGTGCGAGTCTCAAAGGTCGACAATGAACAGGAGGTGATTTTATTCATGCCTAAAGATGATGGTCGGAGGAGTGATTATCAATTGACCTATTTGCATCGCCTGAAATTTGTGAATTTTCCTTATCTAATGATGAAAAGGCAGGAGCTGCAAAACAGGAGGAAGGTAACCACATCAGCAATGATGATGGCGAGGGAGCAGTCGGCAATTGATAGAAAGTAAACGCATGGCGCAAGTAAGAAAAGCATCAGGCAGGAACAGCAGGTATGGCCTCGTAAAGCAGGTTGCAGGCCAGTAACAGGAGCTGAAAGCTCTACTGACAAGTGCGAGAGGGAGCATAACGATTGTAGGGAGAGAAGTGTGTTATCTGTTGAGAGACAGTATGAGGCTGAACAGGAGACTGGCCAAGGAGCGGAAGAAGTGGACTAAAGAACCGTCGACACAGACCCCAGGTGAGTCCAAAAACTGCAACACAAATGGCTCTAATCAGTCAGTGATTTCATACCTTAGAAATATGCTAGCACAACTAGAAGGACAGGGGACCAGCGTAGCCAATGCTTGAGTACCTGCGGGTAGCGGTATGATTCCCCCACATTCTGTTCCACTTTATGCAGTTGACAGGTCGGGTAACCTCAACGAGGAGACAGTATGGGAGGAACCTCGGTTGCTGTGGGCTGGGAGTAAAAAGAAGGATGAGGTTTTGGTTTTGACAGACACAACAAAAGTTACACCTTCCCTTTGCCATCTGGGTCCAATAGGAATACATGTTCCATTGGAAGTGTGAGTTAATAGAAATGTTTTCACTACTCCCACTTGACAACTACTTTGAAGTCAAGGAGAGGAAAGATGAAACCAACAAAAAAGGAGGCAGAGAGAAAAACAGGTTTAGGAAGGTCCCCAAAACGTTCAATAATTTGCTTCAAGCCTTCGTGATCATGGCCAGTATTAAAGGCGAAAAGGCCCCTGAGAATTGTTCTTCTTTAGTTTGCTATCTCGATGAGATAGAGACCATACATAGGACCTATGGGGGTATGGTCTGTTGGCTATACAATTAACATTTTTGTCAGAAGTTAGCCGTTAATAGAGATATAAAGTGGGACGATCGCAACATGGGTTCTTGGATGCACATTGTAACGCCTGGTAGCCAAGACGGTATACCCGTCTTTAACAGCCAGGCCGGACAGGGTAGGAAGAGCTTCCAATATAATGAGGGCACGTGCAATTGGGGTTTGTCATGCAGGTTCAAACATGAATGTGGGAAATGTGGGAATCCACACCCGGCATTCAGATGCTACAAAAAAAAGGGTTGGGTCAGATGTTTCTCAAAAGGGGAATGACACTGTTCCAAGTAGAAAGGATGGTGCCTTGGCTTAAGCGATAAGCTAAGAGGCCAGGGTGCTTGGTTAAGGCTAACTTCTTGCTGTGTGGTTTTATTTCTGGTTTTGTGATACCTGCCAAGTTAGGTTCCAGTGGCAGGTGTTCGAGTAATTTCATTTCAGTGAGGGAACACAAGGGTGTGGTAAGGGAAAAAATCAAAAAAGAGATCAGCCTGGGGAGGATGGCTGGCCCTTTCAGATATCCACCCTTTCCCGATCTTCACGTTTTGCCACTGGGAGTAGTACCAAAGAAAGAGGTTGGGGCCTTCCGGCTAATACACTACTTGTCATATCCCGTGGGTTGTTCAGTGAATGACGGAATCAGTCCATTATGCATCCTTTGATCAGGCGATTAGGCTAGTGTAGAGGGCAGGGTGAGGTGCTTTTTTGGCTAAGTTTGACATCGAGGCAGCTTTTAGACTCCTACCAGTACATCTGTCTTCTCATCACCTCCTCGGTTGTAAATTCAAAATGGAATGTCTCCTGATGGGGTGCTCCATTTCTTGTGCATGCTTTGAGGCATTTAGCACATTTATTCAGTGGGTGGTGGTGCAGGTGGCAGGGGATACGTTTTGTATTCATTATCTCAATGATTTTTTACTTGTTGCACCTTCCTTTGAGCTTTGCCAGTACGCAATGAAGTGCGTTGTGGAGGTAGCACAGGAATTTGGGACCCCTCTCGCAAGAGATAAGACAGTGGGCCCGGTGAGGACCATACAGCTCCTGGGTATTTCTCTGGATTCAGTAAGATTTGAGTCTGCTGTACCTATGGGGAAGGTGGCTGATTTGTGTGAGATGATTGACAAGATAGTGGCTAGCAGGAAAATTACCCTACGGGAGGTGCAGTCCCTATTAGGAAAACTGAACTTCGCTTGCAGAATCATCCCAATTGGGAGAATTTTCGTGAGGCAGTTATCTTTGGCTACAACCAAAATAAAAAAAACTCATTATTTTATCAGGCTCACAAAGTCATTGAAAGATGATTTGGGGATTTGGAGAGCTTTCTTGTATCGGTTCAAAGGAATATCCTTTTTCATGGCCAAGAAAGTGGACACCGGGACATTGATCTCTTTACAGACACAACCAGAAGGGTGGGTTTCGGTGCGTATTTTAAAGGGTAATGGTGTGCAGAGAGATGGCCAAAAAGCTGGTTGGAGTCCGGGCTAAAAAACATGACCTTCTTGGAGCTGTTCCCAATAGTAGTGGCAATATTATGAGGTGATCAGCTAAAAGATCAACATGTGGTTTTCCACTGCGACAACATGTCGGCAGTCGTGGAAATCAATAATCTTTCATCAGCATCATTACCAGTGGTACGTCTCACTAGTGTTGGGTTGCCTAGAGAGGAACATGTTGTGCAGGGTGGTACATCTGCCACGACAGAAAAATGTGATCGCTGACGCCTTTTCGAGGGGGCAATGACAGTGCATCAGGGAATGGGTTCCAGGGGTGGCGATGCAGCCGACACCCTACCCTGAAGGAATCTGGAGTATGGTCCAGTAGAGTGGTGGTTAGCATACATGTAACAAGGATAATAACAAAACAAAACAAAAAAAAGAAAAGGGAAGAAAATTGTTCGGGGCCCCACAAACCATAATGTAAAAAAAGGGGTGGGAAAGTTTTTTTTGGGGGGGGGGGGGGGGGGTGTAAGTGAGAAAGCATTTTGTCAAATTTGTTATAGTTAATAATGAATCAGTAGTTGTTTACTAAAATGTATGTATTATGTTTTATATATAAAAAAAAAAGAAAAATACAAATAAAACAACGATATAAAAAAAATAAAAAAAAATAAAGAAGAGTGGTTAAGCATTAAAGTATCAGTAAAGGCAACTTAAATTTCTTTAAAGATTGGGAACAGATTAGGGCATGACTCTAACCAGCAAAGGGGGTTGGGTATTATGTCATTGACCTCTGCGTCTTGTAGGTGGTGCATTAACGTTGCAGGCTTGGATACTGGGACATTTGTATATTTACTGGGCGCGGAGGACTGTGGCAGTAAAAGAGAATGGCTTGCAACTGGGTTTGGACAAAAAAGTGGTGGAGGTTAGATGATCCGGTAAGAGAGCCATGAGGTGGGATGGTGTACGAGACAGTGCAGTATGCAAGGATTGCAGCACCGCCTGACATATTGTTGTTACACGAAGGGGGCAATGATTTAATGGCTATTCCACTGAAGTGTCTACTTGAGGCTATTAAGAGGGATTTATTGAGACTGCACCAACTATTCCCAGATATGGTGTTAGTAAAGTACAAAATTGTCCATAGGATCAAGTGGCGCACAGTTATTGACAATGCAGAAAGAAGGTGAACAGGGCAATCGCTTTTAGAAAGTTGTGGGGGAGTTTTTCGGTTCAGCACACTAACCTGGAAGGTACTGACGCTGAGAACTACTATATTAAGTATGGGGTGCATTTAAACAAAATCTGTTTGAGGTTATTTAATCTGGGCTTGGAAGAAGGGATCTGTAAGGCCATAGAAGTGAATGTTGTGGGTTATATATATAAAAGAAAAACAAAAAAAATAAAAAAATAAAAAATAAAATAAAATATAATAATAAGTTTATAGAAAATGGAGTGTAAGGATATACATCAATAGAAATACTGGTGAGGTAAGTAAGAGGACGGAGCGCATTGTGATAGAAGTGTGGGTGGCATAGTTGTGGTACATGGAGGGCAAAGGGGTAGTTGTTATTCCTTGCTGAGTTTGGGCCCCTGCATGGAGGGGTAGTCCAAAATAGTAAATAGGGGCGGGTTTTGCACTTGTGGCTGAGGGTGCTTGCCAGTAAGAGAATATAAGCTGTAGTATTTAGCTCATGGTGTTATCAGTACTCATGGGGCACGGAGTTCCCTTGAGGCAATTACGGGTGGGCAAGCATCTCTCAGCAAGTTATAAATATTCAATAAAAGGCTGTGGCTAGTTATACCCTACCTAAGTCTACGTGTGTTTATTAAGTAGCCTTTCTTTATTGGGAATCTGTATTGCCTATGTACCGGTCAAAACATGCAATAAATAGGAGAACATGATCACAAAATATAAATAAGATTTATTCTTTTGGAACTCATATTATAAGGTAAAAGACCACTGTTGTACCATACGCTCTTTTGAAGACCTTGTTTTATAATGGGCAAAAACTTTGTTTTGAAATTGAAAAAAATAAGTGCAGCCTTTAATGTTTACAGCCTTAATAAATTGCGATTCAGTACATTTAAAAGGGCTTTATTTAAGCACAGAGCATATTTATTTACAGAAGTTTTAAGTTAGTGAAGACCTTGCTTTTGGATAGAAGATCACTAACTAAAAACTTCTGTAAATAAATATGTTGTGTGCTTATATAGAGCCTTTTTAAATTCACCGAATCGCAATTTAATAAGGCTGTTAATTTATATGTTATTTTTCTTCACTTGGTGCAGATAGTACCTGGTGTTGTTTACCTGCTGACTGATAGTCCTACTGAAAGCACTGATACTAAGGAATATATCATTTCAACAGAAACAACTGAAGTGTGCTCTACACTGAGGGTCACTTCCAAGAGCATATTGTAAATAAGGGTTTTATTTATTTATTTATTTTTGCATTGTTTAGTCATTTTTGTCTCTCCATGACCTCATGGACAGTAAAACATAAGGGCATCTTTATGTCGATGGTTATGCGGATCAGCTGGAAATACATGGCAGAGATAATGGAGTGGGTTGCCAGTTCCTTCTCCAGGGGGCCACAGCATACAGCACCTGGTACTCCTAGTTAGTCTCCAATCCAAGTACTGACCAGGCCCAACCCTGCAGGATGGTGTGACCTCTTGGTTCGTGACTGGAATCGAACTTAGGTTGCTGTGTTTAAAGCATAGAATCCTAACCACTGGACCACCAGTGAACCCAATGAGGGTTTTACAGTGGTCCTTTAATGTTCATGAGAGAAGCAATAATAAAAAGTAAACTGGGATAATATATCGTTAGTTGCTGTCAAAAAGGCAAGGTAAGACTTCCTGAAAGACAACAATTCCCAACATATTTACAAAGCATTATGACTGAGCCTACTTTCCTCAACTACCAAAATTTCAAAACAAACATAAGATCCTATAATAGTGCCATATCCTTTGCATCAATGGGTGCAACATTAGCTGCTAATGTGCCAGGACATGGCCCTTACTGCTTTAAAGTACAAAGACAAATTGACCATCGTACTTCTCATTTACATCCAGAGGAAGGAGAGCAAAGAAAATTTGCTCAACTATATGTCCTAGATACAATGGAAGCTGTTGAGCAACGTATGCAGCTTCAAGTAAATAAAAAATGCTTACCCATTGTTTTTATAGAGCTTGATAAAATTATGGCTCAAAACCCATACTCTCAAGCCTATAAAAAATTGGCAGAAGTAGAAAAGGATCAACAAATTCATGCAGAAATACATCAATTGCCAGTCGCCATAATGATAAACGCCGTTATATCTTGCCAACATCAAATGAGGTGGCAATGGTCTTTCAAAATGACGAAGGAGAACCACCATTTCAGAGAGATATTCGAATATATCCTAGAAATGAGGAGCAACCTTTCATTAATATAAGTATCTTAAGTAGCAATTTGGATCCAATGACATATTCCATATTTTTACCAGATGGGGAAGCAGTTTTGCAACCCAAATGAACGCTTCAGAGTTACTCAAATTCAAAAGTACGTGTGAGAAATAATATTTCCATGCTTGAATTTAAAGTGGCTCAAATTGCCATTCGAGGTGTATTTAATCCCATTTTATGTGTCGGAAAACTGACACAATGGATCATTGATTCATATTTGCAAGTTGAGGCAAATAATTTAAACGTCATCAAATATCAACAAGATAAACTACGTGTAGAACAGTATTGTGGATTGATGGATTATGTCGCTGAGGTTGCTACAACCAGAGAGCTGCCAGCTGACAAAGCCATCATTTTACCATCTTCTTTCAAGGGATCTCCTCGCAATATGCGAGAAAGATACAATGATGCGGAAAACCAGATTTATTTATTATATTTACATGTAATCCACAATGGCCAGAGATTACACACAATCTGCTAATTGGACAAACTGCTTCCGATAGACCAGAAGTAGTGGCAAGAGTCTTTAAAATCAAATTAAATGAATGAATACGTGACATAACCATAACTCCCTTCCACATGCTCATATTCTTATAATCCTTCAAGAGAAAGATAAATTGGATACTGGTGACAAAGTGGATTCAGTAATTATTGCTGTACTAAATAATTTCCAAAAGATTATAGAGACAAAAAGTATGCTAATTGTGATGGCTATCCATTATATAGAAGAAGAAAAGGACAAACTGCCATTATTCGTGGCAAAAAGATAGACAACAGATATGTGGTACCATACAATCCACATTTACTTATAAAGTATAATGCACAAATTAATGTGGAAGCTTGCACTTCTATAAAATCCATTAAATATATCTACAAATATATTTACAAAGGCTATGATGCAGCTACTTTAGTGGTCAAAAGTGCTGAAAATAACGAACACAGTGAGTTAGTACATGATGAACTTGCATCTCATGTAGATGCTCCCTATGTAAGTGCGCCAGAAGCAATGTGGCGTCTTCTAAAATTTTACATGCACGATCGCTCACATGCAGTATATCGATTAGCTGTATATTTGCCACAAAGACATTTAGTGTATTTCCATGTTGGAAATGAAACAAATGCTTTGGTACAAAGTGAGAATAGCAAAACTACACTAACTGCATGGGTTCAATTAAATTCTACTGACTTAGAGGCAAGGGAATTGTTATATATTGACATTCCATACCATTATGTTTTTGTTAATGGATTATGGCAAAAACAAAAAAGTCGTGGAAATAAAATAATCCCAAGAATTTACACTGTAAGTCCAAGAGACATTGAACGTTTCTGCTTACGATTACTACCTCTAAATGTTCTCGGTGCACACAGTTTTGAACAGTTATGAACTGTTAATGACATAGTTTATGAATCATTTCATTTAACTGCGCGACACAGAAACTTCCTAGCTGATGATACAGAATGGGAAAGATGTCTAGAAGAAGCAGCACTATGTCAAATGCCACTGCAGATGAGGGAACAATTTGCATTTATTTGTATCTTCTCAAATGCTCCAAATGCATTAGCTTTGTGGGACAAATTTAAAACAAATATGGCTGAAGACTTTTTGTAACGATACAATGAGCCTATTGCACAATTAAAAGCATTAATTGAAATCCAAGAGGTCTTTTTAAATCATGGATTAAGTTTTGCAAGTTTTAATCTGCCAGATCCAGGTCTCATAGACGACATAAACTTTGCAGACTATGACACTCAACTACAAAGAGAAAGAACAGAAGAAAAACTTGCAACTTTAAATACATTACAATTGCAAGCATTTAATGCAATCAAAAATGCCCTAGATGATGACATGCTCAAAGAGCGTTATTTCTATCTGGATGGACCTGGCGGATCAGGAAAAACGTATCTATATAATTTATTGATGAGTTTTGTTCGAGCACAAGGTCAAATAGCGCTGGCATTTGCAACCACTGGAATTGCTGCACTTTTGTTAGAAGGTGGAAGAACTGTGCATAGTGGATTTAAACTGCCAGTTCCTATTTTGGAAACATCAGTCTCAGATATTCGAATGACATCATTACAAGCAAAAAAAATTTTAAAAAGTAAATTAATTATAATAGATGAAGCTCCAATGATGTCATGCCCTACAATCTATAGAAAGTTTGCTTCATGAAGTCATGGATAATAATATGCCATTTGGTGGAAAGTTAATGTTGTTAGGTGGAGATTTTAGACAAACATTACCTGTCGTTATACATGGAAATCGAACCAACATTGTTGAGACATGTATAATGCCAAGTACACTATGGAAACTATTTACCCATCTTCAATTACAACAAAATATTAGATCAGAAGGAGAAAATGAATTCAATGATTGGCTCATTAAAATTGGAGAAGGAAAAACAGAGTGAATACAAAATTTACCCAATGACACTGTGCACATCCCAGCTCATATGATTTGTAAACAGGATCTCATATCAGCTATATTCCAGTACAATAAATAACGAGGACTATGCAGAGCTTGCCAACAAAGTAATACTAACATGCAAAAATAAGAATGCATTACTCCTCAATAATGAAATATTCAAAAAAATAAATGCATCACAAAAAAATTATCACAGTGCTGATTCTATACTTGGTGATGACAAAGAAAGTCAGACAAACTTTTCAACTGAATTCATTAACTCATTAACTCCCTCTGGAATGCCACCACATATTTTGCAGCTAAAGAAAGGTGCAATTGTCATGTTACTGCGAAATATGAACCCAAATAAGGCCTATGTAATGGGACCAGATTAATTGTTCAAGAATTAAAGGACCATTTCATACATGCTGAAATTCTAACTGGTACCCATAAAGGAGAGAGAGTTTTCATACCAAGAATAGATTTGGCATCAAGTGAAAGTAGCCTCCCTTTTGTACTTAAAATGAGACAATTTCCCATCATCATGGCATTTGCCATGACCATTAATAAATCACAAGGACAGACTTTCAAATCTGTGGGTATCTTTTTAGAAGAACCAGTATTTGCACATGGCCAGCTGTATGTTGCATTCTCAAGATGCAAGAATCCAGAGGCTATTAAAGTTTACATTGAAAACAATGAAAATCAAGGTGATTTATTAGATGATAGACGCATTTTTACAAAAAACATTGTCTACTATGAAGTACTATAACTTGAATTCCAAAAAATATAACAATACAAGACATGGCCCAGACCCATCCCCCCAAAAGAATTCACCTAACGACAATTTCACACGAAAATTCACACGGATTCATTTAGAGGAACAACTTTTAAGTCACTCGAGCTCTTTTTAGAGCACCACTATTTCAATAAGAAACTCTAAAAAAACTGCAAAAAACATAGATAACAGTGGTTTTACTTCCAGATATCTCTGGGACTCTTTTACGAGGACCGCTATTTCACATAGGAAACTCTATGTGCCATTTTCAAAAAAATAATGTAATTTCAAGAAGAAAACAGTGGTTTAATTTCCAGAATGACATTTTATGTCATTCAGACTCTTTTTAGAGCACCACTATTTCCATAAGAAACTCTATAAAATGGCAAAAAACATAGAGAACAGTGGTTACACCCCGCGTAATGTCTGGCGTTCTCTTTTTAGAGAACCACTATTTCCATAAGAAACTCTATAAAATGGCAAAAAACATAGAGAACAGTGGTTACACCCCGCGTAATGTCTGGCGTTCTCTTTTTAGAGAACCACTATTTCACATAGGAAACTCTATGTGCCATTTTCACAAATTACAAAAATAACAATGAAATGTCAACCATAAAAAATCAACAATGACAAAATAACAGATTACAATTTTATGGAAGTAGCCTTTTACCATGATTAGCCCCACAAAACACTTTGCTTGCATTTTACAACAATTAGAGTTTAAATGTAACTTCATTATGTTACTGTTTATAACGTTACTATTTTTTTTTTTTTTTAAACTTGCAAATTTGTTTCATTGCATATATTTCAAAGTACATGTTAAGAGGAGGAAGAGCTTTTATTATACAATTTAAATGGATCATTCAATGCAAAATATTAATCCAGGGAGTAATCCGATTGCCAGTTAATGGGGTCAGGAAGGAATTAATTTTTTCCCCCTTTGATACAACTGGCTAAGTTTCAAGGGGGGGGGGGGGGTTACTGTTTGCCTTCAATACATATTTACTTTACCAGTTGTTAATCTACAAGTTGCATATTACAAAACATTGTCATGTTTATAATTCTGATTAATACAATGTTGACCTGTTCTTACATTAAAATGTTACTACTCTTAAAAAATGATAATTTAACAGTTGGTCACCTACAAGTTGCATGTTAAAATAATAAGCATGTTTTATATAATAATTGTACTTCTTTATAGATAACAAAAAGGTTACAAGCCTCAACTGCGCATATGACCTCTGCATACGTGATTATGTACATAATTCAGAACAACCCACCCCCACACACAAATAAAACACTGACACAAATGATGGGAATAAAACTGGCCACAGCCTTTATTTGAATTAACTATTCACCAAACCAAAACCCAGAGATGATTGCTCACGTCCATCAAGGGGAGCCCACCAACCGAGGTCTCCCAGAACCCTGTGTCTAAGAGACCTCCCCCTTTACCAGTTGTATACCACCAACATAAATCTGTTCCCCCTTAACGAGAGCAATCACCCCCGCCTACTAGCTGTGACAAATACAAATCAAAATAGGGGAGGGAGGGCGGGATCTTCACATGTGCTTCCCCCTGGACCAACTGCCCACAAGGCAGGAAGCACTCAATGTTACCATTCCCCTACTCCTCCCCCTGTTATCTAACCTTACACACTCCCACACACTAGCCCGGTCAAAACACCCCTTCCCCCATGCTGACTCCAGGGCTGCCATTACATGCAAAACTAAATTCAAAACATACATATTTAATTGCCGTCATTTTTTGACGGGCAAGTCGCTAGTAACATACAAAATGCAACCACTTCCTATGTTTTCTATTGGCTCTGTAATTCACTGGGGCTTTCCCCTAATTTTTTCTTATATACATTTTTTTTATATTTCTGTAGTGTAGGGACCCTCGACCCCCATCCCTGGACCATATCGCCCCAGCCCCCTAGGTGTCCCCCCATTCACTAACTCTGCAACTGATTGGAGCTAGTAATTAACCAGCGATGAACTTTAACTCTTTGTGAAAAAAAGCTTTATAATTGCGGATATTTAACACCATTTTTATCCCTAATAAAAAATATAGAATATATAGATAAATATACCCTACACATTCTTATCTGCTGTGTTTCTATATGTTTCCCTTTACATGCATGAATATGATATGATCACATTGCACTGAACTGTTAAACTGACTCATCATGTAAGGTTAATGGTGTGGTAGCAAATACTTTGAATCATTTTACTATCTCCCAGGGGTGCACTTAGCTGTTTGTTTATCTGCCTCTGCGTCCCATCTGTTCATTTAATCCTTGATTCTTCCCCAACAATCTGGCAGGACATCAGTATGATACATCAGCGTGTTTGTAAGAAGGTTCACAACCCGCTGCGATCTGCACAATGTAACGCTAGAAAGAGATCTGCACTTCTTGAGATGTACAACTTACAAAATAAGAAATAAACAACATTAAAGGGCAATTGTAATGATACATGACTCTATAACAGACTTAAAGGGATTTGTAGGAAGTTGATTGAATTTTAAAGAGCATTAAAAACTGGCTATACATTAAACTAGCAGTCTTTCTCTACAGTAGATCATTTCTGAAATATCTAGAATTAATTTTGCAGCTCAGCATGCTAATACGTGGCATATTATGCTAATGTACAGCTCATTATGCTAATGTTCGGCTCAGAGTGCTAAATAAAGGTTGGAGAGGTATCTAACTGTCAGATAGCAGTCTTTATACTGGCCATTACAGAGACAGACCAACAGACTGTAGTGCCAAGTATCTCATAAAAGCAGCTAATTAATATGTGTGACATATCATTTGCATATAAATATATCTACAACAACATGGAATGGATAACGCAACATAAAGCCAGTTTTACACTAAAAAAGTTTGGGAGACAGAGTTATTTTAAAGGGCAGTGACTCAACAGTTATTTTCCAAACTTAATGGGCAAAATGTTTTCATAAAGTAAAAAAAAATAAGCGAGGGCCTCAGTTGCTGGCAAGGAGCTCCAAAGGCGCTCCTTGGCAGCAACTGCGGACCTCGCAAAATTTATGGACTTACGACACAAAAATACGAGACGAGTTACGACCCATTACGACCTTGCAAAAATACGACCTTACCGCCCGAAACCCGCGCACTTGAAAACATTAAAAACACAATAAATACACACAACAAAAACATAACATACATAAATTTACACCTCAATTTCACTCCAAATAAAAGAGTTTAGACACCCGAAAATCACCTAAGCGAGAGAAAAAATGGCCGCCAAACAAAACGAAAACAAGGCTAAAGGACCCTAAACACGCAAAACACCACCAAACACCTACAGATTTTCAGAAAAAGTCAGACTACATCCGAAAACAAGGACGCAAAATCAGCCACAGCCGCATACCACACATTAGGCGCCATTTTAGAACACTAACTTACACAATCCGGAAGTACACAGGTACCCTAACGGATTTGCCTCACATACGCACACTATTACACTACACACATTCATGACGCTTACACAGCAGCTCCACAGCACTGATGCTGCAGCAACATGAAAACAGATTGCCAGCTCTTCAACACAATGCTTCCTGCATATATTACTTCACAATAGGTAAAGTATATTAATTTCTTATTTTATTCATTATTCATTACCATACCCCAAAAAAAAGGAACACCAACAAAATAAATTTCGCACACAAACAGCATTACCTGCCTTACAATCTTATTGCCGTCATTTTTTGACGGGCAAGTCGCTAGTAAATATACTATTTTAAGGTGATTAATACAAATTATGAAAGTTAGCATTGCTTATCATAAGATAAACAACTTTGCAATCTACTTGTTTTGAAGAGAAAATATAGTTTTTTTTTCTCAATTGCAACATGGTAAAAACAATGCAGGTAGCATTTCAAATTTCTTGCATTGTTTTTACCAGTGGTGATCAAGCTGTATGCGAAACGCGTATACTGCAACAATGTGTTGCTTTTCATTTTTGTTGTAGGTTGTTTAGGCATTGAATTACTGGCTAAAATATTGGGATTACATATCATCAGTGGTTGAGAGTAGGGAAGTTGGGAGTTGTTGTTAGAAAGTTGGCCAATTTCCCTGTTACGTCACTTAGACTGAGACCATTTTTTCAAACTCTCCTATAATTTGATATGCCTTTCCTTGATGGTATATGTTATGTTTGATCATCTAGATAAATAACCTCTTTACTTCTACTCATAGGCAGCGTTATTCACTTATAATTTTTAATAATTTGAATAAAAGTTAATTTTTAAAGGATATTTCCCTGGGTCCGAATGTTCCTATTCAAAAAGGATTTGCTATCCAACCATTTTTTTGATTCTTGCATAATTTTGTATCCTGGGAGGCACCTGCAATAATATATTTATATAGGACCCTGTTGGCGGTGGTGTTGTAAATAATCAAAAAAAATTTTTTTCGTGTGTCCATATCATGAGAAGACAAGATTCCCTAGAGAAGACACGAAAAGGGGACGGCAGAGGCAAGATGGACAGATGAGTTCACTGAAGCAATGAACATGAGCTGCATGGAGCTTAGAGGGAAAGTGGCTGACAGATATGCCTGGTATATTACAGTCCTTAGTGTCACAGGGAGTTGATCAGGACTTCAAAAGTGTGTATGTCATTGAGTTAGTATATTAAGAGTCTATGAAGACTCAATGGTCTATTTCACTAATTTGGCCATCCATATGACTCAGTTAGTACAAGAGGTTTATGATCCAAGGAACATCTCAAAATCATTAAAGCTCATGGAGCTGCCCAATATTGACTTTTCTGCTGTAATAATTCAGTAAAGAGTGGATGTGCGATACAAGATGTACTCCGGTATATATTTCATAAAAGCCATCTCCTCCTTCAGGAAAATCAGACTTGAAGCTCGGTAAACATTAGTCTGTCCCTACATTTATCTATTTCTCATAGAATATTTATTCTGGACCTTAACAGGTTCCTGGAGTTATGTCCAATAGAACTTTCAAGACAAAGAGCAACATTGCAAATAAACAGCGTTGAAACTGCGGAGCACCATGTGCCATTGATGTCAGAGGTGAACATCAGCTGCGAAGGTGTGTGAGGTCCTACCGACACACTACAGTTGAGCAACTCACCGTCCAAATGAACCAGGGGGCTACCAGACGTGTGTCTAAAATTACAGTAAAGCAAACCCTGTTATGCATGGAGCCCTGAAGCAAACAACTGCTTACTGCACCCATGCTGACGAGGGTTCATTGTCAGAAACGGCTTCAATTTGCACGACAGTACTGAAATTAGAGCTCTTCTGATTCGCGAAGGGGTTGCTTTCTTTGATAAATCACATTTTCTGCTCAATCGACTAGATGGACGTTGGCGTGTCAGACGCAAGACCTCAGAGAACAAATACTCTGCAACCATTGTTGGAAGAACACAAACTGGTGGCGGCATCGTTATGGTTTGTGGAATGTTTTCTTTACATTATCTGGGTCCACTCATACCTCTGGTATTCTCAACCGATTGGTTTATCTATCCATCCTTGCAGATCAAGTACGCCCATACATGTTTACTACCTTCCCTGGAGCACATGGCATCTTCCAGCAGGACAATGCATCATTTCACATGGCCAGAAATGTCGGGGAGTGGTTGGAGAAGCACAACGAAGACTTCCAAGTACTTCCCTGGCCTCCAAATTCCCCGAACTTGAATCCCATTGAGCTGTATGGATCCTCCAGCACTCACTCTGCAGTCTGCATGGCTCCAAATACCGTTGCAAAAAGCGGATATTCAGCATATTAGCTGGTGGTCATAATAATGTGACGAGACTGTGTAGTATAGAAATACAGATTGTCTCTTGGAGAAAAGCTATTTTTTTGTATTAGGTGACAGATTTTAGAAAATCAACTGAAACATTATTTTAAATTCTAAGGAGTTTTTCAAACACCAAATGTCTTTTTTTCAACTGTCTTGAAGAAGAAACCTTGTTTTGTTTTGGAAATTGTGTCTATGACAAATGTTTATTATTATAAGAGAATGTTTTACAGTGGATATAAAAAGTCTACACACCCCTGTTAAAATGTCAGGTTTCTGTGCTGTAAAAAAATGAGACAAAGATAAATCATTTCAGAACTTTTTCCACCTTTAATGTGACCTATAAACTGTACAACTCAATTGAAAAATAAACTGAAATCTTTTAGGTAGAGGGAAGAAAAAATATAAAAATAAAATAATATGGTTGCATAAGTATGCACACCCTTAAACTAATACTTTGTTGAAGCACCTTTTGATTTTATTACAGCACTCAGTCTTTTTGGGTATGAGTCTATCAGCATGGCACATTTTGACTTGGCAAGATTTGCCCACTCTTCTTTGCAAAAACACTCCAAATCTGTCAGATTGCGAGGGCATCTCCTGTGCACAGCCCTCTTCAGATCACCCCACAGATTTTCAATCGGATTCAGGTCTGGGCTCTGGCTGGGCCATTCCAAAACTTTAATCTTCTTCTGGTGAAGCCATTCCTTTGTTGATTTGGATGTATGCTTTGGGTCGTTGTCATGCTGAAAGATTAAGTTCCTCTTCATGTTCAGCTTTCTAGCAGAAGCCTGAAGGTTTTGTGCCAATATTGACTGGTATTTGGAACTGTTCATAATTCCTTAACTAAGGCCCCAGTTCCAGCTGAAAAAAAACAGCCCCAAAGCATGATGCTGCCACCACCATGCTTCACTGTGGGTATGGTGTTCTTTTGGTGATGTGCAGTGTTGTTTTTGCGCCAAACATATCTTTTGGAATTATGGCCAAAAAGTTCAACCTTGGTTTCATCAGACCATAACACCTTTTCCCACATGCTTTTGGGAGACTTCAGATGTGTTTTTGCAAAATGTAGCCTGGCTTGAATGTTTTTCTTCGTAAGAAAAGGCTTTTGTCTTGCCACTCTACCCCATAGCCCAGACATATGAAGAATACGGGAGATTGTTGTCACATGCACCACACAGCAAGTACTTGCCATATATTCCTGCAGCTCCTTTAATGTTGCTGTAGGCCTCTTGGTAGCCTCCCAGACCAGTTTTCTTCTCGTCTTTTCATCAATTTTGGAGGGAGCTCCAGTTCTTGGTAATGTCACTGTTGTGCCATGTCTTCACTGTGTTCCATGGTATATCTAATGCCTTGGAAATTATTATGTACCCTTCTCCTGACTGATACCTTTTAACAATGAGATCCCTCTGATGCTTTGGAAGCTCTCTGTGGACCATGGCTTTTGCTTGTCAGGAAAGACCAACTAGAGCAGCTGAACTTTATTTGGGGTTAATCAGAGGGACTTCAAATGATGGCAGGTGTATGCTGACTCCTATTTAACATGATTTGGAATGTGATTGCTTAATTCTGAACACAGCTACATTCCCAGTTATAAGAGGGTGTGCAGACTTATGCAACCACATTATTGTTTTTATTTTTTTTTCTTCCCTCCACCTAAAAGATTTCAGTTTGTTTTTCAATTGAGTTGTACAGTTTATAGGTCCCATTAAAGGTGGAAAAAGTTCTGAAATAATTTATCTTTGTCTCATTTCTTTACAGCACAGAAACCTGACATTTTAACAGGGGTGTATAGACTTTTAAAATCCACTGTGTATACTCTACTATATGTATGTAGTGATCTTAAAGTGTCCACCAAGATATTTTTTTTCTATATACTTTTCACTTCTTTTTAATGTTGACCTTTCACTCTTTCTTTGACTTGAGAGAGCTCGTTTAAGTTCATCCAAATAGTGAGTCGTGCACTGGCTGTAGCGATGTGCTGGGTTACATCAAATTGCATGTGTATTGTTTATTTTATAAGAAACAGATTCAAGTAATCCTGCTCCAGATAGATAGTCAAGGGACAGTTTTCCATATAAATTGACAGCTAACATGAGTGCTGGATAAACTAAGAACCTGGAAATGGTTTTGGATCTCCTGTTAAATATCTCCTAATGCTTGAAACTGTGCAGTGGTTCTGAATAAGGATATATCTACTGGATAGTACAGACTACAACTCAGGGATATCCCATCCACTATATATAGCAATAAACACTGAATTATTTATTAGTGTCTTGGCACATGCATTTTACTCACATGATGTTTCATTTTCTTTCATACACATTGGCATTGAGCAAACTCAGTAAACTTGAGTAACAAAGTATTGAACGTGGGCACAAGTACAACAGAACATGGAATAACAGAGATTAAGTTGTAACTCAGCACTCCAGAAAATCGATTGACTAAAAAAGTCAGATTAAGAATAGTCAACACAAAGGTTGAGCTAGTGTTTGGCTTATCTTTGTCCAACAGGGAAATTCTGAAATTGTGTCTTTGACACACAATGATCCCCCTGATTTAAGTTGATCACTTTGGGACCTATTCTATTGCCCAATTTGTAGAATACTCAGTGTTTATGGGCCTTTATGACTTTTATGAGGAAAGAATTCATATAATGCATATAATTGCAACATGGCACTAAGAGAACTCATGGTACCTTATGTTATGATGGTGAACTTAAAGGATCACCACACAATGAAAAAAAAATATTTGATGGAAAAATTCAGTTTGACTCAGAGCATAATCATGTAGGAAAAAAGTAATAATGCAAGCCCTGGAGAGATCCTTGATACCATGGTGGAAGTTGTGTTTATGAGAGTGATGTTTACATTTTGTTGGGTGGCTGTTGCAGTGAATGATGCACATGGTCTCTTCTGGACCAGTGATGTGGTGTCTATTTTATCCTTATCTAATTATGTTTACAATGGGTCTCTGCTTTATCATTACCCACTCCTCTCTTAACTGTTAGCCAAATCACACACATTCCGATACTCATGAGTCTTAAAAAAATCTGATTTTCCCCAATATTCTTAACAGCTGTTAATATTGTAGGTTTGGTACATACATGACAAATACGTGTCCTTTTTCTTGAACTGCAGTGGTCCTTTAAAAGATACGTGTCTAGCCTTTCAACTGGTAGGCACCAGATATTAGTAGAAATACATAAATCTTCAGTCACTCTGTAGGCAGCTCAAGAAATTCCACATGGTGATTGCTCAGAAAAGGAAACTTTGGGGTGAAAAAACCCTTTTGGCTAAAAATGTAGACAAAAATGAAAAAGATTATTACTATGATTGCTTTTTTTTTTTTGATTGCTTATCTAAACTGCTAAAAATAATTGAATATATTGAAATAAACATGTAAATACACAATAAATCCCAAATGATTTTATTAAGACTCTACAAAATAACATGAATAATATATAATCCAAAATAAATAAAATAAAAAAATTAGTGGTACAGCTAACAGGATCAAAATTAGCAAGTACACCTATATGGCAATCATCAGTTTAAAATATAACCACATAAAAGTCGAAAATACAGTCAATAGACAAGTGCATAACTTAAACGAAATAAGTTAACTAGATAGCTAAAAACTTGGATGTGAGTGTGAAGGATCAAGGGCCCCTTGAAGGATTAGGAGCTCTGATTACTTAGAGCCTTGAAGGGAAGGAATCCAACCTTAAAATACATTTACCATTTGACAATGAACTAGTGCATGGAGAAACCGATGAATGTGACGAGAGAGTCCTTCACTTCTGCACAATCTACTGGTGATAATTTATGTTTTTGTGTCACTCTGGGATGTCTATAAGGTTTTACCTTGCCGGGACTCATTTGGCTAGGTACAAGTGACCAGGCTAGTACAAATCTGACATGGTAGCTGCAGGGATGATATGACGGGCCTGATTCCTGATGTCCTGTAACCATGCTAAGAACATTATGATTCAATTTATATTCCAGGACCAGTAGTGGACAGCTGATGTGGACAGTAAGATCAGATGTTGCTAGACCATTTTGAGACTAAAAGCAGGACTGGCTAATGGTAGACTTGAAGGGTTCTGGCAAGAATAGACTAGACGGGAATAGCAAATAGCAGATAGAGACATGGAAGGCAGCTGCTGCATCGAAACCGTTCATTGATAGACCCAATGATCAAGACAATATGTTTCAGATAGAACATTTATTTGCAGCAGCATACTAAATTAAACTGTTATATGTGTGAGAATCTCTCCTGGAAGTTTCTTCTGGAGCTTCTCTCATAGAAGAGGGTGATACTTGCTTTGGGTGATAAGGCAAATTCCTGACAATATCCCAAAGACATGGGTCAATGGATAGATACTCTAAAGAAACAACATGCATTATCCTTTCTATATTTCTCAGTTTAAGTGATTTGTTTTCTTGGGTCCATTACTTGGCATTTGAGGAATAATTCACAATTACATACCACATTTAGATTTTGCATAGATTCCATTTTATATATCACTAATACTCTCCACTTCAATCGATCCTGAACTCTTCATCCAGACTTATCCACCTCACCCAACGCTTATCATCGACTGTCCCATTCTGCCAGTCACTACACTGGCTCTCCATTCAGTCAAGAATAATACTCCAAATCCTTACCCCACTTACAAAGCCCTCAACAACACCACGCTTTACTATTATTATAGTTTATTTATAACGCGCCAACATATTCCGTAGCGCTGTACATAAATTAGGTTCAGACAATGATAAATATAGCTTAACATTTGGCAAAGGAAGGAGGTCCCTGTCTTTGAGCTAGGAATCCAATGTCCATGGTGCATTCAAAAAGGACTTAGAATAGAAACTCACAGACTTACAATCTAAGGTATAGTCAGGGGTAAAAGAGGGTGAGAGAGGTGATAAACATGTTAGGGTGGAAGGTGATACGCTTCTTTAAAGAGATGTGTTTTAAATGAGGTTTTTAAATGTTTTGAGGCAAGAGGATAATCTGGTGGAGCGAGGCAAGGAGTTCCAGAGACATGGCGCAGCACAAGAAAAGTCCTGGAGGCAGGAGTGAGAGGAGGTGACAAGAGTTGTAGAAAGAAGAAGGTCATTAGCAGAACGAAGAGGGCGGGTGGGGGAGTATTTGGAGATGAGAGCAGAGATGTAAGGGGGAGCATTATTGTTGAGGGCTTTGTAAGTTAGGGTCATGATTTTAAATTGTATTCTTGAGGCTAAGGGAAGCCAGTGGAGTGATTGGCAGAGAGGTGATGCCTACACTGAACGTTGTGTACGGAAGATGAGTCTAGCAGAGGCGTTCATTGTGGATTGAAGTGGGGATAGTCGGGTGGTGGGTAGGCCAACAAGAAGCGAGTTGCAGTAGTCCAGTCGAGAGATGATGAGAGAGTGTATTAGGATTTTAGTTGTGTCTTGTGTAAGATAGTGGCGAATTCTGGAGATGTTTTTTTTAGATGGAGAAGACAAGATTTAGTGAGTGATTGTATGTGCGGGATGAAAGACAGGGCGGGGTCCAGTAGAACTCCAAGACAATGGGCTTGGGAGGTGGGGTTGATATTGTTGTTGACAGTGAAAGAGTTGAGGAATTGATGCAGTGGGAGAGGGAGGGAAGATTAGGAGTTCAGTTTTAGACATGTTGAGTTTGAGATGGTTGGTGGACATCCAAGAGGATATACTAGTGAGGCAGTTGGAGACATGTGTTAGAAGAGAGGGGGATAGATCTGGTACTACATTTTAACTCCTTTCTCCAGACTGCTCTTTCCGCTCTGCCTAAGATTTGCACTTCTGACCATATACACATATGTATTTTAATATCAAATATACATTTGTTGGTAAATAGCATGAAAAAGTTCTGTAGGCAAGCTGTGTAAGTGTCATGAAATTAGTATTTGGATAATAGTTTTCATCCTACATTTTGATCATGTTAAGGAAAGGTTGGTGCTCTACTTACAGAAATGTAGAAAACAAACTGGACTGTTCCATAGTAAATCAAAGTCGAAAACTTCAAATAATATTATTGGAGAGATGCAATATATTACCGAAAGCTAACGATTTATATATCATTAATCACACTTTGTATAAAAGTAAATTTTGCTGACAAATCTCTGTAGACAGATCAAAGGGTACTAGTATTCAACAATTATTATTATTATTATCTTTTATTTTTAATGCGCCAGCATATTCTGTAGGGCTGTACAAGGGTTAAGTCAAAATAAATTAACACATTGCAAAGAGTGGAGGGTCCTATTTTTGAGCTTAAAATCAAACGTTCATAGAGCTTGTTTCTAAAACACTGATACCAGATTGAAAACTCGCAAACTTACACTCTAAAGGGTTTGGGTGTGATACAAGATGGCGGTATGAAAGTAATTTGTTCAATCAAGTGGAGATGTCTATATGTTGCACTGCAGATTGTGGGTGGGAGTGATATTACACGTAAAGTGTGCAATTGAGCATATTAAGGCTGAAGCTTTTTTAGTGATTTTTTAAAGGTTTTGAGGCAGGAAGACAGTATAGTGGAGCGAGGCAAGGAGTTCCAGATAGCAGGGGCAGCACGAGAAAAGTCCTGAAAGTGGAGTGAGAGGAGGAGATGAGAGAGGAGGAAAGAAGATGGTCATTAGCAGAACGGAGGGGGCTTTTGGGAGAGTATTTTGAAACAAGAGCAGAGATATAAAGGGGTGCACTGTTGTTGAGGGCTTTATATGTTAGGGTCATGTTTTTAAATTTGATTCTGGAGGCTACGGGAAGCCAGTGGAATGATTAGCAGACTCTTAAATAAATATATGACGGCAATTTTAGTATCCTGTTGTCCCTTAAGTCTGGTATTAGTTGATAGTTGACAGTCATGTTTCTAATTGACATCCTCCAGGCCCATATTTAGGTTCTCCTCATTTTAGTCCCATTAATTCATTTTGGCGGCTCTGCCATCAGCCTCCATCTGGGATTCCATCTGGGACACTATTTAAGGTTTACCATTGGCCTCCCGGAGAGTCCACACGCGTTACAGCAGTTTAGCATCTACTGGTCTAATCTTTGGAATAGCGCTGTTCCATTTTTCCTTAGACAACTCGCAGTGGTTTTATATGGGTCTATCGTATTGTTTCTAGCCCACTATATAGAGTGCATCATACAGTGGGAGCGTCCCAAGTTCCATTAAGCTTACCACCCATTTTAACTTTTGGGTTTTATTTATTTAGTGTACTGATGTGCCAGTATACATTTATTTGATGTGGTTATTAATACAAGTTATATTTTATTGTATCTTTTTGGCTCATTATATTTTGTTTAGATGTACATTTACACTTACTTTACCCTACTAGAGACTGATCTATGTTTTTAATTGACTTGCAACAACATTATTATTGACATGCAGAATAGACATGTTTCTACAGGGGTCTTTCGAAACTATCTTGTCCCACATTCGGTGCTTGTCCTCTCAACACAATTAATTACCGTATTGGTCCGAATATAAGCTGCACCTGTAGAATTCAAGGGGAAAAAATTGAAAAAAATTGGAGCGAAAAAGACTCTCTCCAAGTGATCAGCCATTGCAAGAAACAGGCTTTCTAATTAGTACTGTAACTTCTTTTGCTGGTTACAGGCCTTACAGGATGTTTGAATCACTAAAACCGCAAATCGCTATTCAATTGCTACAATACCGCAGTCTCAAGCACACAAATCATCACCCTTAACTCGCAATCACGCAAATCGGCAGTAATTTTACGTTCGCAAATCGCTATTCCATTGCTAAAATGCAGTGTCAAGCACGCAAATCTGCAGTAATTTTACGTTCGCGAATATAAGCCGCACACGTAACTCGCAAGCTCGCAAATCGGCAGTCATTTTTTTACGGCTGCGAATATAAGCTGCACCTGTAACTCGCAAACTCAAAAATCGGAAAAAAGGTGCGGCTTATATTCGGACCAATACGGTAAATAAACGGTACAGGACTTCTTTGGCTGGTCAATCTGAAAGTAATTTTGTCAAACTGTACAAGCTTTGGGCTGTAGACTGTGATGTAGATTTTGTCATTTTCTTTTTTACTTTCTAATGGCCCTTTAAAAAGCATGCTAGATCATTTTGGCGATGCATATCCTTTCAAAGCTGAAATTGGTTATTGTCACCATTCAAAAATCTTAGAATATTTGGCTCCCAACAGCCACGCCTAAATCCCATTTACTCGAATCTCATTACGTAACAGACGTTGCACCGACAGCCAATTTGAAACTCTAATGAGGAAAGTAAACGCTTTCCTTGGAACACAGTATCGACTCATTTGTGCACAACGAAAAGCAAGCTCCTGTATACTGCACGCAATCCCTATCAGACTTCCAAATATTTCCCATGTAAGAAACGTTTCTCAGTCCCGAAAGTCCACTTGCACCGTATACTCAAAGTGTTTGCTTTACCAAAGGGATTCTCCATCGCTTTTAATTAGGCTTGCCTTAAATTTAACAGTTTTTAGTTTTATTTGCAACCTGTGACATTGCTCATCCTGCAGGTTTTTTCCATTTATTCACAGTTCGGGCTTAAACACGCAACAAACTATTGATAATCAATTCTAAAACAGCTAGTAATTTTCGTCAGACTTTACTCATGCAATGGGAAATATTGTGTTCATCCTTCAGGGAGAACGATTGCTTAAGTGTTTCTGAATGTATTTATGACGGGTGGTTGTACGCTCTGAAGATTTATTAGGCCTGGCAAAGCGTTGTGTGTGTCTGTTGCATGATTAATATGGTTAACAGCTTAGCGTCAACAACAACCTCCAAACATTGTCTCAGAAGCTGCCAAAAAAACATTCCAACTTCATCGCTTTTTTTTCTCAAAACAGTAGCTATGTTTATATGACTTGAAGCCAAGATTTGCCAATTCATGGTGAGGTGAAAATGACGACTTCAGACACAGGAAAAGGGAGAAGTCAATTAAGAAAAGGGAGAAGATACTGTAAGTCTACTTGAGATATTTTCCCATTTACTTAATGGTGCAAAGCAACCATAAAAAATGAATATGATCTACTGTACGGTTCACTAATAGGGTGGTTATATTCCATCATAAAAAATACCAGTTTGTCTTTAAGTTTCTGAAGTGACATAGACAGATTTCAGACGTATTTCCTTCATATTTGTTTAACATTTAAATATGTTTAACTGCTCATTTAGCCGTTTCAGTGTAGCGTGACTATTTTTTTTATCCTTCGACAAGCTTTTAAATGAAACCTGGCAGTGGATCTGCTGCTCTCCAAACATATACATTTATATTAAAAGATGTGACAAGTTATCATTCTCCTCTGGGTTTGTGTCTGTGTTTCAGGCACTTTGATGGAGGACACAATACAAGAGGCTGTGATACGTTTCCAAGTTTTACTGGGATTTGGCCAGTGATACAAAAATAATAAACCAAAACTAATCAAAGAAACTAACAGCCCTGTCTTCCACTGATGTACGGCCTTACTCATATACAGTTTCTTCATCCAGCTAAACTTGGGTGAGGCAAAACAAACAGTTCAATAGTTTGTCAAAAATCACTTGTCTTTATAGTCTTCAGAATTCCAGGTCTCCACTCTGCTCTAAGCAGTCACAAGCTGCAGGCTGCTGTCTCACTGTGTGTGTCTTTCTCCAGCTCAAACAAACTGCAAACAATCAGGCAATAAGCACCCTCCCACTACTCCAGGAGTAGTCTTAAATCAGGGCTGCCCAGGTGCAGCTAATCAACTGCGCAGGAAGGTTAACCCCTTGCAAGCCTATTGGGGGAACAGAACTTTGCAGAGTTTGTGGCTTTGAAGAAATGACCTAACAACCATAGCAGGAGTACACTAAAAGCATAAAAGCATTTGTACATAAATTCAGTGTTTTAGCAGATTCTGCTTGTATATAGAAGGTTCCATTTATTGATACTAGGGCATCTGAGGGCTGTGTGGTTTCTATTAATCAGTTTGAAGGAGGGTGGGGGAAGAAAGAGGAAGGAGGGGAAGGGAGTTTGTTAACATTAAATGCAATGTAAGCTGTAATTTAACATAAACACCTCACTCACCCATGCAGCTTTTGCCAATGTATCATGTCAACCTCCAGACACCAGCAGTGTCACAAATGTTGGAGAATAATCGGGCGAAGGTAAAGCAGGCTTTTGCAATTCTGCAGTTTACATCAGTATTTATTTTACACAGCTCGATAAAGTGTACTGCATAGTTACCTGTAGCCTCTATACAATTACAGTGATGGATGTTTCTGTTTACGAAACGCAGGGATCTGGCTGGTCCATGACCTCAGTCTTCTTGATACTGATGGTGAGATCAAAGTTACTGCATGCAGATGAAAATGTGTCCACACAAGCTTGTAATTCTGGCTCTGGTCAAGCATTCAGAGCACAACTGCTGTCAAATAGAAAGTCTTGCAGCAGCTTATCCTTCACCTTGGTGTCGACAAGCAGTCACCTAAAGTTAAATATTTTCCCATCAGTTCTGTACATCAGGCCTACTCCTTTAGCGCTGTGCTGAAAGGCATTGATTAGAGTGGCAGAGAATATCATGCTGAACAGTGGGTGCTAGAACACACCCTTGCTTGAAGCCATTGGTGATTGGAAAGACCTCAGATGTTTCAAAATAATCCAGGTCATGAGCCATCATACCGTCATGAAGTTGCTGTACCATTAGAATGAATCTGTCAGCTGAATTTCAACAAGATCATCCAGAGTCCCTTGCAAATGCTTTTATGAGGTCCATAAATATTTTGTAGAGTTGCTCTTGATGCAGCAAACATCATGTCAATGGTGCCACATCCCTTGCAGAAGCCCGGTGAGGGATCAGACAGTCCAGCAGAACTCATACAAGAACTTTCTGTGCTGTCGAGAGCAGCGAGATTCCCCAGTGATTGTCTCATACCTGGCGATTGCATTTGCTCATATAGAGGCGTACAATGGATGTGACTCTCAGTTCCTATGAGTTTTGCCCACTTGACAGCTGTTTGATTGCTTTCTTCACATCATCTTTTCTGGTGGTGCTTTCTTTGCGCCTCTAACCTAGGGAATCCTGATGATGGCCTCATCGTTGATGACTGAGGGAAGGTTGAAAACTGTTTTAAAGGGTTCAGCACATCTCGGGAGGATCTGTGTCTTCTCTTTAAAGAGGGTAGTGTCATCTGACCTAAGTAGATGAACATCCAGAGGTCTGTGGTCCATAGAGTGTGTTGAGGGCTTTTGCCTGCGTATGACTGTATCTCATTTGCTTTGGTGGTCAGCCACAAGTCCTGCATTTTGCTCAGCTTGTTTTCTACTGTTTACTGAGCGTTGAAGGCAGCCTACTTTGCCACTGAGAATAGGTTGTTCTGATGGGCAAGATGCAGGGGGCTTATCAGCAAGTAAGTTCCAAATATCCATATCACTTTTGTCAAACCAATCTTGATGCCTGTGTGTGAAGGGCCATAATAACTTTGATGCAGCTGTGTATACTGTGATACGGAATTGCTCCCACTCTTTCACTAGATTTTTAGTGATGTAGCTAATCTTCAGCTTCAATATGTTAATCCTAATGATACAGAGGGTCCAACAGGTAGCTCTGTACATTGTCTGACATCCTGCCTGACCCTTCTCACGAAGGTGACACAGTTGATTAAATGCCAGTGCTTGGAGCAGGAATGTATCCAGAAGTCCTGTGGAAAGTAGGGAAATGGAAGATCATACTGGTGATCAGAAGGTCATGAACTGCACAGGTTTTCAGGAGTAGAAGGCCATTGCCGTTACTCTTCCCTACTCCATTTCTTGCAATTAGTCCTTTCTAGACTTCGGCATCTCATACGACTGCTGCATTAAAATCGCCAAGCAGAATAGCAGGGTATCTAATTCTTCATAGAATTGCTCCTTCACAACTGCATGGCTGGTCTTTAGGGGAGCGTATGTGCTGATCAAAGTAGCTTCAATTCTGTATTGTCACGCACACCCTTAGAGAGGCTGACAAGTAGCTGAACAAGACAATGTTTTATGCCGAAGACAACTCCAGATTCTCGTTGCTCATTGCTCCTGCGGCCACTCCAGAAGAATGAATACCCACCTTCTGATTCAGACAGCTGTCCCTCCTAAGCCATGCACATTTAGCTATGGGATTCATGTTGCAGTGTGTGAGCTCTCTAGGAAACAAGCACTGGTCTTCTCTCCTGTCTGCCTGTCGTGATGTTGTCCAGTTCCACATTCCACATGCCAATGATAATCTGTGTAACCTTAAATGTTTTTATTGTTTGTCCGCTTATGTGGGATTCCCACCACCCATGGTATGCTGCTCACTCGATGTTTTGGGCACCTTTTCTAGTGCCATCCTCATTTTAAGGAGGTGACCAATGCAATCCTGAATATGGCTGCTCAGTCGCTCAAGAAGATACTGGCAGTAGTGAGGAATGACCATTAAGCCTGAGCTGCCTGTCTGTGGGTCCACAGCTACAGCTCCCAGTGTATCCACACCTCCTGCTTTGTTGCTCTCCCATTGCCACAGGACTTGATAAGGTGTTGAGACTTGTGGGTCATTTGGATTAAAGTGAGGGAGAGTTGCACGACATCAACATAATTTTCTTTTCCCTTTTTCATCTGTATCCGGTGGTAGAACATAAGTCGAGATGGCTGGGGATAGGACTGAGGCAGTGGATGACCAGGACACCAGCGCTTGCTCTTGCTGTCATGTCTTCTACACCGATGTACCAGTGAGATTTCCTCCACTCAGTCAGTGGATCCAGTCTTTGCATGCATAGATAGACAAGCCCTAACTCACCGAAGGTACACAGACCCATAGGCTACCCTCGCCTGGTTTAGCCCACCGGTAGAGGCAGTTTGGAGCCACAGGTCAGAGCTGAGTCTCAAGTGATGACCAAAGCGGGGTAGTACGACTGCTCCCCCATCCCTGGAACTAGCGCTCCCTGACAACCCATACACCCATACACATCATGTATAATGTCAGGGTAGGGAAAGAGTAACCAATCTCACTCTGGTCTCACTTTAATATTATTTTGTATACTATAGAAAACTTATTCTTTATATGTAAAAACTTAGTTGTTTAAATGAAAAATAGAAATCTGGAAATACAGTGCCACTTTAATGTAAAATGAGTACCGTGATCAGTTTATTTCTATATTGTTTTTTAATAAATTGGTGAGATAATTCTGCAAAATTTTATTAGAAAAAAAAAATAATAATAAAAAACACTAAATTCATATTTTGCAATTTTTCTATGCAAATAATACCTGTTACTTTGGCAGGTGGCAGATATAACTGTCGCATTCCCATAGTGCAAGCAGACACTTTCTGTGCATTCACCTCATTAAGTGGCTCTGATAAATACAAAATGGTAGATCCCACATTAATGCAGATTGTTCAAGTCCAGGTGGTTTATTAGAATTTCTGAGCCTCTGAATATCCCACCTGTACCTGTGACAAGAGGTTTTCTCCACTAGTGTGCCTATTGTAGGGGACGTTCTCACTCCCTCCACTTCTCCACATGTCTCTCTCACCTCTCTTCTCCCTGCCTCTATCTCACTCCTCCTCTCTCTTTTTCTCCACCTCTTCTGTTCATCTCATCTCTTCCTTCTCTCCCCCTCTGTCTCCCTCTTCTCCTCTGCCTCTCTTCTCCTTTGTTTCTCTACTCCTCTCCCCAAGTTCACCTTATCTATCCCTTTCTCCCCCCTCCTCCCTCGCCTCCATACTCGTTCCATCTCGGACAAAAAATAATGAAGTCATATGTGATGGGGTATATAACGGGAGGTATGTGTTGGGCATATATAATCAGCAATAGTGGTATGTTTATTGTATGTGGTATGAAGTATGGGTGAGAGGTGGGGCTATGTGTTAAGGTAGGGTGGATATGGGATATAGAGTGGATGGGATAAGGATGAGTTAAGGCCTAGGAAAATCATATTTCATTTTAATTTTATAGGAGTATGAATTACACTCATCAAAGGTCCACCTTGTAAGAACTTTGGTATTCCCACTATTTACATACGGATATGAGAGCTGGACCATAGAGAAGGCTTAGCGTTGTAGAAGTGACGTCTTCGAATATGGGTGTTGATGAAAACTGCTTAGAGTCCCTGGAACTGCAAGAAGATCCAATAAATCAGTACTTGAGGAAATCAAGGCAAATTGTTTACTGAAAGGTTATCATGAGACTAAAGCTCAAATATTTTGGCCATATCTTGAGAAGACAGGATTCCCTAGAGAAGACTCTGATGCTGGGAAAGATTGAAGGAACACAAAGAAGGAGATGGATGAATTAGGTAATTAAAGCATTGAACTTGATGGAGCTCAGTGGGTAGGTGGCAGATACTGTAGATGTGTCTGCCGTGCTGCTGTCCACGGTCACGGAAAGTCGGACACGACTGACAGACTGAAAAATAAAAAAATTGAACTATGAATATTATACTTGTGAGTGTATGTATAATAAAATATTTAGACAAAAAAGTACAAACCCTCCTACTCTCTCTTTCCAAAGAAATCTATTGTCTGCTCCTGGGAACATTGGGTTAGCCAACAGGGCATGGCACAGCCGGAGTGGGAAACAGAATCTTATTTACACTGATGTGCTATAATTTTACTGGAGTTCTTAGCCCTGACTCGTAGATTCATTCTCTAAGCTGCTTACGTATCACATAAGGACCTTGCGAGTCTCAGAAGCTATTTCCCTTACGTGACAAACCTCCCTGACTACATATCACTAATTCTTACAAGCAATAGCCTGTGTGAGCCATGTAATAGATACATACATTCTCTCATAAGATCTCCTGTAGGTACGAGTTAGCCTTGTGGAAGATCTTACAGGAGCCATGTAATCAAGCTTTTGAACTCTTTCCCATTACACTGCCAGTGTACAGGACGTCTCTATTACTGCAGCAATCAGACCACATCGCATTATATGATGGCCTATATTAAAAAGAAAGGACAAAAAGTATTATATGTAATATTAGATAAGTGTCTTAGGCATATTAGTATTTATTATTATTTAAATATTTAATCATTGATTAAGTTAAAGACCTGTAAATTCTCCTTTAATGTAGAGCCGTCATGCTGTAGATCATGTGTTCCTTTTGAAAAAGCATTAAAATTAATTATACTCTGTAATAACTTCTTTCTAAAATGAGTTTTGAGATCTATAGATGCAATTCAATGGGAGCTGCCATTGGTTTGACTGAGCTGTTTGTTGAGATGTCTTCTCAGCAAACTAACCTATGTAACCTATGATATTTGCATTAATAACACTGAATCACAGAGGATTGTGACATTTCCATTGTAGCAACTGCACTTGTCGCCATTCACTATCTCCTCCCACCTGTAGAAACAGTTCAGCAGAAATATACATGGCAGCTCCCATTGCAACAAAAAATATTATAATAGATGATAAATTAAAGGTTGTATTATTTTTTGCTTTAATTTTGATTCTTCAAAATAATTTCTTTTAAATATGGGACTACAAAGGTCCTTACATTATTCATTAAGTTTAATAATGAACTCTTTGAAAACTAAAACACTACAATCTTTGAAAAGTGAATATTCTAAGTTAAAGGGACACTGTAGATGTTTATTTAAAATATACTCTTCTGAAGAATTGTATTTTGGTTAAGTTGCTTTTAGAATGGGAATATGGCAGCTAAAACTGCCAGGGCTATGCTTATTTGTTTACAGGTACACATCCTATTGACAAAGCAGGCAACAAGATCAGCTTAGAAAAGATAATGGATGTCAATAATTGCAACGAAAAGTTTAAAATGTGATCGCTGTGTTTATATTTTAACATTCAAAAAATGTTATCACGTTTAGTTCAAAAAAATTACATATAGAAAATATTAACCACTGATTTTTTTTTATTTTATTAATATTGAAGAAGTTGCAGATATCTTATGTCGTTGCACACGCAGCTTGCACATTTTTATTGGAAGTCTTCAAGAATTCAACTGTTATTATGTGTAACATCTGGTTACCAGTGTAATGTAGAAATGATGTAGCGAGATTGTGTACAGTTGACCATTGCTTGGAATTCAAGTTATTTTGCAGGCTGAGATATCATGTAATTACTTCTGAATGCGAAGAGCAGAGATGAGATTTAGTCACTTATTATTCCGTCATTGGGCCGGCCTGACCTGGCCCAATCTAAGCCCTTAGAGTCCTATAATAAAGAAAATGAATTGCAGGCATGTCAGGGTGGCCTGACGTTTTATATTATTTAGGACTCATAAAAGTAAGACGCTGGAGTCAAGCCAACGTAACAAAATAGGAAAGTAAGGTACTAGCAATTTAGTAGAGAAAAAGTGGATTTTCTATTAAATAAACCAGGTTGCATTGATTCTAATTCCTTCATTTAATTCCAGATACAGTATATAAATAATTTAAATGAACCTGGAATGGGTTTTTCTTTGTTCCTTTTGAAAAAAAATGTATTTGCACAATGTGTTTTCTGTTCTTTTTAACAAAGGTAAATGTGCTGAATTGTGCTATTGTCTGCCAATAGCAGTAGGTTATATATATATATATATATATATATATATCGTATATACTCGAGTATAAGCCGACCCAAGTATAAGCCGAGGCACCCATTTTACCACAAAATACTGGGTACAATGAGTGACTCGAGTATAAGCCCAGGGTGGGAAATGTGCTGCCCCCTGTGTCCCTCTTGTGCCCTCTGTGTCCCCCTCTCTCTCTGTGTCTCTTCTCCCCTCTCCCTTCCCTGTGTCTCTTCTCCACTCTCCCTTCCCTGTGTCTCTTCCAACCTCTCCCTTCCCTGTGTCTCCTCCCCCCTCCCTTATCACCCTTCTCAACCCCACTCCTAATCCTGCCTCCTCATCCTCTACCTCCCTCCTCATCCTCAACCTCCCTCCTCATCCTCAACCTCCCTCCTCATCCTCCCTCCTAAACGTCAACCCCAACCCACCTCCTTAACATCAACCCCCCTCAACCTCCCTCAACCTCCTATAACCTCCCTCAACCCCAACCCCCATCCTCCACCTAAACCCCCCTCAACCCCCCTCCTCCACCTAAACCCCCCTAAATACCTCCCCCCTCTCCCCCCTCTCCCCTCACTTACCTGCTTGTGCTCCGACCTCCGCTCCTTGACCCGGCGCCGGCGCACATGTGATGTCACATGCGCGCCGCTTCATTAGCATATACCGGGTGCACCCGGTATATGCTAATGACGCGGCGCACATGTGACGTCACATGTGCGCCGGCGAGGGCCAAGGAGCGGAGGCCGGAACTCAAGCAGGTAAGTGAGGGGAGAGGGGGGAGGTATTTAGGGGGGTTTATGCTGAGGAGGGGGGTTTAGGTTGAGGAGGGGGGAGGGAAAGAGACACGGGGGGATTAGAGACACACGGGGGGGTTAGAGACACACGGAGGGGTTAGAGACACACCGGGGGGTTAAAGAGACACGTGGGGGAGAGAGTGACTCGAGTATAAGCCGAGGGGGCCCTTTTTTGCCTTAAAAAAAGGGCTGAAAAACTTGGCTTATACTCGAGTATATACGGTATATATATATATATATATATATATATATATATATATATGTTTATCAGGCAGTATGATCTACATATTACCAATGCTTGTGCATGTTTTAAAAATATTTAAAATTATAAAAAAAAAAAAAATGTTGATGCCTCACTGGCCCTGGAAGCATCCACAATACTTTGTTAGAAGTTCTGCGTGGGAGAGGCTTATACATTTCTGGAGAGTAATGCTTGCATTTACTGTTGCAAGCTATATGCTTCTGGGTCTGAGAGGGGAAGCGATGTGAGGCCATGTTGAGTTAAATCCAGTTATCTATAAAGACTTCTGGCCTATCTTTGTTTCCTTCTCCTACACCTTCTCCCTTTGCTGATAGAAAAATAAACACGCCATCAAGGCCGGATCTAACTTTTTGGAGCCCCTAGGCAGTGAAGTGGAGGAGCCCCTGTGAGTGAGTATGCAAGGTATGCGCTGACCCATTTTTGTCTTTTCTGTGCGTGTTAATTCCTTTTCCTGTTATCATTATCTTATTCTAGGTGATTACCCCCTAGAAGTTAGTCAATGAACTGCAGCATCTCATTTTTTTTAAGCCAGGTAAAACAATTTTAAAAAGTGGCACCACTTACAGGGAAGCGCCTTTGGGCGGCTGCCTAGTTGGTCTAATGGGTAATCCGTCCATGCACGCCATCATGAATCAGCTCTCAAAAAAGTAATCCAACAAACACAAATTGAATTTCTCTACTCTACTACATAAACAGTCATCAAAAATTCATATCCATATTGTTAGTGTTTTATATTCTTCTAAATGTTTTCCTGCAAGATAAATAAATCATATTATGTTAAGAAAATAAACACTAAAGCACTGCACAAATAGGCAAAAAGCAATGTGATGGTTCATTGTGGCCTGACCAGTGAAGATACTTGCGGGGAAGTGTAACCTAGAACTCAAAGTCATCCTCTTATCTGTGTTTGCTTATAGTGTTTTACATTCAAAACAATAATAATAAACACACAATCTTCTCACTATACACACAACTCCAAGGTTTCCCTTTACTCTCACTTTAATGCAATGCCATTTGCATGGTTTAATCTAGCAATACTCCATGACCCCAGCAAGATCCATTAGCTCGTGAAATAACGACTGACACCAATTTTGGGAGTAACATGGGCCACGGCTTTATTAACCAATGGATTAATATAATCCATACCTTCAACATAATTACCGTAATTAACATACATTCCTTAATTAACATAATGGAGGAGGAGCCAGGACAGTAACCTCAGGCCCTGGGCCCGCGCTAGGGCCACACAGTGATTTTCCAAGCACGCCCATGAGGCAGGGCAATGCCCACTTAAGCCAGTGGGCCAGGCAACTCACCTCCCGCTGTGAGACACCAACATCAAACAAAACAAGAAAGCAAATGTTGATATAAAGTGCCACATTACACACTTCCTACTCAGTTCTACTTGTATAACACAAGGAAAATATAACTATATATATATTTTATTTTTTATAGACCAACCCAACTTTCTTAACTTACTTGGGGCGGGGAGGGAGGGAAAATCCCTGCAATGGCCGTCGCAGAGTGAAAGAGGAAGCCTGCGAAACGGGGGGGAAGTCCCTCCTCCACTCTCCCGGCCAATCAGGAGCGCCCCAGGCTCCGCTGGGTCACGCTGCGTTGCGTCAGACCCAGTGCCTGGGGCTGCCTCCGCACCGGACAAGAGTAGCCGGGTGTACATTGCTTATGTTAACAACAATCTATGCAGTTATATTCCAATTACATAGAAATAGAGTATAATAGCAGTAAAACAGTCAAACTTCCTGCTTAAGTCAATCTAGAATCAAGAAATTATCAGTAAGCTGATCATCAGTAACCTACTCCAGTATCTCTGTCATGAAAACCAAGTGGATCAGCATGGTGTGTTACAGTCCATGAGGTCATGGAGAGTCGTACGACGCAAACACACAATGCTATTGAGCAATTCTTCTGGATTCTTCTGGATTCTTCCCTAACGCTTCATCCAGGACCCGTACCCATAAAACTCCATTCATTTCCTCACTGAAATCTCCAGTACCTGGGATCCCTACAGCTGCGGATATCTCCGATGACAAAGCTGATGACCCCAAACAACTACCACACTTTGAAGGATTTGATGAATAAAATGTTAATTTGAATGCCTTTTTGTATACATTTTATTCTTTACAATATTTGTTTGTTGTGTACTACTACAGGTATATGTACAGGTGATGAGCGGCCCCATGCTTATCAACCAAGACGTAGGAATGGAAGTCGCCAGTTAAGTGAGCCATACCTTTATTGCTAAACTACGAGGCCAAGCAACAACATCAGAACTTATGTTTACACATTAACTTCTTTGGTTAGTAAGATTGTGGATTATTGTACACAGATATGACAGATGGATAGAAGCCAGCACTCACCTGTATACAGTATGTGGTTGTAGCCCCAAGATCACCAATCAATTCTCCGCCCCACCTGTAATCGGCATTATGGCTTCTGGTCTAGCGAGGACACCTTATTAATCTTTTGATATAGAACTCACATAGTTGCTTCACTTGCCTTTAAAAGAGCTGGCTCTAAACAAATCTAAATTCAATTTTAGGATTAAATGAACAAAGTAAATCATATCCAATATACTGTAAATACAGCTTTGCAGCACTGTCAGGAAAGCACACTCATGTCCAGTGCCTTTATTATCCTACAAAACCTAATTTTGATGTTCCTCTAAGCTGATATAAAAATTGGTCTTCTTCACTTAATTCTAGAGTAATGAATGTGCCTAGTGTGCTGCAGTCCATAGGGTCATGGAGAGTCGGACACAACAGAACAACTAAACAACAACAACAATGAGAAATGTCCAGACGTGGGATCTCCGTATTATGCAGGACAGAGTGATATCAGGATGTAATTGGAGAAAAAATTAGGCACAATACTTCATGAATCTCCTTATGTCCTACATCCAAAATCCCTCCTCCTCCCTTATACTGACCCCTCTCACCAATCCTTGGTGTTATGTTAGACCCTTTCTCAGATATCACATCCCCTCAGTCACCTACAGTCACATTGTTCCCGTTGCGCGTTCACCAACACCACAGAGATTTACGCCCTCTACTCGCGTTACTAGATCAAACCTCTAAGATGGGACACAAATCAAATCCGACCAGACCAGACCAATCCTTGGTGTTATGTTAGACCCTTTCTCAGATATCACATCCCTTCAGTCACCTGCAGTCACATTGTTCCAGTTGCGCGTTCACCAACACCACAGAGATTTACGTCCTCTACTTGCGTTACCAGATCAAACCTCTAAGATGGGACACAAATCAGATCCGACCAGACCAGACCAATCCTTGGTGTTATGTTAGACCCTTTCTCAGATATCACATCCCCTCAGTCACCTGCAGTCACATTGTTCCCGTTGCGCGTTCACCAACACCACAGAGATTTACGCCCTCTACTCGTGTTACCAGATCAAACCTCTGAGATGGGAGACAAACCAGATCGAAAAAATGTTCTACAACATCCACCCTCCCAATGTTTTATTCTTTATTCCTGATTCATTTCCTAATATTTGTTGCCTGGACTATTTTATCGCCAAAGCAGCCCAATCCAACAAATTCAAAATACCTCTCTCTGAATCATATTAAATCATCACCACACCACATGTATGTCAATCTCCTTGCCCAACATGAGTGGCTTCCCATCTACCACCACTGCATTTTCAAACCTCTACATCTTATCAACATGACTTTGCTCAACTATTTATTTTTCATCGCCCCTTATGATCCAAGTCATGGTCTCAACCACATATTCTTCTACATACTCATGGTCCCTACCACCAAACCCTGGCACTACTCAGTATGTCCAATACATCTACTTAATAAATAGCTCTATGCCGCATTCAGATACTAATCAAAAATTCCTTTTTATGCTCTACATTTCAGCTTTACCCAATCATGATGCTTTTGTAACAAAATAAAGCTCTTCAGCAGAAATACCTTATAAATAAATCTAAAAAATAAATGGTCAGTGAAAGCATGTTCCACATAGGTATGACATAGACTTTACCTGAATGTACAGAAGTTACAGTGGTTCTCAGAAATAGAGCTAAACAAGCTTTCCTATAACTTAATAGGGTATTTTAAAGTAAAAATATAAATTATAGTGATAAACATAAAAAATTAAAATAAGAATTATTTTTCCAACAATCAATTGATTGTTTACATCTTAGATCTCACTAATTGTCAATCATGCGTTTTAGAAGAGCATGTTTGGAAAACAAGTCTGATTGGTTGTACAAAGGGAAAATAAAACTGAAGAAAGAAAATACTGTATGATATTATAGACATCTTCAATGGATTTAGAGAATAGAAGACTAATGTTCAAAAATACTACTTTACAGAAAGTTGAGTGAATAAACATTATAGGCTTGGGGAAAGATACCTAAAGGAATTAGAGGGTTATTATTATTGGGTTATTGGACATTATTTATTTTAGGTTGCAGGGAAATGGGCAATCTTGTTGGGCCTGTTGGTTCTATGTTTCTATAATAATACATTGTAAGTTACAAATAAAGACACGTTTTCTTATATGTAGCTATACTATTTTTTTTGTTGAAATGCAGATGAAAAGTTCTATCATAAAGAAAATCAAATAACAACACATATTATTAAGAAAGCAAAATTAAAGGTAACTTAATATACCTATACACATATTTTCACTATCGTGTACGAGGCATGATTACTACTGGTGATAGAGTACAGTACATTTAAATAGAGTTTCTATAACCTACAAGTTTATGAAAACCAGATACAATCAGAGAGGAAAGTGAAGGTTAAAAAAAGCAAAAATAGAAGAAGGGATAGAGAAAATGTGCAGGAGGACAAGGAGTACATAGGGAGTATGGGTAGGAGAAGTATATTAAAGTGGGCCTTTGACAACATGAAATCTAATTACAAAGCCAATAAATCTGTTATCTGTTATTAATTATAATTATAATCACCACTTTCTGTTTCTTTTTTTCTTTTTCTCTATGTATCTCTGTACTGTCCATTTCTTATTTACTATTCTTTTATTGTTCCCTTACCTCCCTAACCACTTTCAGAAAGGTCCCACCTATCTTTCCATCTTATTCCTACTTTTATCTTTATTTTTCCATTCTCTCAACCCATTGTTCAATGTTACCACTCCTTTCCTTTTCCATTATCCACTCTTTATATCCCTCATTGCTTTGCATCCCCACAATTTCTCCAATTTCCATCTCTGTCATTATTCCTAGTAAACTCACTTATACAACCCAGCCCTGGCATTATTGTTCAAATGGTGCAGCAGAGAGATTAAATTCCTCAAATGTTGATAGGATGTGTGGAGAAAATGGTGGGTGAGGAATAGAGAAGGGCATATCTTTTGCAAGACATATGAATGAGATTGGGAGAGACAGCTGTAACCAGGCTTGTAGAGTAGTAGTTGTTGGTAGAGTAGTAGGGTATGGCCTCCATTCCATGGCTCTTGTAAGAACTGAACTCAGTAAGATTTACAAGTTTCTATTTTCCCAAAACCAAAGAATAGCTCTGAACTTAGGTCAGCCTTCCTTTTACAAGAGCGATGAAATAGAGGCCTTGGTTCTTTTCTTATAGGAGCCATGCAATGGAGGCCACATTTTTTTTTCTACGGGCCACATGTAATAGAGGCCTTGGTTATTTTCTAATGGGAGCCATGGAACCAAGGCATCTGTTCTTTTCTTATAGGAGCCATGGAATTGAGGCCTCAGTTATTTTCTTATGAGAGCCGTGGAATGGAGGCCTCGGTTCTTTTCTTACGGGAGCCATGGAATGGAGGCCTTGGTTCTTTTCTAATGGGAGCAATGGAACGGAGGCCTCAGTTTGTTTCTTATGGGAGCCAGGGAATGGAGGCCATGTTTTTTTTCTTACGGGAGCCATGAAATGGAGGCCTTGGTTCTTTTCTAATGGGAGCAATGGATTGGAGGCCATAGTTATTTTCTTATGGGAGCCGTGGAATGGAGGCCTTGGTTCTTTTCTAATGGGAGCAATGGATTGGAGGCCTCAGTTTGTTTCTTATGCAAGCCAGGGAATGGAGGCCACAGTTCTTTTCTAATGGTAGCCATGGAATGGAGGCCTATGCTAGTGCGGCTGCTAAGAAAGTACATGCCATGACGCTATACACTGGCCATCCATGGTTTATATCTAGAGTTGACCTTCTATATATGTAACACATGCAATATCTGAAACCTTCCCCAGGGCACTGAATCGTCTTGGACCACCCCTGATTACACATACATATAAAGCTGAACCTATCCATGTGCAACAATTTATTCTGTAGTAATATTTTCTCAAATACCAGAATCCCAGATGTGGTAGAATCAAAGTCTGTTGTAGAGAGACTCGGAACATTAAGAACTTGTGCTCGTTTGATGATGGAGATAACAGGAAACAGTGGTAATAAAACACAAGCCAGAAAAAGCAAACAAAGAAAAACATGAAAACAAACCTGACATGATTGAGCAAACACAAATCAAGGCTGAAATAAACATAACACGCTCTGACAGCGCAGCAAACAAATGAAGAACACGCCAGATAAAAAGCCAAAAATCTCAATAAAGTTATTGCGCGTAACATTTCCCATCACTAATTCATGGCCTTAAATGAACTAACTGATTAGAGTTGACTTTAAGACTAAACACATAATTACTATTTCATTCCTTCCTTTGATACATCATTTATATTCATACCCAATGGTGGTTTATCTCTCTCCAAGAACATTTTTTTCTTTGCTGTAAAAAAATGTATTTCAACTTAAACAACATTTTTGTAGATCATTTTTTCATAAAATCATTCTAATCAGGGGGTATGATAGTTTCTGAAAAGATATGTGGCTTGGACCCATAATAATTTTCTATTATTTCTAAAAAAATCTACATTTCCATATTCTTATGGGAACACAGAAATCAATGTTTTTGTATATGGCTCTTTGAAAAACTAAACATGATAATTGACTAAATATTTTAGAAAACAAAACAAATAAACGCAAGCTGTACTTTTTAGCTTTTACATGTAATTATTATTTACTGCAGGTTCCATTTTCTTTTCTGAGCAAATTCTGTCTGCTATGTTCTCAGGATGGTGTGTCCGTGTAAACTAACATGTTTTCCATTAGTCCTGTTGAAAGCACAGACAGTTTAGGTGCCACATTCCGGTTGTGCAGATAGATACTTCTTCTGCATTCTATCAGCCCCATTAAATTCGAAGCCCGTAGCGGCATCGCCACACCCGCAAAGACTGCCAGCTTGAAATTCGGCTGCGTTACAAAGCTAATAAATTCAACCATGCCGCGAGTTACGGGACGCAGACGCAAACCCATAAACAATTCTTGCCATGTTGCATGTGGGGTAAATTAGTCAAACCCATAGTTACGGGTTTAGAGCCAATGGCAAATGAGATTGTAATCATTACGTCACTAAAAAATGGAGGTTCCATTTCGAAGCCTTACGGGGTTCAATTACGGATTTCGATCAGACCCACATTCCAGAAATAATGCAATATTAATAAATCACTAAATATGATAATCAAGTCCATGCGAGTTCCATCATATGTATCAACACATTGATTGCCGGGATCGATACAACATGGAAATTAAACATTAAAAGTATTTTATATTTCAGATTTCCGAGCTCTCTACCATGATTACCAAGTGGACCCGCATGGTGTGTTACGGTCCATGAGGTCACGGGGACCTGAACACGACTGAACGACGCAAACAGGATGGTTTGGAGACTGACTTTACTACTGGACCATCATTGTATATGGAGGTGCTCTTTCTGCTCAAAGTGGCTTTCTCAATTTCATAAACGGTGATCTTTAAGTACATAACTGTAAGTTTAGATTTGTTTCAGAATATATGTGCAAAGAGCTTGTTGTACCTCTCAATGTTTGTCCAGCAAAAAAATAATCACTTTTATACTGCACTATTATATACTACAGGACCATCATTAGAAATCTTGGAGCCTATTACATATTACAACCAAGCCACCATACACCCACTTTCCCAAACACACATATACATTTTGGTGATACACTTTTTGTTGTTGTTTAGTCATTCAGTTGTGACTGACTCTTGACCCTATGGACTGCAGCACACTAGGCACATCTGAATGTTTTTGATTCTCCATAAGGTTTTCTTGGCAAAGATACTGGAGTGGGTTGCCGTTTCTTCTCTGGTGCACCTTTCTGCTACGACCCTACACAGCTTCATTGACATACACAAGCCCCATCGCCATGGCAAGGTAGCGATCCAAAAGGGGGTTCATGTTTACACCCTCTCATATACACCTTGATAATTGTGAGGGGCAAAAAGTGTATCGGCAAAGTGTTTGTGTGTGTTTGGGAACTTGTGTGGCCAAACTATTAAGTATGTAACAGGCCCCAAGATATCTGACGACGGCCCTATAGTCAGATATCATCAGGACAGTATACTGTATATCATACACACTCTTGGACACTATTGTTTTTTATAAGATATCCAGCAATCGGTGGAGTCCTACAGCGCAGAACACTATGGGCCATATTCAATTCGAAGCCTGCAACTCGATTGCAGACAGCTGAATGTCTGCCGGTGTGTTACCGGCTCCCGTTGGTCTCCGATTGCGATGCTATTCAATTGTTGAAGGCCACAAATTGCGTACCAAAACCAAAACTGTACCGAACCATGCACTGGGTTGGAGCAATTCAGGGCAGGAACATGATCAATTCAGCAAGCCTATAATCTCCCATTTTGAATCAGCCAATAGGAAATGAGACTGTCAGTATTACGGCAGTAAATTATGGAGGTTACATGTCAATCAATTAGGTTCGGGGGTCCGATATGCGATCAGACTCGCAAACCCGTAAAATAAAGAATTATGGAAATGAATGCCAATACTGTTCTAGTCCATGTGGGTGGCCTGATATGTATTAACTCATTGATTCCCAAGATCAATTTAACCCCAAATTGAAACAGAAAAAATAAATCTGATTTCTTGCCAATTTGCGGGCTTGAGACTGTTGTGGAATTTATTCTAATGTCTGCCATCACTTTCCACATTATTTACAGTGCAGGATTATTTTTTTATTAGTGCTACGAATAGGTGTTTAAACCCTTGCGGGTCCTCTCTAGCACTTGTAGGATCTTCTCCTTCATTTGCCATTTACTGGTGTGAAAACATTTGCGGGCTTGGAGAAATTGAGCAATTGAATAGCGATTTTAGCCTTGCGAAAGTGAAGATCGAAGGCTTCTGGAGGCTGTAACTTACGAGTTTAACCATCACCATTTTTTCAAGCTCGTAATTCGGAATTTGTTCCAAGACCGAAAATGGACGCCAATTGAATAGCAAAATAGCTTGCGACCTCACTTCCGGGCTTCTGGATCTCAATTGAATGTGGATCTATGACAAAATATCTACTGTTAATGCTTCATTGACCTCTGGTAACGTTTTGCAGTCTCCTAGCAGCTATCCTGAAAGCAGAAAAATAACAAATACCGATCTTTCTAAAACATACGTTTTCTCCATGGAACTTCTATGAAACTTCACTGGATTAATATTTCCACTTTACACAGTTAAGTGTGCAGTTATTTAGCACTTGCAAATTGATGATGGATTTTTGTACATTAAATAACTGTTTTATATTCTGTAGTAACTAAGGAAGTATACATCTGAAAACCAAGCGTATTAATAAAAACATATTTTTCAAAAATGGAGCAAATTAAACATATCAACATCAAGCAGTAAAAATAGTGCGTCAATGTTTCCCATGCGCGTTGGTGGAAATTTAGGAAACTGAACCATTTATTACACAAACAAAACAAAATTGTTTTACGTGCATAATTGTGGTGTACACGCAATAGAGCTCATTCTGTGGGAATATAGGGATATTACATTTCAATTAAATGTACTGACAATGTTAAATGTGTGTATTTGCGATAGAAACATAAAACAGAATCAATATCGTTATGTATTATAATTCTTTATACACTTTTAGGCATCACTATTGAAAGAGTACAATAAAAAGATGGAACATCTGACAATGAATGTTAATATATAAATACAAAAGGAATTTAAGTCTGCCTCCACGAACTTACAATCTAGTGGCTCAATTACATGGCTCCTGTAGGAAATCTTGCAAGACAAAAGTTCTCATAAGATGTAACATAGCTATTACTTGCTGCCCGTATCAAACCCTTCCGTGTTATTAGTTACGAGTGCCTGATATGTGTGATGTTCGCCCTGCTTTATGTGCGATTATACGCTATGTGTTCTCGGAAGGCTCTGTGAGTGATACACATCCTCCCACTCAGCCTCCGACAAGAGCAGCTAAATCCCTTATGGTAATAATTATGAGGCACGTTAGGATCTCAGTACCAAAAATAAACAGAGTACATAAGCATTTTACAGGACCTTAACAAAATAAAAAACAGCCCTATACACTTTAAACCCCCAAAGAAGAACAATTTCTATCAGTTACCCCTGCTCCCTACAACAAGAAATACAAAACAACAATAAAACAAATTACAAATACCTGTTCACACAATTAAACACGGACACCCAACTGAGACTAAGTCACACCTGCTTAATGCAGGGCTTCTGAGGTTGATGCTTACTCACCTGCCCTACAAATCAATTTACAATACAATTGTATCACCTAACATTTAATACCATGTACTATGTGAAAAAAACCTATAAAGTGATGTGTTGAAGTACAGTATTCATGTGCAATGATAATAAACTCATTAGTGTGTTGTCAATTACTGTGAGATTCCTAATATCTTAGCACATGGCAGAACACTTAATATTTTGGTGGCAAAAGTCAGTGCAATGTGTGCTGCCAGCAGTCTTATGTATTCAAGTTCACTCAGGTTGAGCCAAGGTGCATGACTACAATGAATATTACAGAGTTACGCACCTGGACTCAGTTAAAGAGAAACCAAACACACAAGCAAAAATATCCTGCAATACTGGACTGTTGGCAGAACTCACAAGACAAACCTGACCACATCAAAATCACCCATCACAAAATAAAGAGGCAGACATTTTTTTAGGGGCTTAAATGGGTGCCTCTCATGGTGAAGCACCCCTGGGCAGCTGCCTAGTTTGCCTAATGGGTAATACGGCCATGTCTGTATCTTTTCTTATCAGGTGACTAGATGTGAAAGGCAGCAGTACACTTTGATTATCTCAACAGTGTGCTGTTCCAAGGCAAGCACATAACTATTATATAAGCCTACATAAATACAATTTATTTGTTACCAAGTCTAGCTCTTCAGAAGAGCATACTTTAGATATTAAGTCCATTTGCCTTTTATAAGAGTCTTTATAGGTCATTTTTGCATGTTTACTTCTAAGCAAAGAATGTAGTATGTTTCTGTGACTTAATGTGTTCTACCCTGATTGGTTTGTGTTTGAAACTATAACTCGTGTTTTAAAATGTGGAAGCAATTTATGGCTGGCAAGGAAAGCTGTATTTGATCTATATATAAGTCCAACATGTGTGCAGAAAACTATAAAAATATACTTTACCTATATCTTAAATCCTGCCAATCAAAAGCAGTCTTTGGGAATAAAAGACTTGCATCCATATTATCACTGAATATTCATAAATAGTAAAATCAAGCAACAAGTGTAAATATATCTTATATTTTTATTATGTACAGAAAGTGCAATGGCTTCCAACAGAAGTGATAAGCACAAATACACTAAATAACTTTAATAAAGCCTAGCTTATGACTAAGCCTCAGAACTAGATAAATATTATATGTCATTATTTTTTCTATCTGAAATTAACAAAAGCAGTTAAATAAAATAAATAAAATGCTTTTAAGATATTCTTTTCCAAAATATGAATTATTTGTTTTTAAGATGTTTATAACTCACCCAAAATCTGTTCAAATGTTTCCTTCTTTTTCTCCAGTTCTCCTTTTTTTTATATTCATTATTTTAATTAAAACTAAATACAAAAAATTAACAATTATGTTGTAAAAAATGTGTTTGTTCTTTTATATAATTTTCATAATAATACCAGTGATAAAAATAAACAATTAAGGGGAAGAAGAGGAATATGGGATAATTTAAGAAACTAATGTTTTTCTTCAAAGTTATTTATATTATTATATTATTAATTAATTTATTTTATCTATTTTCAGTGTCCAAATGTTCCAACAGGATATTCCTTTTTTAAAGTTTATCATGTAAATTGTGTGTATGTATTGTTTTTTTTTTTTATCTCTTCTATTGTGGGTTTATCTGATTTTACATTTTTAGTTATGATAATGCTAGTGCTAAGAATATTTGGTTTATTAGGAGTTGTGTGTTATTTGGCATATTTGATAAAGGTAAGCCTAATAATGCCTCTTCTAGGGATAGGGAATCCAATGATTGTTTCTAATACTCAATATGTTTCTTCCCATAGTTGTGAGGTTTTAGGACATTCCCATGGAGCATATTTTAATGTCCCAGCTACATTTAGTAACTGTATTTTGGCCCGATAAAATGATTATAAATAATAGAGATTTTTTTTTTGCCAGTTTTCCTTTGTTGAAAAAAGTAATTGAAAAAACGGTAGCTCGACTTTCGCGCTCGAGACAAATGCACGCCAACAAATGTGCGTCGACGCATGCATGAACCGACAAAATCACGCCTGACAATAGCGCGCCCAACATCTGCGCGCAGGAGTTAAGGTAAGGACTTAATGGTGGACTTAGGGGTGTTAGGTGTTAGGTTTAGGTGTCTTTGGGTTAAGGTTTAGGGGTCTGAGTATTAGGGTTCGACATGGGGTCTGAGGGGTTAGAGTTAGGCATGGGGTCTGAGTGTTAGGGTTAGGCATGGGGTCTGAGGGTTAGGGTTAGAGGCGTTTTGGCTCTTTTATCCACGCGCATTTGCCACCCACATTTCAACAGTGTGCTACTGTCTGCACGCTTCTATCGGCACAGGATTGTCAGCGTGCATTTGCCCTGTGCCCTAAAGTCAGGGTACCGGGAAAACCAGTGCACTATTTTTAAGTTTCTTCTTTTCTAAGGGGCCACTGTAGTTTAGGAAAAACGTTATATGGTTGTGAAGTATATACCAACTTGAGAGGAAATCTTAATTTTAGCAGACTGAGAATTGCCCTTTGGAATTTCTCAACAGCTCCTGTTTATTTGGCGCTTGAATGGATTTCCTCTAGTAACTTTTTATCTATTAAAGAAATATTAGAGGGAGGTCTGTGTTTTTAATGGATGGTTCAGATAAGTATTAAAATTTGACAATGTCCCACCTCCACCGCATATACAAAGCAAATAGTGAGCTTGGAAATCCTGCTTGTGCTGCGGCGCACTCACTCTACTCATGTCTTGATCAGCCAGGTTCCATGCCCCTTAAAAACTACTAAAATTAAGATTTTCTATAAAAATGATTGGCTTACACCATAGCTTCTATTGTTAGTTTGTTACATATTAAACAAACATGAAGATTTTCCTAAACTACATAGATTGTTTTAGGCTATTACAACCCCATTCTCCCCAACACACACATCGTTTGTTTGTTCTCCTATCATTCACTTTGTCCACACCCATTATTTTTGCTGAGTGACCCAAAAAGTGTTTAATTTAATGGCGATCCTTTTGAATGTTTGGGGACCATTCATCACTCAGAATAGGAGGTATCTAATAAACATGTAGCAAATCAGGGCGTAGCCACACACAACATGCTCTTCACACCCATCACCATAATAATTGTACTTGGCTAGAAGCTTCTAATGCTCTAAACCATTACATGAAGACATGATACGCCATATTGGGCAATTTAGTGGTTTACCAGTAGGGTATCTATCTATCTATCTATCTTGCCTTTATGATTACCTTGGGCTTATGATTGTATTTTTCCATTATTCCGTTTGCAATAAATAATGTTGCTTTAAATCAAAATCATGCAATTATTAACTGTTTAGTAATAATTTATTTATCAGAACTACGACAAGTTTCTGTAGTGCTTACAACAACATTTCCTTACTTTAATATGTTTGCATTATCCGTGCAAGTCACAATCTGCAATAGTTCAAGTTGTATTTGTGAGCTCCATGGAAATTCCAAGATACAATCTTGACTCACTTAAATTACTGTACAATTTAAATCAATTGAATTGGATGCAGATTGTGGAATGTGCGGAGCTTGAATTCACATTCCAAGAAATGGTGTAGCTTTATTTGCATATGTCTCTCTAAAAATATATCAGAACTAAAATAGAAGCTGCGTCATAGCCATTTGTAACACAGGAGGTCTTGGATCAGTAATACAAACAGAAAGAAGTGGGAGCGCATGGAAACTCCCATGTTTAAGGCTCAATGGACCATTTTAAAAATACACAAATACAAAGTGCCACTCATGAGATTTATGAGCTATAAAGGTCTAATTCTAGGACTACACAAATGTTTATTTTTGGTATGTCGACATTCAAGAGATAGATTATTTGTGTGACTAGGTGACAGCGTGGTTAACATCCATCGATGGACATGAAATAAAGTTCAATGCTATTGTTGGTAGCAAATAATCAAATGAAACATGACATATCAAAATATGTCTGATAGAAGGCGATGGATATATTCTTGTTAGGTTAGCCTACAATATTGATAATGTAATGTGTAACTTTGTTCAAGTTATTGATGGGATGAATATTTGTGTTCTCTTATAGCGCTCAACAGAGAAGGTGCATGACAGGAATCAATATTGCTGGGAGAAATATCAACAACGTCATATATACATGGATGATACTACTCTAATGGCTGAAAGTAAGAAGGAACTAAAGGACCTATTGATTGGGGTGAAAAAATTGAGTGCAAAAGCTGGCCTGCTGCTCAACATTCGAAAGATAAGGATAATGGCAAACAGCCATCTAATTTCCTGAAAAACAAATGGGGAAGATGTGGAGGCAGTGACAGATTTTATTTTCCTGGTCTCCAAAATCTGTGCAGATGGTGACTACAGCCATGAAATAAAAGATGTGTGCTTCTGTGGAGGAAAGCTATGGCAAGTATGGACAATCTATTAAAAAGTAAATATATTACACTATCAACAAACATCTGCATAGTCAGAACTATGGTATTCCCAGTAGTAACATACAGATGTGAGAGCTGGACCATAAAGAAGACTGAGTGGAGTAGAATTGATGCCTTTGATTTGTGGTGGTGGTGGAGAGTCCCTTGAACTGCAAGAAGATCCAATAAATCAATGCTACAGGAAACCAAATTAAACTGTTCACTGGATAGTATGATCATGAGGTTAAAGCTCAAATATTTTGACCATATCATGAGAAGACAGGATTCCCTAGGGAGGACTATGATGCTGGAAAAGAATAAAGTCAAGAGAAGAAGGGAATGGCAGAAGCAGAGATGGATAGATGGGGTCATTGAAGCAATGAATATAAGCTTGAAGAAACTCAGAGGGGCAGTGCCTGACAGATGTGCCTGGCATGTTGCGGTTCATGGAGTCATGGAGCGTCAGGCATGACTGAATGACTTAACAACAAATCAGAGCTCTTGATAATTTATTGATTGAAATGCTAAAATTCAGTTTCATTAGCTCCTCCCCTATTTCCCTTGAGATCTTTAGGGATTATTCTCTTCTTTAATAAAGTACCTCCCAACTGTCGCTCTTTTGGTGGGACAGACCCTTTTTATGGGAAGTCCCTATTAACCTCCCATTTGCACCTCTTCAAAAGAAAAATCCCACATTTAGCAACAAAATATTATTTTCCAGTTCTGGACATATCCCACTTTTTCCACTTCCTCCTGTTGTTTTCTCTCAAAGTCCAGGAGAAAGATCTGGAACATTGGTTGTATAAAGCAGTGTGCAATTATTAAGCGTGTGTATCTCTTTAACTTTATTTGACACATTCTACAGAATGACAGTGATATGACATAACAGTAAGTCATTTGTCAAGCAAATAAGTTAAGATACTAGATAGAGTAGGGGTCACCACCCATCACCACATTGAGCAGAATTGCTGTGCAAGAAGAGAAGGCTGTCTGGAGATTACGAGACCAAGGACCTCCTGTAGGAAGAATACAGTTCTGCAATAGACCATACCCTAAATATGGCACTACCTGGTTTTAATACCATTCACATACTTCCGAACTTTATTCGCCATATATTATCATAAATAGAGTTTTGGTGATTTCTTTATTCTCTATAATACTGGCCGGTTATGAGAGGTTCATGTGAGGGGTGCAAAGAAGATGGGTTCTCTAACTTTTGTGAGACTGACAGCCCTATTAAGTTCCTTGAATGTTGAAAACCGTAGCCCGTAACGTAGCCCGCAGGCCTTGCGGCTATTAAATTGGCCCTGTAAAGCAACCTGCCAATGACTTGCGGGGTAAGGGCGAAAAAAAGCTATGGGGCGTGGAAATTTGAACGACTCGCCCGCTAATCCTTTCATCTCTCAAGCCCGTAACTGTTACGTTCCAATCACGCTATTAAATTGCAACAAATTGACTGGCGTTTAAGCCTGGAACCCGCATATGTAGCCAAGAAGCCAACGTGTACCAGAAAGGACACGCAAGGGGGTTAAAATCCTATCCGTAGCACTGTAAATGCAAATAAACACACACTACTGTACTTATAATAAAAGGGAGAGTGATTTTAGATATTAAAATTAATAGCACAACATTCTCAAGCTCGCAAATCTGCAATATAAAATACTTTATTATCAGTTTAATTTCCTTGTTATATCTATCCCGGCAATTAATGAGTTAATACATATAATGGAACTTACATGTATTTGATTATCATATTTACAGATTTATAAATATTGCATTATTTTTGGAATGTGGGAATGTGGGTCTGACCGAAATTCATAATTGAAGCCCGTAAGGCTTTGAAATCTGACCTCCATTTTTTAATGACGTAATGATGAGGATCTCTGTTGCCTGATTATACTTAGTTTTAACAATCCCACTTAAAACTATTTTTGGCACCCTTTAATAGCAACTATTTTAAATTAAAGCTGTGGTTATTTTTTCCATATGGCCTTTTTAATAACTAAACTTGATAATGTTTTATGAAACATTAGACGAATGTCTTTTGCACTGTGGGCTACCATAGTTTCTGCTACTTTCTAGGGGAGTCCTTGTAAACTATCAAGATCTCCATTATTCCTATTGAAGAAATAGCAGCTTTAGTTGCAACATCCCTATTGTGAAGATAGAGGCTTGCTTTTCCAAATATATCTTTAGTTGATTAGCAGAAACCAAAATGGTAAATTCCATTGCAGCACTCCATATAAAATGTAAAACATTTTTTTTTTTTACTTTCTTAAACATTTACAGCCTTATTAAATTGTGATTCGGCAAATTTAAAAGTGCAAGCACAGATCTTTTTTTTTTACAGAAGTTTTTAGTTAGTGATCTTCTATCCAAAAGCAAGGTCTTCACTAAGTAAAAACTTCTGTAAAAAAAATATGCTGTGTGCTTATATAGAGCCCTTTTAAATTTGCTGAATCGCAATTTAATAAGGCTGTTATTACTATTTTCAAGTGTGGTTCTTCAAAAGTGTAGTCTTTTTAATTCTGACATCTCAAGTAATCACTGTATCAGTTATCCTATCTTTATTTGGTGGAAGTCCCCTATTCACATAGCAAACCAAAGACATGGGGCCTCATTCAATTGCGATTTGGCCAATTGAATAGGGCTCTAAATAAGCACATAACATATATTTCTTAAAGAAGTTTTTAGTTAGTAAACATCTATTCAAAAGCAAGGTTTTCACTAACTGAAAATGTATTTAAAAAAAATATGCTATGTGCTTATTTAGAACCCTATTCAATTGGCCAAATCGCAATTGAATGAGGGCCATGTAGTTTTAGTAACTAGCTGTCAGCCTTATTAAATTGCAATTCTGCCAATTGAATATGGCTCTATATAAGCACATAGCATATTTTTTTACAGATGTTTTTAGTTAGTGAAGACCTTGCTGTTGGATAAAAGTTCACTAACTAAAAACTTCTGTTAAAAAAATGCTATGTTCTTAAATAGAACCCTATTCAATTGGCCGAATTGCAATTTAATAAGGCTGTGTATTTCTATTTTGCATTCAAGTCACTATAACATCCCCAGAACATATATTATATCTACAGCACTAGGTCAGTAGGAAAACATAGAAGCATACAATTGATTACACAACCAAAAAAGCACATCTAGTCTGCCCATCCTATCTTCCTAAAACCTTGGCTTTATTAAACCTCAGGATAAACCTTAGCTTTATTAAACCGTGGCTTTATTAAACCTTGGCTTTATTAAACCTCGGGATACACCTTAGCTTTATTAAACCTAGGCTTTATTAAACCTTGGCTTTATTAAACCTCGGGATAAACCTTAGCTTTATTAAACCTTGGCTTTAATAAACCTTAGCTTTATTAAATCTTGGCTTTATTAAACCTTGGCTTTATTAAACCTTGGGATAAACCTTAGCTTTATTAAACCTTGGCTTTATTAAACCTTGGCTTTATTAAACCTCAGGCTAAACCTTAGCTTTATTAAACCTTGGCTTTATTAAACCTTGGCTTTATTAAACCTCGGGAAAAACCTTAGCTTTATTAAACCTTGGCTTTATTAAACCTTGGCTTTATTAAACCTCGGGATAAACCTTAGCTTTATTAAACCTTGGCTTTATTAAACCTTGGCTTTATTAAAACACGGGATAAACCTTATCTTTATTAAACCTTGGCTTAATTAAACCTTGGCTTTTATTAAACCTCTGGATAAACCTTAGCTTTATTAAACCTTGGCTTTATTAAACCTTGGCTTTATTAAGCCTCGGGATAAACCTTAGCTTTATTAAACCATGGCTTTAATAAACCTTAGCTTTATTAAACCTTGGCTTTATTAAACCTTGGTTTTATTAAAACACGGGATAAACCTTAGCTTTATTAAACCTTGGCTTTATTAAACCTTGGCTTTATTAAAACACGGGATAAACCTTATCTTTATTAAACCTTGGCTTAATTAAACCTTGGCTTTTATTAAACCTCTGGATAAACCTTAGCTTTATTAAACCTTGGCTTTATTAAACCTTGGCTTTATTAAGCCTCGGGATAAACCTTAGCTTTATTAAACCTTGGCTTTAATAAACCTTAGCTTTATTAAACCTTGGCTTTATTAAACCTTGGCTTTATTAAAACACGGGATAAACCTTAGCTTTATTAAACCTTGGCTTTATTAAACCTTGGCTTTATTAAACATTGGGATAAACCTTAGCTTTATTAAACCTTGGCTTTATTAAACCTCGGGATAAACCTTGGCTTTATTAAACCTTGGCTTTATTAAACCTCGGGATAGTCTTATGTCTAACCAAGGTATGCTTAAATTCCTTATCTGTGTTTGACCCTACCACTTACACTGGAAGAATGTTCCATTACCTACTATTATTTCTCCAGAATGCTGGCACCACTAAATCTTCTATCTTTCTTTGGGGACTATATATTAAAAAACATTTTGAGTCCACTGTGCTTTATAAAAAAATCAACAAAGCCATAAATGTTTGGATGTTATGAGCTACATTTCTCGGAGCATCTTTTCCCTGCTTGATAAAATATTCAATCAGTAAATGTGACGCATTGGTCCCTTGGTAGAACGCCGCACCTCACGTACCCTCCATGGGAGATAAGTCCTGTTTGTACAGCTGCTAGACAGATCACAGGGCTCTCTACACGTGCTTAGTATCTCCAAATACCAGTGGCAACAAGCCTCTCTCCACCTTCTGTTCCCCCGCACACGCACATGTACTGGAGCAATCCATCTGCTTACTCATGTCAAGCAATTCCAACAAGGGCGTGGGCCGAACGTGTTGTATTTTAAGATGAAATATTATCAAGAGGATGTTTGTTTTTTCCCTCATATGATTTCTGAGTATTTTCTCTGCACGTTTTTTGGCCTTGGTCAAGCTCACATTATGATTTGGAGAACATCCATTTTTCGCAGTGACAGCCACCATCTGTCCAGTCCATTCCGAGAAAGTGTTTCATTGCCATGACTTGTTGTGTGGTACAAAGATCCCGAGAGAGGATTATGTATGAAGATCAGGTATTCAGAGTGAGATTTTATTTGGTCATTTCTTCATTATTATAATCAGGAATTGGTATTTCAAGAGATAAAAAGTACCAAGACAAATAGACAAAGTACAGATCCCAATTGTTGTTATAAATAAAAGAAAATGTATTCCTGTTTTGAAGAACTTGATTTGATAATGAGCAAACATTTTAGAAAAAATAAATGAATTCAGCCTTTTATTTAGTATTTCTATTCCAAGATCCAATAACTTACCAAAACCTGCCAATTGCATCTGCAAAACATCTCCAGAATCCATCCTTTTCTCACACAAGAAACCATTAAAAGACCAATTCACTAATTTATTTTGTCCGTTGTTGAATATTGTAACTCACCCCTAAATGGCCTTCCATTTTCTACACTCTGTCCACTACAATCCATCATAAATGTCTCTGCTAGGCACATGTATCTCATCATTTGTTTCTCATCTGTTGCTCCACAGTTCCAATTCCTTCATAGACTTGCTATAGCTACTAGAAGTTCAAAATAATGACCCTCACCTCAAAACAACAATGCACCCTCCTTTCTACCAATGACATCTCTTTACCCCCTACCTTCTCATACTCTGTTCTCCAATACAGCTCTTGTACATGGGTGTAGGAACTGGGGCGGATGGGGGGGAACAAATCCCCCCAGATTTTTCTATGTTTGTATGTATATATCATACTCATCTGCTACACAGCCTTCATAGTATTGGCATCTGGGATAAAGTTCTATCTTGGCTCCCTCTTACCACACTAACCAGTCTTCCTCCAACACCAGTTTCGTCCCAATCAATCTCTCTGTTGGTGTGCCTTAGGGTTCTGTCTTGGGCCCACTTCTCTTTTCTATCTACACTTAGTGTTGTCCCTTGTCCCTTAATGAACATTCTTTGGTTTCAAATAAAATGTCTGATGACACACCACTCTACTTTTCTGCCACCTGACCTCACACCTTTAAGAGAATGCAAGAGGTGATAGAGTGCCTTAATACAACGGGAACCTGGATAGCCCTCTGCATGGCAAAAAGTGGTCTTTTGATATTTCCTCCAATACCGGTCTCTAACTTGCGTAACTAGTAAAAGGAGGGGTCTGGTCCAAAAAAAAATGTTGGGCCCCTGGGTGAGCAATTTTTTTTGTTCACCACCATATATTAATTTTTCATAGTATAGGACAACCCAGTCTTCCCACCTTGGCTCATGCCTGCAAAGCACTCTTGGCGCCCTCAGACTCACCAAGGCCCTTGGGCTTCTAAGGATAACCTGGGGAATTTGTTGCCTGTTCTTCTTTGCCCTGTCTATGTGTCTTATTGCCTCTCATGGGAAGGGACATAATGATTATGAGGGGGCCCTGTGGCCATGGGCTGGGGTTGGGTGGCCTACACTACAAAAACAAAAATGGTAATACAGTTGGTGGCAGCGATGGGCCCCGTAGAAGTGTGGACACATTTCTCCTCTCATGTCCAATCTGTTTGTCTAAGTAATTTGTTGATGTATTATAAATAAAATATTATAATAATGATTAGATTAATAAAAATACCGTTAATATGAATTTATTGATCTGATAGTTTAACAGGTCTGTTTCTTTCTGCTTAAAAGTAAAAAGTAGCTATTAACAAACATACATGTTAACAGAGCTTTATAACTAACATTCAAAGAAAAATGTTAAAAGTAATATATTTAATCAGTCACTATCACATATATAGTTGCGAGCAGGCGGGTTGTTGCTAACGCTGCGGGCTCGTGAAGCGAGGGCTGCAGTTGCTGGCACAAACAACCAAGACCCTCGCAATGAGTACCAAAGGTGCTCAGCTCGAGGCTCACAATGAACGCCGAAGCCTCTTGAAACACCAACAAAATTAATGTCACACACAAACAACATTACCTACCTTACAATCTTATTCCCGTCATTTTTTGACGGGCAAGTCGCTAGTACAATAAGAATAGACAGTATATTTGCCTCATTTCTGTATCTACACAGTAGGTAAACCAATTTGTTCAAGTTCAATTTAGTACTTAATAGCTATAAAACTTAAAGGACCACTGAAATAATCCAAACTGCTTATCAGATACAGATAGAGTAGTGAAAATAAAGTAAAAATTCACTCATCTATCTGTATTTATATGGACTTCTAATGCTCCTTATATCCATCCTCCAGTGTCCTGCATTAGTAACGAGCAAGGAATATGGTACTATATGGTACTATATGGCCATTACCAGTTAGTCCCTCCAATCACAAGTGGTGATGTTCCTGCTGTAGGCGGTTCTAGACTCTCATTCCCCAGACTGATTGGACGAGGCAGAATACTTTAACTGATGTGTCCTGCTTACAGGCCCATAGACTCATCTGTAAATCTTTCTGCCTGTGCCCAACACAGCTTTTGCTACAGATAATAAGGAAAAGTGACATTTATTGAACAAAATAAAATATTTGCATGTGCATTTACATAGGATTATGTATTTATGGCCATATGTGGACTCAGAGATTTAGATAAAGTTTTGTTGGATACAGGTAGATCTAGAAGAAAAAAAATCAAAATAGGACAGTTGAGAGGTTATGGGTAGGGGACAACTATCCATGCTAGAAGTCCAGTTCTGGATTATTCATTTGTCATCTACTTTCTGATGAAGCAGGACATACGCACACATATACATAAACATATACCTTCTATATATATATATGGATCTCATTCACAGAATATACATCTATCTATCTATCTGTCTATCCAATGGGGGAGCAACAGCCTCTGGGCTGCCCATTGCAATTTTTTGTTGGGTAGCTCCCCAGTCCCTCCCCTGACGCCACCCCCTCCTGGCGCCAGCCTCAGCCCAGCTCATGCCCTGCTGGGATTAAGTCTTACCCACAAAAGGATCCCCCTCTTCTTAACTTGATCCACAGGACTTCCTTTTGGTGCCCCTTTGCGCACCACTGCTTGCACATCTTTTTTTTGAGGCAAGCAGTCTCATGGAGTCGTTTGGGATTCCCTGCCCCACAAATAGACACGCAGACAGGGGAGCACAGGAGAGGAAGTCCTGCGGATCAACTTAAGAAGAGGTGGGGTCCTGGAGTGGGTGAGGGTTAGGGGCCCAGGAAAAAAAACAACAAGGTGATATAAAAAAAAACTAGATTAGATTGCGCTAATTTATCATCTATCTATCTATCTATCTATCTATCTATCTATCTGTCTGTCTGTCTATCTATCTATCTATCTATCTATCTATCTATCTATCTATCTATCTATCTATCTATCTATCTATCTATCTATATGTCTGTCTATCTATCTATCTATCTATCTATCTATCTATCTATCTATCTATCTATCTATCTATCTATTTATATGTCTGTCTATCTATCTATCTATCTATCTATCTATCTGTCTGTCTGTCTGTCTGTCTGTCTGTCTATCTATCTATTTATCTATGTATCTGTCTGTCTAAATGATACCCATGGCCAATTCCCACCAAATGGATGGTTTCCTTAATGAGCTTTTGAAGCTGAGCGAGGCTACATTTCCTATGAGAATTAATGTCTAGTGATATAACACCGCTAAGAACTTACTAAAGAAATATTTCCAAATAAGCAACATAAAGCTCCCAATATGAAAAATAACACTTAGTGGGATTGTTTTTTTTACCAGATTTATTATGATAGAGGTCTTTGTTTTTAAGTAATAGTTTAATAAATTTGTTCTTTGCTCTTTTAAGTCATCGTTAAACTTTCTCTCAGTCGTCCATTCAACCCAGTATTTTCACCATTATTCCCAAACAGTTTTTTTGGTAATTATTTCTAATTAGAATTATTATTATTACACTTTATTTGTAAAGTGCCAGCAAAATAGAATAGAGTACGGTGGGTACAATTAACAAATTACAAAGGCAATACAAATATGAAAAAATGGGTCTGCAGAAAGCTTGGTGCAACAAAAGAGAAGTCCCTAATCTGAGGAGCTTACAATCTACATGGTAAGGTTTCATTTTTTTTTCTCTACAAAAGAATACAATATATAAGTGTATAAAGTATTTACGGTATATTGATTTCATCATTTATGTCTATATATTTTTTAAATAATAAAGTTAGATTTTTTTTGATTCTCTTGTTTTCTTTAATTGTTGTTACATACTCAGTAGAGTCTTACGGGGGGGGGGGGGGGGGGGCACTACTACTTGGGTCCGATACAGGGATCAAGTGGTTATTCTTGCTCTTTGTCATATAATATATAAGTATATGCTGTTCCATATTTTTGTAACTACTATAGAGCTATATTATTATTTATTCCATTTAAGGTCTATGTTGATGTGTGCACACCCTCTACTCAGGGGGCCGATTGCAGTCAGGACCGGACTGCATGCCATGGACACAAACTCACCATTGCGGGCAGGAAGGGATTTATTTATTGGGAATGGTAGAGCATGAGAGTAGTTGGGCACTTTCCCATTCCCATAGTGGGGTATAAATAGCAAGGTCATGTGATCTTCCACATCACCAGTAGTCGACATTTGCCCCACTATCATGCTCTGTTTGTTTCTGATAAATTGCCACTAGAATTAGTTGGATGTTTTTTTTATTTATCCAGTTAATGTTATTGTGTTATTTATTCTTATAACAATACAAAAAAATCTAAAATAAATATAACAGCAAGAATATAAATTATAAATAGACATAAAATCTAATTTGTTTAGCTTTGTCAGTCTGGTGGATGTGAAGGTAATTTCAAGAATCGTGGTGTTATTGGCCAATGGACCAAATGCCATGTTCAATGGATCCAAGCCAATATTGGCAGTGGCACTTTTTTTCAAGAGCAGCATGTGGGACAAAATAGTTTTCTAGGCTAAGCTTTTTGGATTGTAAAATATTGGGGATTAACCATTGAAGAATGTGACCAGTTGACACTAAAATTATTTTTAAATTGGTGATAAATGTATCTATAAATAAAGACTTTAAACTATTTGAGACTGTTGTGCAATTAATTCTAATGTATTTAATCATTTTCCCCATCATTTACACATTTACAAAGAGCAGTATTGTTTTTTTATTTGCATTTACAGTGATACGGACAGGGAATAAACCCCCTTGCCCTCTCTAGCACTCGTAGTATTTTCTTCTACATTTGGCATTTACGGGTGTGAAAACCTTTGCAGGCTTGCGGTATTGAAGCAATTGAATAGCGATTTGCGATTTTAGCGATTGTAACTCTTGCGGACGTGAAAGATCAAAGGCTTTAGATGTAAGTTACGGTTTTAGCAACTGCAGGGAATTTCAGCACCGTAACCCGTAGACCCATAGCAAATGAGTTCACGGCCTCCATTACAGGGCTCCAGTAACTTACAATTACTCAATTGAATGAGGCCCTATGTCATGATCCTGAATTGTCATTATTCCTGAATCCCATACCATGGTCATCTGAATTGAATCTCATTAGCGAGCTTGACTGATCATCTCTGTGCTCTTTCATAGGGAGTCATTTAAGAACTAATATTTCCTAGATTTGAACTCCACAGGTAAAAATTGTAGATAGATAGACACAGACAAATAGATATATAGATAGACAGACAGACAGACAGTTATATACAGATAGATAGAAAGATAGATAGATGATAGATAGAAAGATAGATAGATGATAGATAGGTAGATAGATAGAGATAGATACAGATAGATAGACAGACAGATGATAGATAGACAGACAGACAGATAGATAGATAGATAGATAGATAGATAGATGATAGACAGACAGACAGACAGAGAGAGAGAGATATAGATAGATAGATAGATAGATAGATAGATAGATAGATATATAGACAGACAGATAGATAGATAGATAGATAGATAGATAGATAGATAGATAGATAGATAGATAGATAGATAGATAGATATACAGACAGACAGACAGATAGATAGATAGATAGATAGATAGATAGATAGATAGACAGACAGACAGATAGATAGATAGATAGATAGATAGATAGATAGATAGATATACAGACAGACAGACAGATAGATAGATAGATAGATAGATAGATAGATAGATAGTACAATTACAAATTAAGCAATTGTTTAGTATCATCTACCTTTGAATACAGTTAAATTTGCGCTGGAGGAAATATTTATTTCAACTGCAGTATAAGTTCCTATAGGGCCATTGTACTGAAATCATTTAATTATTAAAAGCACACAGACCACAAAAATGCAAAGCATGTCTAACTGTGCGGTATTAAGTGATAAAAGTATATACCATAGAAGGTTTTTAATTTTGTTTTAACATACTTTGTATATCGTGTAATCCCTTTGATTAATTCTGTAACATCCATGCATCGTGGATACGTTCTTTATGTAGCTACCACGCAAAACGTGCAAAAAAGATTTATATCAGTAAAAATATTATAACTGAGTTTTAAGAGATCATTAAAGAAGTCAGAATGGTTGTGGCTGCCAAGTGAACTGCCAAGAAAGGACCGAGCCAAGAAAGGCTGGTCAGAAGTTTATGGTACAGCATTCATCATCAGCCGTCAATTGGGGGTGTATAACCGTACTGCGCCAAGCCAGCTCGTGGAGAAACCTTCAGACCAATTTATTCAGAATCCACTGCTTAGATTTCTGCAAGTTTCACACTTTGGTTAGACATATGCTCAACCGAAAATGTCCGCAATGTAGATTTTGCAGTTTATTTTTATTTTTTTCCGGGTATACCCGCTTACCACGGTGGCATAAAAAAATAAAATAATTTCACATCTAAAATATTGACAATCCTTCTAGACTGGTGACATTTCTGCAAGAAATATATAACATCATTATTTAAAGTGATGACTCAAAAAGACCAAGAGGCCACCAGAGTTCCATAAGGCAACATAAAAGATTGCTGGAGGTAAATACAGACAGTCATAGGCTCAAATCCAGTTCAAGAAGCTGCCAGCCCTCGATGGAATCCTTTGCCTCACAGCCTGCCCCACCAGCTGGAAATAATTTACACAAAGCCATCACCTTCTAGGGAAAACATGAGGAAGGGACTGATGGACCCAACTGCACAGACTGAGAATTATAGGGCATTGCCAAGCATGACAAAGATATATCAGCTCCCTTGGACTTCTAAAGAATATGAAAAAGGTGGTATCCGCAGAGAAGTATATGGAGAGAAGTAAATATTTTTCAACTTAATATAACAATATAATTTAATAAAAAGTTTATCTAATATTTAAAAAACAGTTTGCCATCAGTGTTTTAGTATAGTTAAAAGTATACAATATACCATGGGCCATATTAAATTAGAAGCCTGTAGCGGCACTGGTACACCCGCAAAGCCGGAGTTACAGAGCTATTACATTCAACCATGCCGGAGACGCAAGCACGTAAATCATTCTTGCGCACGCTGGATGTGCGACAGTGAGCATGATCAATTAGTCAAACCCATAGTTAAGAGTTTAGATGGAGCCAACGGTAAAAGAGATTGTCATCATTATATCACTGAACATGGAGGTTAGATTTCAAAGCCGTACCGGTTTCAATAACGAGTTTCGATCGGACCCGCATTCCAGAAATAAGGCAATATTAATAAATCAGTAAATATGATATTCTAGTCCATGTGAGTTCCATTATATGTATTAACACATTGATTGCCGGGATCGATATAACACGGAAATTAAGCATAAAGTATTTTAGATTGCAGATTTGCGAGCTTGAGAATGTAGTGCTATTAATATTAAGACCTAACATCACTTTCCCTTTACTTATATGTACAGTATTGTGTGTATGTTGGCATTTAAAGAGCTACGGATAGGACTTTAACCCTTGCGGGTCCTCTCTAGTACCCGCAGACTTTTTGCCTCCAATTGAGGATTACGTGTTTGAACGCCAGTGCATTTGCAGCAATTTAATAGCAATTTGTGAACGTTACAGTTACGGGCTTGACAGATCAAAGGATTTGCCGCAACAGAGTTCAAATTTCGACTTCCCGTAGGGTTTTTCTACCTGTAACCCGCAGATCATTAGCGGGTTGCTTTACGAGGCCAATTTAATAGCCATAAGTCAAGCGGGCTAGGTTACCGGCTACGGGTTTACACGTTGTGGGGAATTTAATGGGGCTGCATGTATATTGCCTTCTAAAACTGTGACTTTATATACTAAGGAAAATTGTACATTATTTGTAAACTTCTTGAACTTGCAAATACAATATAATTTATTTGGTAAAACTTATATAATACTATCAATAATGCTAAACAACAAGGATAAAATAAGAAAATGATAAATAAACAGAATTTTATGTTATTAACTTTGCATTGTATTGGTTACTTTTTTTTCAAGAAATATTTATTTTACATAGCTAGTTCTAAATAACAAGTAAATAAAGATGGAAGATCATTCTAGAAATTCTATTTTCTTTACATTGAATCTATTTGCAGAGAGCTAAAGTTATGTTCTGCTAGGATGCCAAGATAAATTTGTTATCCCTGATTATAATTATGATGGTTTATGTTGAAATATGTTGATATTGATAACGCCCCCAATTTTTTGGGCGTTGTTCAGTCGTTTCCGATTCTCTGTGACCTCATGGACTGTAACACACCAGGACATCTTTATGCCCATGGGCATGCTGATCCACTTGGTTTTCATGGCAAAGATACTGGAGTGGGTTGCCAGTTCCTTCTCCAATGGGCCCCAGCATACAGCTCCTGGTATTCCTAGGTGGTCTCCCATCCAAGTACTGACCAGGCCCAACCCTGCATGGCTTCAGGGTGGTGTGACCTCTTGGTTTCCTGACTGGAATGCAACCCAGGTCATAGCGGTGAAAGCACTGAATATTAACCACTAGACCACCAGGGAACCCAGCGCCCCATTGGAAGTGCCTTAATGAGTGGCTAATCATATTCCTCAATTTCTTTCTGAGGCTCCAAACTACTTCAATGTCAGTTTGTCAGCAACAAATGTTTGAATATAATGAGTCTTATCAAAAGCAACAAGGTATTGTTGTATCTAAAGACATGGCTTAATTATCGGTACATAATGGATCAAGTGTATGAAGTGATCTAGGAACGCTTGGGGACATCAGTGTGAAAATGTAAGAAATAATAAATAAGTTGTTTCCCTCATGAAACAACCACCTTATTTATAACACAATACTGTTTCTAAACCGGATCAGCAATAAAATCAACATTTACTCTCAATATACCTGCTTCACTCTACTCCCTATTATACATCTAATGATACATTTCCCTGTAGTGGTCGTTGCAACAAATAAGCACATTGGTTAACAGGAACAAGCCCTGAAGAAGCAATTATACTGTCACGATCAAGGGGGGTGGGTCCAGCTTAACTCCAGAATTCTCTTCCCCTGGCTCCGAAATTCTCCCTTGTTCCGATGGGCTCCTTGGTGAATAAATAAAACAGAGATAACTCCTTGCTTATGTTCCCTAGAAGAGTCTTTATTTGGAAAAGTTGGAACATTTTTAGGTAAACAGACAATACAACTTTGGTTCAACCCAAAACCATGATTACATCGCCTGCTCGTAACCAGTTAACTTAATCAGCCCTCTGTAATACCTCACTAGCCAGTCTGGGGGTGTGCGAGTTAATCCCATCACAGGGTGAGCTGGTAATTACATCACAAACTTAAACACATTCAAAGTTCCCTTCTAAACTAGCAAACTCACACTATTTGAATTTCCGTCCACAGCTAGATAATCCCACCTATGAAGATGAATAGTCCACTGTTGAAACCACCTATCTCTGGAATGTTGACCAGGGGAGAGGAACAGCAACCATATCCCGGAAGGTGTGAGGGGGAGGTCCAAGTGGGCCATCACAAGGCCAATCACAGAGATGCCCAATGGAGAGTCAATGGGGGAAAATGGAGAGAGGAGAATTCCATATGTGATCTCCCACACCCCCATTTGCCCCTCTATCCTGCTCTGTTTATTTATGTTTACTTGCTAATTCTTATGGTTGTCTATTTACTTTTTTTTTTATTATCAACTTTTAGTTTTGTGTTATTTATTCTTATGACAATAAAAAATATATAAAATAAATATAAAAGCAATATAATAGTTAATGGACAGTAAATTCCTTGTGTGGGCTCTTTCTTTGGATTTTCAGCTGGGGGAGTCCTTTTAAACTAGTAAGATTTCTATTAGTCTTGTTGAAAGAACTCAAACTTCTTTGCATTTAGTGTCTCATTTATAGAAGCAGATCAACAAAAACAAAAATGATGGTTACCACTGAAGCATAAAGGCACTACAAATATTTTGCCCAATGTCAAGACAATTTTTTTTAAAGGATCCGAATGTAATATGGGACTACGGTGGATGATAAAGATTTTAAAAGGAAAGTTTCACCTGCACACATGATCCAATTATATGACAAAGTAAACTTATAGAAATTCAAATAAATATATAAATGATCTACCACTACAAGTATGTTAGGTGATTTGAGCTGCTGAGGAGCAAAAACACATGTCACTGTCAGGGTAGAACTCAGCTGTATATTGATTGGCTCTTGATCTGGCTCTTGAACTTTTGTCCCAAATGAAGTGAAGAAAAAAAAATCAATCTTCATAAACATGGAGGAGTACCGGGAAAAAAGGCACAATTCATAACTGTTACATTGATAGTTAATCTTCTCTAGCAGTGTTCTTTATTATAATATAAACTTTATTTGAGCTGGTACCTGCCCTTTAATACTATCTCTGATTAAATACATCTATCTATCCATCTATCAAACTTATTTTATATATGTATATACATATATATATATATACTATATATATATATATATATATATATATATAAATTTATAAATGTGTGTGTATTTTGTTAAAAAAAATGGAGTTCACAGGATTTGAACCAATGACTTAACATTGCTAAGACATCTTGCTTACCGCTACACCACAATGCCAGTGCATAGAAAATATTATATTTAAAATATATTGGGCTTTTGAGCTTTCAGGAGATCCGGACTTCGGAAATTTAGCATGCAAGTTATTTTGCTAGTTAATTGGCGTCTTTTTGCAGGCTCGGATCGAGTTACGGGCTCCGGCCTCCGATTCACTGCGATGGTTCGAATCGCAAGTTAATGTCCCTCCAAGTATTTAATCTTTCACAGCCACAAGAGTTGCAAATGCTAAAATCACCAAAATCGCTATTCAATTGCTCAGATTCCCCCTCGCTAACCACCTCGCCAAGCCCGCAAATGGCAAAAGTACCAAGGAGGTCTCACAAAGGGCTGAATGACATGTCCGGAGCACTTTAAAAGCAAATAAAATAATCAATACTGTACTTTTATTAAAAGGGTAAGTGATGTTAGGTCTTAGAATTAATAGCACAACATTCTCAAGCTCGTAGATTGGCCCAAAAAAATACTTGATTTCATGTTTAATTTACGTGTTATTTTGATCCCGGCAATCAATGTGTTAATACATATACTGTAACTCGCATGTAATAGAATATCATATTTACGGCTTTATCAATATTGCATTATATCTGGAATGTGGGTGTGATCGTAACTCGTAATTCAAGGCCATGGGACTCCAATGAAAAAGAGAGGTTGGATTTCAGAGTCTACGGGCTTGAAGCATGAGTCACGATCGGACCCAGGCTGTTTCTAACAGGGAGATACGGCCTTGCGTCATCAATCATGATCAAGCGAGCAAATGCTACTTTCGATAGCATGGTTTGCGATGTGCGCTATCGGGCCGGGACTTGTGGGCCAATTGAATAGCACCATAAGCTGCGGACTCGGAACCCCACTTACCCCACTTTGATAAATATTCCCAATTGGGGTATATTCTTAAAGTATATATGAAAGTAAAGATAAATGGGGATAAGCAGGGGTAATAGGAGTTAAGCAGTGGGGATAAACTTTATTTGGTAAATAGCTCCTATTGAAAGAAAATTGGAATAGGGATATTTTCGATTTTTTCCCCAATTTGATCCCATTGTCTCATAATTAAAATGGCATTAAGTTATGGCAAGAATTTTGAAAACATAGTACACTAAAACCAAGGTGAAAATTGGTCACAATAACCCTGTTTTACATAATTATGCCTTCCTGTGTTATTTTTGGTAGATTTGTGTTCAAAAGCAGGTTTACAGGGCTGAATGTACCGGGCCTAGAGGGAGGTATGTAACATGGCCCATAACCATACCTCATGCTATAACACATGTGCACAAACAGGGTGTACCTACCCGTGTATACATTGGGTGCCGTGCATGTCCTTGCATCTGTGGCACCACTTCTGTGCATTATGACATAGTCTTCACCTGGTTTTGGCTCGGAACTGGACAACTGGTGTTGATTCATTGGCTTTATAATCTAAACATGCAATCACAATGGGGTGCAATATTTCAAAGTTTTTTTTATCTGTTTGCCTTCCTCAATTAACAATCAATCCAAATATTAGGAAATCTAAAAAGGTTGACCCTAATGGACTAAAAGTCTTTTTTTCAGCCCCAATTACTATGTAACTATGTAATTATGATGCATATTTTTGTGAAACATCTGATTATTGGAATGATATTTGAATTTTAACCCAGACCGTGACCCTACAACATTTTGTTTCCAACCTGCTCCTGACCTCTCCTGTTGTCTGGATTACCATTGTCTGCTACCAGCTCCTGACCTCTACCGGATTTGAGTCTCTGTGTAAATGTAGGTTATTATTCTCTACCCCTCTACCATGGTGTGACTTCCTATCAGGAACCACCAATACTGACAATCACATTATGGGCGGAGCTACTGCTGGCGCAGCAGGTGCAAAAAACCGAGGTCCTCTGCTATTGGCAGTAAATGAGGAATATTAATTTATTAGATGAGGATGGCAGCCAATTATACCATAGAAAGTTGATTTGATCACCATAGGGGTGATGTGATCATCTAAATATGTTGCTTTTTTTATATATACCCCAATGGGTGTATAGAGATGATGCAACCGGTCGGCAATGTATTTTGCACCGGGGCCCTCCACTCACTACCGCTGAATCACATGACTATCCAATCAGACACTCATAAATGAATCATCTAATTTGCACAATGACAAATAATGTCCTATAATTGTAGATAAATAACTAATTAATCTTTACTTTATTTGTGTCTAACAACAATATTACTGCTTCTTGTATTTTCTCATTCCAGACCCAATACAGCAGCTCGTTGCTTGCATGTGAATCTTTGTATTCAATGAATTGCAAAACACACAGAAGAAAATGAAAATCCTGATTATATTATTTATGTAAATGCAAACTTAATACCCAAAGAGAGAACTAATGTGTCTACTGAGCATATCGAATTGCTCCTGTAAACTCTCAAGAAAGGTTAAATGCGATCCAATCAGATGGCTGATCCAAGACAGTGAATGTAGTACATTTAAAAATCATGTAAAATAAATATAGCAGAGACAGAACCGTTTACAACTTTCCCAGATTAATTTAACTACAGAAATAAGAGATTAAATGAGGATAAGCACCAAAATAGCCTAAAGCCAGGAAGGGTGAGGCAATGAAAGGTAAACTATGTATAATTGCCCTTACGTTCCATTCTGGTAATTTAAAATCTCCATTATAGAAACCCAACAGAGGGAAGAATGATATATGAAACTGGTACGGAAATCACATATTTACCTAGTTTCCATTTAAAGGGACTCTGAACTCATGGGTACTACTCTGCAACATCAAAAAAAAGTGAAAATACTGCAAAAACTTTATAAGTTGATGCTTTATAATTATTGGAGAGTTGCAGATGGAACAACTATGATATTTAAAGAATATGATAAAATAATCAAATATGCATCAAATTAAAAAAAAAATAACATTTTTGTTCAATACCACTTCTGCTGGAAGGTCGGTTTATTACCCGTTTTCTCAAGTAATATATTTGCTCATTAACCTTAAATATTCCAACCTCCAAATTCAAATGCACCCCAGTTTTTCCTGCGTTCTTCTTAGTCTAAAAAGGCACTTCCTTTATTATTTCCGTTAATATATTTGAACGTCTCACATTAGGGTAATAAAATAATTTATTATAACCTTTGCGTTTTAGACCAAGCACCATTTAATTGTCCTTGTTTGAATACATTATAAGTTATCCATATACTTTTCTTTAAAATTGGACACACTAATTAGTAACGTTAGTACCTACTTTTAAATCATCATATGGTTACTGTCCTCGAATTACCATTATGCATACATTGTGCACCGGCATTGTTGAGTACTAAGGGCCTCATTCAATTCCGATTTTGCCAAGTTAATAGGTCTCTATTTAAGCACATAGCATGTTTTGTTACAGAAGTTTTAAGTTAGTGAAGACCTTGAGAAGTTCACTAACTAAAAAAATATGCTATGTGCTTATATAGAGCCCTATTCAAATGGCCAAATCACAATAGAATGAGGCCCTAAGAACATAATTTTGGGATTTTATAGTGAGCTAATTGGGAAATTGCCCTGTGTGAGATATATAAGAGTAACCTGTCAGGGTTCAATCTCATGGCTTAGCACGAGTACGACATGTATGACAGTCTCGTGTGTTCTAGAGACAGCTCGGTCAGATGTACCTCTTCGAGATTTTGATGCAATTTCCTCTGACTGGTCGTAGTTAAGCCTTCTACTAATAAATCACACGTTATCTGGGACTATTAATTGCTGCCAGTTCCTGCTCCATTCCTCTTCCCTTTTGGGCTGGCCTTTGCTGCTGACCTCATAGGATTTCTGATGTTCGACTTTCCTGACCATGCCTTTGGCTGCGCCCATGGATTTGTTATTTTGGACTTGCCATCCATTGGTACTTCCCCCCTGAAGGGTTTCATTGAGACAGCCATGAGTAGTTCCTTACTGGATATCCAGTGGATGGTTTTTCAATCACCTATCTACCTGCCATAATATATTTAGTGTATGGTCATGGTCTCTCTCCAACCTCATTTCATTGTTGCCAAAACCAACTTCACAGTGATGAACCAAATGTAAGATGGAAACTGCATTCGTTGAGTGGGTTCTGGCACTGTACCCTAATCTATGGCTATGTTCTGGAGCCTGTCTAAGAGCCGGTCCATAGACCTAAGTCGATCACATGTTAAGTGGGTCTAGAGGCAGTGTCACTGAGAAATTATGTAGAAAAACCTGCTTAAGACATGTAAGTGGCCTCAGAATGTTCTTTCCTTCCTGACGTAGAGGAAACTATGGTGGTTATTATTCCAAATTATTTAAAAGTAGACAAACAATGCAGCAAGGTTACAACTAGAGCATGTAAAACGTTTAAAAAGGGCACAATATCCATCAATTTGCTTACATGCTGTATGTATTTCCTCATGGGGAAAACTGGAAATGGCCAATTTGGATTGAAATAATGACACATAAATACAAGATTTCCATTGAACATTATTCTCATTGAAATAAAGTGAAGGGTAATTTTCCTATTGTATTTCCCCATGAAAAATCTTGCTCTTGTGGTATTTCAAGGATAAGTATAGAAAGAAAAAAAAATGATTGACTTCAGCCAAGTCAAGAATGTGGTTCAGCTTAGAATTCGTTAGCCGGCATCTAAAGCTTTAGAAGCTACAATTACTTAGAGAACAAAAATACATATTTCAAACCAAGAATGAATAATCATAGACATATAACACCTGTGAATACTGTAGATAAATATACAGACAGCGAATGGAAACATTAATCTATATGATAGCTCAAGAATTTTGAAGTGGATCCATGTAATATAAGAAGCCCTTAATGGTTAAATGTTTTAGTTGCAGTGAGTGATGGCACATGTACTGTATTGCATAACTGGGTTGAGTGGTTACCATTTTCAGATTCCAGCCAACGAATTGAGTATGATGGTTTTGAATGAGAAAAATACGGAAATCCCATTGAGGTGCGGGCTAAACCATTAACAAAGTGTTTGGGAAAGTTTTCTAAGAACTCAATTTGATACTCTGTAGCTGTCTTTTTTCTTTCCAGACATTCTTTATAATTGTTTCATCTTTTATATAAACTCGATTTTTGGATATTTTTTGTATAATATAGATACAGGAATCCGTTGTCGGTTGATGGACGAGGACAGAAATAGGTTTTTCACAAATGATTTTGCATATATTAATAATTGATTTCTATATTGATTTTTCATAATAAATGTAATGTCAAAATGTAATTTCTTAAATTCTACTCAACTTTCTTGTCCCCTGATACAAGTATTTGGACCTGACTGTTTCTCCTATTATCTGTAGTCTGAGACGTATGCTTAAAAATCTCGTATAAAACCTAGATATTTCTCAGTTTTGGTTGGACAATTTCTCCAATGTATGGTAATCCCAGAACTTCTATAGAATGTTCTAAAATAATGCCTGAAAAAGTGCAGCTATCATGTCTAATAAAAAACAAAATAGACCCCGGGCTCACTGTGCCTTAGGGAGTTCAGCTGCACCTCACTGACAAGACACATAAAGGCCGAAACGCGTCTGTGTTTGCTGTTTCTCCTGTTCAGGGTAGAATTGCCTGGTATTTTGGGGCTGGGTCACTCTTTTGAGTGGGACCAGACTGATATGCTACAGGATATTTATTCCTGTGAAGGACACAAGTGAGCTAAAAGAGGTTGCTCTCAGAGTGGCTTATCATGTCCATAGCACTAATCTATTAAGGTTGGTTCATTCTCTGATGAGCACCTCTGACTTAGTTGTTTTGTCTATGCAAATTACCTTTAGGGTTTAGTCTCCCTAAGGGTGATAGGGAACTCCAGACATGGACCCCTTGCTCACTGTGCCTTAGGGAGTTATCAGCTGCACCTCACTGACGAGGTCCATAAAGGCCGAAACGCGTCTGGGGTTTGCTGTTTCTCCTGTCCAGGGTAAAATTGCCTAGTATTTCGGGGCTGGGTCACTCTATTGGTTGAGACCAGACTGATATACTACAGGATATTTCTCCCTGTGAAGGGCACAAGTGAGCTAAAAGAGGTTGCTCTCAGAGTGGGTTATCATGTCCATAGAACTAACCTATTAAGGTTAGTGTGTTCTCTGATGAGCACCTCTGACTTAGTTGTTTTGATCATGTTTAATATTCAGAGTTATTTTTAAAGGGCATTAAAGAAACAGTCAAATTCAAATTTGAGTAGTGAATGTTTAAAAGCAAATTATTTTTGAAAAAGGTGAACGTTTTAATGACTTCAACAGGAGATGCTAATGCAGAAGATGACTTTGAACTGCATTTGAGGGTAGGGAGAGTAGGAGAATGTGAGATAAATAGATTTATTTCATTAATTTCTTTTCTACCTGTTGTCTGATATTGCTTTCCAGATTATACTGTTATATTGTTAACGGCAAAAGACAGGCAAAGTCGGAAGTGTTCAATCCCAAGTGTCTTTGTTCTGTTGGCTAGTGACCACTCAGAGAGCAGCCTCTTTTTCTCACTTGTGCCCTTGACAGGGGACAAAATATCCTATAGCTATCAATCGAAAGTGTGACCGTGCCCTGAAATACCAGGTCATTTTTTTTTCATTCTCGAATTACGCACCTCTGACTTGGGTCCGCGTCTGGATTCTCATCACCCTTAGGGAGACTAATCCCTAAGGGTCATTTGAATAAACAAAAAATAAAGTTAGAGGTGTTTAATCAGAGAACCTTCAGTCCCATGAGGGAGCGAGTGATGATCAGGACCCCACAGGTTGCTAGAGCTCCAGGTGAGACGGTACAAATGCCTAACTTTGTGGGTTTGCTATCAGACACTTAGTGTCACGATCTGCTTCTTCAAGGGGGCTTGATATGAACCTAGTTCAAATCTACCCCAGCAGAACCGTGTGGTTCTTGTTCTCTCTGGCACAAAAGGTGGCTTCTGAAAAGGCAAGGCCCAAAGGTACAGGTAGAGAATACTGGATACAGGTTACTAGTGGCCTCTGACAAGAACACTCCCCAATTCAGGATACAAACACAAAAACAGCCTCCCACTGTGCATATGTGAAACTAGACTGAACATTTATTGAATCATAGAACCAACATATTTATACATCTCCCATACCACACCCGTGCGTACCTTTGTGTATGTGTGTGGTGAAACACATCTGCCTTGCAGCCTTGATTGCTATAGAAGCACTTCAAATATAACTCGCCAGTAGAGATGTCGCGAATAGTTCGCCGGCGGACTGTTCCCGGCGAACATAGCATGTTCGCGTTCGCGGCGAACTGCGAACATATGCGATATTCGACCCGCCCCCAATACTTTATCATTGAGCAAACTTTGACCCTGCATGTCACAGTCAGCAGACACATTCCAGCCAATCAGCAGCATACACTCCCTTCCACACCCTTCTACATCATGGACAGCAGCCATTTTGGAATCATAACTAACTTGCAGTCTTACAGAGAGGAGGAACAGTGTAGGTGATACTGCATCAATAGGGAAAACCATAGCTAGGCAAGTTTATTCAGTGTCCAGTGCAGTACTGAAGGACTCTTGTGCATTATTATTATTATTATTATTACTACTATATAATGTGTAAATGTGCCAGCTGGGCATGCTCTTGTGCATTATTATTATTATTATTATTATTATTATTATTATTATATAATGTGTAGATGTACCAGCAGGCGGGACTTACACCATCAAATTTACGGACTTACCATCCAAAAATACGGGACTTAGAAAAAAAAAAACATTACGAGCTCACAAAAATACGACCTTAACGCCTCAACCGCACCCACTTAAAAACATTAAAAACACAATAAATACACACAACAAACACATAAAAAGCTTACCCACAGCACAGCGGGCACCGAGGACCTCTGCAAGTGAAGTTACACCTCCATTTAAGTCCAAATTCATGCGTTTAGACACCCGAAAATCACCTAAGTGAGAGAAAAAATGGCCGTTGAAAAAAAGAAAATGAGGCTACAGGACCCTAAACACGCAAAACACATATGGATTTTCCTAAAAAGCCGTACGAGGTAAAGATACACTATTAACAAGAACGCTAAATCATCCACACCCGCGTACCACATACACATTCCCCGCCATTTTACAACACTAACTTACACAATGCGGAAGTACCCAGCTACCCTAACGGCTTCCCCTCGCGCACGCAGCCTATTTACACTACACACTGCGCACATTGCTGACACTTACACAGCAGCTCCACAGCACTGAAAACCTACATTGTATGCTGCAGGGACATGAAAACAGATTGTCAGCTCTTCAGCACAATGCTTCCTGCATATATTACTTACAAATAGGTAAAGTATATTCATTTAGTAATTATTTCATTAGCATACAAAAATACATATACACAAAAAAAACATTATCACATTAAACATAAAAACCATTCACTGCGCGCCTCACAACGAGCGCCAACGCTGCTCATAGCACACAAAGCCTTGCAATAAGGGCAAAAAACACATCACCGCCGACCAAAGAATAACAGCAAAAGCGCCTATCAGAAAAAAAATACAACCAACAGCCTCGCAATGAGCGCCGAAGGATCTCCGACCGCCAACAAAATGAATGTCTCGTCCAAACACCATTACCTGCCTTACAATCTTATTGCCGCCATTTTTTGACGGGCAAGTCGCTAGTAAATATATAAAGATCAAGATAATAAAAGTATCAGGAAATGTAACACAAAGTGTCAGATGCACGCGCGTCTGAATAATACGACAAATACGGATTTTTGTCATAAATGATATGATCGCAGTATTGGGTCATAAACCCTTAACACTGGAATCTGTTACATACAATTTACTGATGATGTCATTAATGGGCTTCAAGGGGGGGGGATCTCTTTTCATACTTTTTGAGCGGTGCAAATCCAACATACGCAGAGCGGAAACGCCACATCTGTGGGACACACACAAAGGGGTTCACTTTGGGAGAAAAACAAACAAATATGAAATATTTAATAATCATATTTTGATGTTACCAACAGATAAGGAAACGAAACTGAGGTTATTATATCTAATAGTAGCAAGCCTGGGAGTACTGGGAGTAATAATACTGCAGCAGGAGGTCAGGACTAATGTCACCTATAGACCCCCAGACAGATAAAGGTCAGTACTAATGTCCCTCTATAGACCCCCAGTCAGGTAAAGGTCAGTACTAATGTCCATCTATAGACCCCCAGTCAGATAAAGGTCATTACTAATGTCCCTCTATAGACACCCAGTCAGATAAAGGTCATTACTAATGTCCCTCTATAGACACCCAGTCAGATAAAGGTCAGTACTAATGTCCCTCTATAGACCCCCAGTCATATAAAGGTCAGTACTAATGTCACTCTATAGACCCCCAGTCAGATAAAGTTTTGAAATGTTTCTTGGATAGCATTGGGGCTAAAGGAGGTTTGGCCATCAGGTAGTCTAAAGATACCGTATATTATGTCCTCTCTTAGGGGTTAAAGACACTAATAATTCCTCCAATAAAATTCTGTTTTTTTATGTGGGCAAGGTCCCTGGTTAGCCCATTGGGTTATCTGTTAAAAAGAGTGGTGGAGAGACTGTGGGGGCTGTTAGCCTCCTTGTCCCCGTGTGGCTGTTTAGAATCCCTGCTGCTGCATGTTTCAGCTTTATTAAGGTGTAATTGGACAGCGTTTGACTCAAGTAGCTGCCTGTGCTGGGTCAGTTTGGCTTAATAGCTGGGCCCTTTTCCTGCCAAGATGGCGACCGTCAGTCCATGGGCCTCTATGTCCCCTTCACTACCTTTGTCCCCGCTTGTGTGCTTATTTGGGATGGCCCCCCTTTATATCTCCGACCCGTGGCCTTCTCAGGTCCCCCCCTCTATCTCTGAGTGTGGGTATGCGGGCTGGGGCATTGAATCAGGCCTACCTTCTTCTCTGCTCGCTGCAAGGTCAACAATACCTAATTTTTCAGGCATGTGTACATGCCTAATTTTTCTGGCCTCTGGTGCTGCACTGTGCCTTCAACAACCAAACCCCCAAAAAAAGGCACATAACAGGGATTAAACTGATAGGAGTAGTACTACTTAACACACCACTCATATCTGGTGTAACAGTAGTGTACATTTAAAACAAAAAAACATTTTTTCTACTGTAATAGATTGCATAGCAGTTAGTTGTCTGCAAGCGTGTGTGTCAGACCTACAGCGTCTACTCTGCCAACTTCTGCAAGTGCACAGTGCCACTCATATCTGTTGTCACAGTAGCTTGGACGCATAGTACCAATCTGTCAAAACCGGTAATGATGAATGAGGTCTAGAGTAGCCTGGTTCCCTTATCCTCTACAGGTTGAGACCTAATGTTTGGGTGACTCCAGACCAACACATGAGTACAAGCAGCACACAAACTCAAAGCCGCCATCCTCCTCCTGGTCCAGCATCATCAGCCACATCAACCACTGCTGTCCTCCTTGCCCCCTCTCAACCATCCGCTACTGCGTCTCTCGCCTTGAGCAGTTCCTGCTCATTTGCCCATAGTTAGGTGCCTGTAAAGGACATGTTTGAGCGTAAGAAGCTAATGTCTCAAAGTGCCCCAAAATTGAAGTGATACGACCAACAAAGCATCTTTTTCCATCTCCCTGTTATAAAAATCCAGGCCTTATACACGCCCCCTGATATGTGCTGTAACAGGTTTTAAACTGATAAGAGTAGTACTCCTTAACACACCTTAATAATAATGCAGAGAGAGGCAATGCAGTGAGAGGAGTCTGAAGAAGAGGAGTCAGAAGAGGAAGGTGGCTTTGAGGAGGTGGAAGACCAAACACAGCAGGCGTCCCAGGGGGCTTGTTGTCACCTTTAGGGGACCCTTGGTGTTGTACGTGGCTGGGTGGAGGAAGAGACCTTCAATGACATCAGTGACGACAAGGAACAGGACATGGCTAGCTTGGTATCCAACCTTGTGCAAATGGGGAGTTTGCGGTTGTGCAAATGGACTGTTTGCGGTTGTTTGCGGTGCGTTAAACAGGGAGTTTGGTCTGTCACTGTGAAGTGGGTGTAACCCTTACACTACCTGATCGATACAACATCATACCTGATGTTTTAAAGCATGTTATTCCAAACAATTTAGGAATGTTAGGTAATTTATGCCCTTTATGGCTTAAAACCAGACTCTGTAACAACTATGTAATTTTCCGTGGGAGTTTTGCCATGGATCCCCCTCCGGCATGCCACAGTCCAGTTGTTAGACCCCTTGAAACAACTTTCCCATCACTATTGTGGCCAGAAAGAGTCCCTGTGGGTTTTAAAATTCGCCTGCCCATTGAAGTCTATGGCGGTTCGCCGATGTTCGCCGGTTCGCGAACATTTGCGGTGGTTCGCGTTCGCAGTTCGCGAACCGAAAATTTTATGTTCGCCACATCACTACTCGCCAGATATCTAACTGCATCACAGATGTCTTTAGCTAGCTAGAGGTAACAACATGGATGTTAATCTCCAGCGTTTGCTTAGGACTACTGAAGTGTATGCAGCTGACTTGGCTGCTGATTATCAAGGCCTGTATATGTGAGGATGCAATGTTCTGCAGTTAAGTTTATGTTCAGAGCATTTTACGTTATCCTCATGTGTTCTCCTATTCTATATACATTTTCCCTCTATAACATATTATAACTAGTACTAGCGACTTGCTCGTCAAAACTGACGGCAATCAAATTTTAAGCAAGGCAATGCTGTTTGCCACACAATGCGAGGCTATGGCGCTCATCGCGAGCCCTGCTTGGGTTAAGTGTTTCTGGCTTGGGGCTCTTTTTCACTTACGTTTTCATCCTGTTTTTCGGCTGCCATTTTTTTCTCGCTTAGCCGATTTTCGATTGCTAAACAACTCAAAATATTCCTCAAATTAGCTTGCAACCTCACTCCCAGGCTCCCTGGTTCTCTCTCTGTGCTGTGAGTGAGTTTTTAAGTTGTTTTGAGGAATATTTGTTTTGTTTTTTTGCTGTTTTTTCCAGTTTTGTGGTTCGGACGTTAAATTCGTAATGTATTGCAGCCCAGCAACTACAGGACTCTTTTGCGAGGCCTGCAGTTGCATCTACGGGCTTTGGTCCTAAGTCCTACGTCTCCACTCCTGCAATGAGCGCCTCACGATGAGAGACAGCGCCTACGGCACTCTTCTTCACCCCTGCAATGAGCGCCTTTGGCGCTCATTGCTGCTAAGTCGTGCGGCCAAAAGCGCTCATCGTGAGGCCCGCAACTACGTCCCTTGCTTTGCAAGGCTTGCAAAGTGTGACGGCAACTCACAGAACGACAACTAGATATGATACATGATAACAATGTACAGGCAACATATGAAAACACAATAATACATAATCACAATGCAACAATGTCATGCTCCCTTGTCCATATCCATATTTACTGGTAATATTACAGTCACTAAACAATGTAATCATGACACTTAGGATTAATTGGGTCAGCGGAAAGTTGTACTAGTCATTCAAATACCCATGTCCTTTTAAGTGGACTTAAGTTGGTCTCAGGAAAACCAATTAAAATAACTGTGGATGATTCGGCAGCTGCAGGCATACCTCAGAGTGGGTACTCCTCAAGTTAGAAGACCAAATAAACATGTATTCCAACCCCAGCACAAATAGAAGGCTTAGAGCAAAGGATGATTCTGATAATTCCGGGTGATGTAGGGTATGATTAGGGTATCTGACGAGATTGTCAGAGCTATGTTTGTTAGATAATCTCAGTTTCCATTTATCAAAGGTGCTCATAGAACCTATATGGAGGAGGGAATTGGTGACAAAATGTTACTTGCTTCCCTCATGCAGATACTCTAAAACTCAACAAAGTGGCCTTGCAGGTTTCTGGGTTGAGATAGATGACAGAAGACTCAATTATCGCAAGATTGGCTTCAGGTCTTTTTTATCTTAGCCTGTGCAATTGGTTAAAAGGCTGGTTTGGGCAGCAGAGAGATGCATAAAAAACTATGGCGTTAAACTCTAAGGTGCATGGCATAATTTCAGGTCCACACAATGCTGCAGTGGCTAGAAGTCTACGCGAAGGTATCAGATAGGGTGGATTCTGTTAGGCTGCTCCTGGGAGGGTTTCGTTCATCAGTGACCTTTATGAGGTTCCACCAATCGTAAATCTGTAGTAAAATTCCCAGACATTGTGCAGGATAAATTGGAAAAGGAGATTAGGTTGGATCAGATGACAGGTCCTTTCTTTCTGCTTCTTGAGTCTCCACTAGGTGTGGATTGATAAGGAATTTGCATCGTTATCATATGCATCATTCAATACAGCCAAATCAGTTATTTTTCTGGCTATGTGGTTCACATGGAGTCTGGTTTTTGCCTTTTGATGTTTCATCCTGAGAGTAATCCTCTCTTGGGTCGACGTTTTGAGGACAAATTTTATGTGGACATCTGTCTTCTGATGTGGTGTTCTTTATCCTGGGCCCAGCCGGTAGTGCACATTATGTGTACTTTCTAACAGCTGTCAAGTGAATTTGAGGTTCCATTAATGAGTGATAAGACTGAAGGTCCTACAACAGAGTTGAGCTACCTGGGTATTGAAATCAACCTTGAGAAGATGGAATGTGGCTTGCTAGCAGATAACTGACCTATGTATGGACTTTACTGCTCTCAGGGCTGATAATAGAGGTACATTAAAGCAGCTGCAATAGATAATGGCTCAAACTGAATTTTGCCTGTCGAATCATTCCCATAAGAAGGATATTTTGTAGCAGATGCACCTCCCTCATCATTTTATTAGGACAACTCTCCTGTGAAGGGCTTGGCTTTCTTATCTTTTAATGGAAGAGCACTTATTCACCCTAGGAGACTCTCCGATGTTGACCATGAGCTATATACGGATGCATCGGGATGAATGGATTCTGGGCCTTCTTTAAAGGCTGGTAGTATGTGGAACAATGACCCATGGTTTGAGCCTCATCTGGTATGATAAAGTGGGATGACAGCTTGAGGGATAAGCAAACAGATTTTATTTCAGATAATATGACTATAGTATAAGCAATAAATTCTTTATCAGCTACATCCCTCCCGGTAGTGAGGCATTTGCTTGAGTTGTTTGTCTTTAAATATTTTGTGCACAGCAAAACATGTTCCTGGTACATTGAACGGTATCCCTGATGCCTTGTCTTGTTTCCAGCAAGTTCTTTGGGTCATTGACAGCAGAGCGAGGGTGGACAAAGAAGTCTCACCAAAACATTTATGGCAATTTGGAGCAGAAAGTGAGTGATGTTGGTGGGGCAATCTCTGAATCGTTCTACGTGGCTCTCATATAAGAGAGTCTGGAATAAGTGGCATGAACTATCCTGGCTGGCAGGTGGAGCAAGAGTAAGAGGATGGTGGTCCTACTATGGTTCCTTTTATGGTGTAAGGTACAAGGAGTTTCTTCTTCTTTGTTTGGGTGTCAGGTGGCCTTTTACATCAAATTAGCCAGGTGTTAAGAACCTGACAAAGGTTTTGGTGATTAAACAAGTGGTAAAGGGATTAACCAAGGTATGGCCAGACAGGATAGCAGGCCCTCTAAAACGTTTCCCTCTTGCTGAGATTATCAGTGGTACAGTGAATATAAGCTTGGTTGTTCTGTACAGCTTTCTCTCTTGCCTTCTTCAATGATTTCAGGGTGGGGATAATTGGTTGCAGATACAGACAAGGTGCCGGAGGCCTCCAGTATTCACATATAGCAACTTTATGGAGAAGGAAATTAATGTGTTCTCTACCAAAAGGCCCTTCATCGGACTGGACTTCTCTTTATACAAATTCGTCATCAGGTCCTTAAACCCGGCTCTCAAGCTTCTATTTCTCCAAACTGTTGGTAATTGATTTGCAGAGTTTGGGGATTTTTCAGAATCAGAGTTGGTACCCATTTGTTACTGGAAGATGGGAATTGTGGTGTCTTAAACTACATGTGAAACCAAAAACAGCTGCCTACTAATGGTTCTTTTTCAGATCTTGTACCACCATTATGGGTCATGGGCCATTCTTATAACTACTGTCCACTGGCCTTTTTGACTAATTATAGTTTAAAAAAAAAAAAAAAAAGAACTCACAGTCCTAAACATATACTTTAAATAAATGAATATGGAAACTAGTAATTTGGGTATATAATAAAATATGCATTAATTAAAAAATGTGTAGACTTTCTTGTAAATCAAATCAAATATTTAAAATAAATTAAACCTGATTCATACCATGAGTGTGTTGAATAAAATAAATTGCATTAGATTATAAGTCTGCAAGTTATTCTTGCACGGTGCTTTGGGGAAAGCTCTATAGATACTGGATTCTAATCTCAAAGACAGGGCCCTCCATCTTTGTAATGTGTTAATATTGTTTTGCCTTGATCACAACGTATGTATAGCGCTATGGAATATGTTGGCACATTACAAATAAACGATAATAATAATAAATAATGATTAAACTTAACTAAATTATTTTTAAGATGCACTAAAAACTAGGAAAATAGTTAGTTTTTATATACAATATGTTTACTTTCACATCTGGTGACCATGATAAAGTATGTAGTGGTCATGTAAGTACAGGCGGATTTTAGACGCTGGAGAAAATGTCTTACTTTGTTTCTCTACAAGGCAGTGCCCTGGTCATTCGCGAATAACCAAAAAACGTCATGGTGCCATCTTGTTTCTCTGGATTCCATATACCATGAGTTAATATCTATCTACCTCATTAGTGTGTACTATTGCATTCATTCTATTGTCTTTCAATATAAATTTGTTCTAATATTATATTTATTGCATCTGGACTATTTTCCAGTATACTTTCAAATACCACTATGGAAAAAGCTGATGCTTCAAAAATAAAGAGTAATAATAATAATAATAATTATTATTATTATTATTAGTAGTAGTAGTATTTATGAAACAGACAAATACAAGCATATAATATAATGTAATACTAAATATAATTTAATAAGCATATAGTCTAATAATATAACAATAAATAAATTAATATTACATAATAAATATAATATATAATAAGCATATAATAAATAAAATAACATAATAAATATAATGTAATAATATAGCATAATACATATAATATTAAAGGCAAATAATATAATAAGCATATAGTATAATATAGCATAATACATATAATATAATAATCATGTAATATTCTATTTACTTAGCATTCATACTTCATCATCATATATCTAATTTTTCTAAAAGCAGTACTTATTGCATGTTAGTTTTTGGTAAAATAAGTCGCAAGTTAAGAGGACTGGTAAAAATAAGTCTATTTATTGTGAATGAGGAAATTGCTCCAAAATGAGTCATATTCCATGACGCATTGTCATGTAATATGTCAACACCTGGTGTAATGTGGCAAAATGTAAGGTCCACTCAGCTGAATGAGTCTTTCCATTCTAATATTGCTTTGTTACACTTCAGACACCTGCTGTCGTTATATGCAGAGAATTTAGACTTATAACCTGTAATGACATCCTCTATATTTAAATAACCACAGAACCCACAAATCATTAAACACCTTCTCTGGTACAGGCTGAGTAGATCTACCGTACTGCAGTTCCATAATTACAGCATGTCTTGTGGCAGTCTAACAGTCTAAAAGGCCATGTCTGATGAGACATTTTACATCACACACATGGAAAACCGCATGCCATCCCATAATCCATGGGAGGTCCATGGGTTAAACCAAGATATGTACAAGAAATAAAATAAAGATACTAAAAAGCAAATCTGTGGTTATAAGGAATGGATAGTAGATTTCTTACATAGGAGTCAGTTGAAGATAAACTAAATATTAAAAATGAGAAGAAAGTTATTCAGACAATGGTAATTTAAAAAAACATTGACCACGGAGAAGTAATGTAGCTATATAATCAGGGCTAGTACAGCTAAATAATCTGTGTCCTCTCGGCTCACATTCCCTTTCCTTTTGATCAAGAAAATCAATTCGAACTGATTATAAGTAGTGTGCACCTAACATTATCGGACTTATTTTATGTATATCTGATCCAATGGAGCAGAGCCAGAGAGGTAAGACCACCAGTTGAATAAGAAGCAGGGTCAGTTGTAGACATCATAAACAGTCAGGGAAGACAGCAATCAACATAATGGGCGGTCACATGCAGAATATTGGGGCCCGATTAAAACAAGATGCACAGTATAACAAGCACAAGGTCAGGGCTAGTGATCAATACAATACAATACAATGCAATACAATACAATGCAATGCAATGCAATACAATACAATACAATGCAATGCAATACAATACAATACAATACAATGCAATACGATACAATAAAATACAATACAATACAATACAATGCAATACAATACAATACAATGCAATGCAATACAATACAATGCAATGCAATACAATAAAATACAATACAATACAATGCAATACAATACAATGCAATGCAATACAATACAATACAATGCAATACAATACAATACAATACAATGCAATGCAATGCAATAAAATACAATACAATGCAATACGATACAATAAAATACAATACAATACAATACAATACAATAAAATACAATACAATACAATACAATGCAATACAATACAATACTGTAGCTGAGCTCTTGGACCAAACTAATGCTTTATCACTAGGTGTCTGCTAAATCGGGAAACAATGCAAGGTTTGTATGATTATGAACCTGCAAACTAGTGGTTTTTGCAAAACCATTATTGTAAGTTCCCTTCCTCTTCTCACTATAAAATTATCCATTACTGTAAGACGAACCTCAAAGGTATAAGCAGACTGGAGAGTTAGGGAAGCTAACTAAGAAACATGGCTATCAATGGATAACTTTAGAAATGGAGTGGAGATATTTCTTAATAGGCGTACAGGATTATGTTGAAATACTCGAAAAGGAGGAGTATTGATACAGGGAGTAATCTAGTTGCCAGTATTTAGGATCAGGAAGGAAGTTTTTTCCTCTTATGAGACAATAGGCATCAATGTATCAATTGGGTTTTTTGTTTGACGTCTTCTGGCCCAATTAATAATTAATTCACATAGTACAAGGATCAGAGGAGATCTAAAAAGGTTGATGTTAATGGACTACTAGTCTTTGTTCAATGTTACTATGTGGCTATAGTGGAAGTTACTAAAGGATCACAGGTATGTCCTCCAGGCTATTGTGCGATGTTTCCACGAAGTATATGAATCAACGTTGTAAAACTGTATGACTGTACTATATGTCATTTGTACCAGATTAATTTTTAGATCCTCGTATCAACACCAAGCACCGGGGTAAATTGATAGCTGTACACAAGGTTTGGTCTGTGTGACCGTAGGAGATTGTGTGTCTTCACCCCTGTGTCAGCTATCTCCTTTGCTGGACATGTGGGCTACCATCTTGAAATTGATACCAATACAAGCTAATGGTAGTGAATGAGAAGACATCAGAGAGAAAAAACCAACATGTACTGGGAAAACTAATGAATGAATATATAAATCAAGTTATATAGAGATATGGTGTATGCTATATAGAGAGTTAAAGTTATATGTTTATTCCCTTAAGTGATCACTGATAAGGAACATATACAACAATATTTCTGTGTTGTGTGCAATATACACAATTCCATTCTTCACACAATATTTAAATCTCCCCATATAATTATTGTTGGTCTTTGTGACCATAGAAGATAAATGGGGGGTTGATATATTTTATATCGTCAATCATTAACGTGAAAATTAATTTTGCCAGAATGGTCATATATTTAACCTTTTGTCTTAGATGTGAAAATAAGATTGGTCAAAGTTTTCTCCGTCTGACACTCACATTAGATCCAAGTGATCGATGTAACACAATCTTTCCTGTTATCTAAATTAATAACTAGTACAGGTCAATTTGCGGTTGTTCATAAGATTCGATCTGTTTGATCATGTGGGACGGTGTGTTGTCACTTTAAATGTTAACTATTGTTTATGCTGGATTTGTTATATTGACAATGATATTTATATATCCGATCCTACAAAATAATATGATCTGTGAGAGTTTAAATGAACAAGATAATACAAAGAGAAACATATTGGTGATATAAATAACGTTTATGGTATTATATATGACCCTATTAGGGTTATTTGAGTCACTGTAGTACAGTATGTATCTATTATATAAGTGCCAGTCCCTAATTGCAGTGTATTTTATATTTAAATTACCCTAATTGACATTACCAACATTCAGCTATTAATATAAAACATCCGCAGCTAAATATAACTCACAAATTCAACTCATGCTTAAATTAGTGTAAATTAACCTCAGTTTTTGGATAATTTAATTGTTGCCAGAATAACATTATACCAAAGACAATGTACAGGCATGTTATCATTTTGCTAGGTTTAATAATACTATTACTAGTAACTTGCCCATCAAAAATTACTGCAATAAAATTTTAAGCCTGGCAATGCTGTTTGCCCCAAAATGGGAGGATATGGCCCCTCTGAGCACCTTCGGCGCTCATCGCGAGCCTCTTCCCAGGCCCTGTGATGAGTGGTTTTGCCGCTCATTGATGTTTTTGCCAAGCCGCACCTTTCCTGCTTTGCAATGATCCCCTTCGGCGCTCATTGCGAGCCTCTCCCTTTGTGTACTGTATATGCTTGTGTAGTTTAGGGCCTACTGCCTTGGGTTAAATGTTACTGCCTTGTATTAAGTCATACGGTCCATAATTTTTGCCAAGTCCTGCGTGTTTCAGGATGAGCGCAAACCAAGTCCTGCGTGCCTACAACTGCAATGAGCGCCTTTGCAGCATAAGTCCCCACGTGCCTCAACTGCTCGCCTGGCGCTCATTGCAGCCTAAGTCCAGCGGCGTGCCATTGCAGCGTAAGTCGTGAGGGGCGTGAGGGGAGAGTGTGCCTATATGGTTCTAGATCTTGTAAACATAGCTTAGTAAATACTGGCAGGCACCCCCATTTGCACCTATAAAACTGCCCCTATTGCCTCTCTTGTCAGTCACTAGCTCTTTGTGCCAATATATCTATCTTAAATTGACCCAAAACACCTTTATACCACCAAAAAATTCAAATGAGAGACCCTCCTACTCTTACACCATTCTGTACACTCCTTTTCAGAGACTTAGGAGGTGTACAATGCATTTATTCTGTAGAACCAATACTGCCCAATTTTATTTTTCTCCTAGACTTTCAGAAAAAAAGTAAACGAAACTGGAGAAAGTGTGACTTGGTCAGGCATGAGTAACATGGTTTTGGTGTCCAAAGTGGGACTTCCCTTCAAAATAACGACACTTGGGAGTTTAAGATGGGTAGGAGGTTTCTCTGATAGGCTAACAAGCAAGGAATGGGAATTTTGCCACAAAAAAATCTTTGGAAATATTTCAACAATTGGAAATGTTTCCCAGACATTAAACACCATCATTTGTTGTCAACTTATTCTATATACTAGCAACTTGCCCATCAAAAATGACGGGGCAATAAAATTATAAGCCATGGCAATGCTGTTTGCCACACAATGTGAGGCTTTTGCTTCTCTGAGGACTTTCGGCGCTCATTGCGAGCCTCTCCCCTCGTGTACTTCAAGTTTCCTGCTTTGCAATGATCACCTTCGGCGCTCATCGCTAAGACAGATATATAAGTACAGGGTAAAACATACAATTTTTTTTTACTACAGTGTAAACTATCCATTTTTAGGAGGTCTCAGAGCACAATAAAGTGATTTAAAAATTTAACTGCTTTGAGAGTCCTATCGCTGTCAGTCAGTGAGCAGTAATACAGATATGTACGTGCAGTGTAAAATGTAAATGTTTGTTAGTGCAGTGGAAAGGATATTTTTTTAATTACCAATTAATGATTATAAAATGTATGTACGTTAATAATGAATGAATGAATGAATAAATGAATTAGAAAGTGCAAAGCATTTATGTATTCATAAAGTAAGGGCAGTGTAAAATAGCTATTTTGCCTATTTGTATATTTTTATAATTATTTTTTTTAATAATTAATGAATTAATTAATAAATGATTATACTTTGCCTATTTATATTTAAATGCAGCAATCAATATCCTGAAGAGCTAACAATCTATTCGGATTTTCTGGCATCTGAAAATGTACAGTTGGACTGTTGATCATGTGAGGAGAAAGTGTCAGCAATGTGGCAAGTGTGCAGTGTAAATGTGCTGCGTGCACGAGGCCAAACCATTTGTTTAGGTGTGTAAAGCGTCATTTTAGAATCATAATGTTATTAGTTGCAAGTTAGTGTTGTAAAATGGCGTCTTTTTTCTGTGTTACTTGGCTCGCAAACATTTTCCGTCCATTGTAATGGTATAGTGTGTATCTCTTACGTTCATGGCTAACTCGTACGTGCCTGTCGGTGATTTGCGCGCTTCGGTAGCCTCATTTTCATTATTTTTGTCCGCCATTTTTCATCTCGCATAGACGATTTTCGGTTGCCGAAACTTGACAAATTCAGCTTTAATTTGCGTGCAACATCACTCCCCGGCGTCCTGGCGTTCCCCCGTGCTATGTGTGAGTGTGTTTTTATTTTTTTTAGTGTTTTTTGATTTCCGCGGTTTGGCCGTTAAATTTTTATTTTAGCGAGATCGTTTTTTTTTGCCCCCCGAGATTCCAAGGTCGTTCCTGGCCAACTCGTACGTACCTGGCGGTGATTTGCGCGCTTCAGTCTTCTTTAGCCTCGTTTTGGGGTTTTTTGGCTTCCATTTTTTTTCTCGTTTAGGTGATTTTCGTTCGTGAAAAAAGGCGGAATATGCCTCAAATTAATTTGCAACCTCACTCACAGGCATCTTTTCCCTCTGTGCTGTCTGTGAGTTTTCAAGTTAATTTGTGGCATTATTTGGGTTTATTTTTGTGTTTCTTGAGTCCTGCTGTTCGTCCGTAAATTTATTTTGCGGGGTCTGGATTTTTTCTGTGGTCCGGATTATTGCAAAGTCTTATGGGACATATTTTTTTAACACAATTTTTTCAAACTGCTATGGGGCTCGCACTGTAAATTGGATATTTATGATTTCTGTTGATCTGTAGTCCCGCAGGTCATAGGAATGATGCCTAAGTTGTGTGGGGTCGTAGGGATGAGCGCCTATGGTGCTCATCTCCACCAGCGCAATGAGCGCTTTTGGTGCTCCTTGCCTGGCACTTGCGGCTGCGCGAGCCCGCAATTTGACCATGGCGTTAGCAACAACTTTTCGCAAGCCTGCACTGCTCAGAACTATATATGTGATAATTTTGCTGTGCAGGCAAATATATACGTTTTAAGAATTATTCCATGGAATGTTCATGTAAATTGTGCTGTTTCCAGATAAATAATCACTGATTACAGTTTACCTTTTGCTTTTTTTGAATAATCAAAAATTAAATGAATTATAAAAAAATTTAAAAAAAATAAGGGAAAAAATATTTTGCTTTCTTCATTTACCTATTATATGCAAGACATTACTTTCTAGAAATGTTTCTTTATGTGTTTGTGTACCTGCCTTGTCATATAGAATCAGGGGCTCTTAATGTAAAAATAAGGAATATGATGGTTAATATGACATTAATGGTTAATCAGGAGTAGTTATCTTCATGGTAATTTTTTGGGTACCTGGAAACTCACGTAAAACGGATTAACCACTAATGGACGGATCTTGCGCCAATCACAGTTTGAACGTGTAAAGAAGTGCTTTTCATTCCTGGCCACACTTAAGCATCTTCCATTGCATTACTTATAAATCTGGAATTAGCTTATGTTTTTCTATGAAATATCCAATCTTGAAAGGCTCTGCAGAATGCATATTCGTCGTTCCCAAGGCTGACTACAGTATAAAGTCACATCTGCTACAGTTAACATTGTTGGTATAATAACAGAATTTTTGATGATTTATTTTAACTTTGTTGATAAGTATAGATGAAGTCCTATTTCAGTTGCCATAATACCCAAGAATCAACTAACAATTTTTCTACGTCTGCAAATAGTGTCATTTACCAGCAAGCCACATTTTGCCATCCTTCTATTCAAGTCATTATCATAATGGAAAAAAAAAACAAAGAGAGTAAACTTTAACCCAACTGTATTGAATGCCGACTTAGGGCCATATTAAATTCCAGCCTCGTAAGTCCAACGCGCAGCATTCAAGGGCTGTATGCTTCAAATTTGACCTAGTTACGTTGCTATTAAATTAGGAATGGCGGTGAGCTACGAGCCAGGGACACTATTTCGTAAACCAGTTCTTGCCCATCGGAGTTGCCAGCTCGAACGCAAACAATTAAGCAATTACGTAGTTATGGGTTCAGATGGAGCCAATGGGAAAAGAGATTGTTAGAGTTACGTCACTGAAAAAGGGGAGGGTAGATTTCGAAGTCCTACGTGCTTCAAATCCAGTTTGCGATCGGACCCACAGGCCAGATATAATGCAATATTAATGCAGTACATATGAAATGCTATTACATGCGAGTTACAGTATATGTCGTAACACATTGATTGCAGGAATCAATATGACACAGAATATGATCATGGAATAAAGTATTTTTCGGGGTTTTTTCGATAATGTTGTGCTATTCATTCTAAGACCTAACATCACTTTCCCTTATAATAAATGTACAGTAGAGTGTTGTTATTTGATTTACAAGTGCTACGTATTGGACTTTAACCCCCTTTGAGGGTGCTCTCGAGCAAACGTTGGCCTTTGGGATCCATTTGCGTGTTTTGTGCTTGCTCGCGAGTGACCACGTTGCAATTTAATAGCTGAATTAGCTGAATTGAAGAAGTAGTAGTTACGGGCTCATCTGATCAAAAGATTTACGTGCACAAAGTTCAACGTTGCTCAACACGTAGCCTATTCGTCCTGCGTGTTTACATGAAACGCCCACTGCGAGCAACATTACAGGGCTAATTTGATAGTCATAACACTTAAATCTGGAGTTACGGGCTACATTTTAATATGTATCCCCAATTTAATAGGACTGTTATACACATATGCTTTCAATATAATAGTAAGTACTTGAAAGCAGCATGCAAATTGAATTAATATAGTTTTTAAAAGCAAATATATTTTTAAAATGTTTAGCTGTGAAAATATGAAGTGTTATCAACTATTTACATGTCCTGAAAAAATGGCCACAGAGTTTGATTCACATCAGTGTACAACTAGATGCTTCCCATAGCACTCCGGGTGCAGTTAACACATGAATACATTTCTACATGTGAGTAAATAGGAAACCGCATTAGTCCATACATGGCTATTATTATTATTACTAGCGACTTGCCCATCAAAAAATGACGGTCCATAAAAGAAAGTGCTGAAATGCTGTTTGTCACACAATGTGAGTGTACTGTGTGCCTCTAGTAACTAAATTCATCAAAAAGCAGAAATCTACATTACATAAAATAAGAAAAACTAAAATCACCAAAATAAAAAATGTTCATTACAGAACAAAAAAAAAAAACCTAAGTCACAAAAAATAAAAAAAGGAACAGTACAGAAAATAAAAAAATACATTACAACCCCCCCCCCCACGCTACTACAACATTTAAAAAAAAAATACACACCTGAAAAGGAAATACATATAATACATACAATCCAATCCAATTAAATAAAATCCAATCCAATTAAATAAAATCCAATCCAATTAAATAAAATACAATACAACACAATAAAATACAATACACCCCTATCTAATATACATGCCACTATCTAATATACATCCCACTATGTAATATACATCCCACTATATAATGTAATATACATCCCACTATCTAATATACAATACTATCTAATAATACATCCCCCATCTATCTAATATACATTACATGCTATCTCTATATAACTACCCTAATTCTAAGCTACAATAAAATAATTAAGACCACCCTTTGAGATGTTTCTTCAGATCAGCAACCTACGGTAAAAAAGATTAAAAAAATTAATATAACTCGTTTACATGAAATAACTAAACATTCTAAACATTCTAAATATTCTAAATATTATACTCATCTTTCCAGCATGTCCCGTTCCAGCATGTCACGTCCCAGCATGTCACGTCCTCCTCCATGTTTGCCTCTGCGGCGCTGCTCCTGTTCAAAAAAACATTACATTAGTAAACATAAAACAAAGTGAAATGAACACAATGTACATTATACTTACCTTTCCGCGATGTCTCCGGCCTCCATGTGTTCTGTTCCGGAAGCATTCGCACGTAAAAAAACAAACAAAAAAAAAACGACACACATCCGCCCTGGCGGATGTCTCTGGCACTAATGACCTTCCTATGGAGTGTTCCAGAGTAAAATTGGCAATGGCGGCTTCTGATTAGCTGAAAAGGCTGTCTATAAAATTCAGCCAATGAGAAGACCCCAATTGTGAACCAATGAAAAAAGTAAACACCTAAAAATACAACGCTGATTGGATAACACACCTGTCAATCTTTATTTGTACAAATCCTAAGGCTTTACTGCCATCAGCCAATCACAATGGAATATACCCCCACTTACTGATTGGTGAAGACATCTGCGCCTTCCTATTGGCTGGAATATTGATTGATATTAACAGTAGCCAATGAGAATGCGCAAATCCTTCACCAATCAGTACGTGAGGGTGTATTCCATTGTGATTGGCTATTGTCAGTGCAACCAATCAGAATGCGCAGATGCTCCAACCAATCACCCTGTGGGGGTGTATTCCATTGTGATTGGCTGAAGGCATCTGCGCCTTGTGATTGGTTTAAATAAAGATTGACAGGTGCATTATCCAATCCGAGAGGGATTTTAGGGTGTATCCCTTTCTGATTGGTTCACACAATGGCGCCTCCTGATTTAGTGAATTTGATAGACAGCGTTTTCAATCAATCAGAAGGCGCCTTCTTTTCTTCCGGAAAAGTCTCCTGGAGCCTCATTAGCATCGGGGATGTGAGTGCGGATGTAAGTATATATATATATATTTTTTTTTTATACAGGGCGTGGCAGAAGAGGATCCGGAGGAGGCCGGAGACATCGCGGGGAGGTAAGTATAATGTAGATTGTGTTTATTTTGTGCTTTTGTATGTTTAATAATGTTATGGTTTTTTTAACAGGTGCTGCTCCGAAGAAGGATTAAAAGAATAAGGACGGGATATGCTGGAAAGGTGAGTAGAATATTTAGAATGTATAGAATGTTTCCTTATGTACTGTAAATGTGTTGCACTTTTTTTTTTTTTTTCGTAGGTGGCTGATCTCAATGGACATCTGCAAAGGTAAGTGGTCTTAATTATTTTATTTTAGCTTAGAATTAGATTATTTTATATATGGATAGCATTTACTCTATGATAGCTAGGGGTTTTATATAGATAGCATAGGATGTATTGTATATTAAATTGTGGTATTTATTTAGATAGATTGGGGATGTATTATTATATAGATAGGATGTATATTAGATTATGGTATTTATTTAGATAGATTGGGAATGTATTATTATATAGATAGGATGTATATTAGATTATGGTATTTATTTAGATAGATTGGGGATGTATTATTCTATAGATAGGATGTAAATTAGATTATGGTATTTATTTAGATAGATTGTGTGATGTATATTAGATAGGGGTGTATTGTATTGTATTTAATTGTATGTATTTGTATAGTATTGTATTTGTATGTATTATATTGTATGTATTTGTATTTGTATTGTATGTATTATATGTATTTTCTTTTCAGGTGTGTAATTTTTTTTTCTGTAGTGAGGGGGGCTTGTAATGTTTTTTTTTTTCTGTAATGTTCCTTTTTTATTTTTTGTGACTTAGGTTTTTTTTATTTTCTGTAATGTAGATATTTTTTGTGACAGGTTTTTTATTTTATGTAATGTAGATGTGTTTTATTTTGTGTGACTTTAGGCTTTTTTATTTTCTGTAATTAGAGTGGTGGGGGTTATTATGGGGTAGGTAGGTAGTGTAGCTGTTAATATGTTAGTGTAGAGGGTGTTTAGTTGATATTTAATGTTTTATTGGGGGGGTATAGTGCAGTTTAGTGTTTATACTTAGTGTCATGATGGTCCTTGAGGACCATCATGGCACTTATGTGGTTAATGTAGTGTTGTAACAGGCCCATAATGGTCTTAATATACCCTTATGGGACTGATGGGGTTAAATAGAGGCTTATGAGGGTCTGTATGGACCCGCATGAGTGAGGGGGTTAATGAAGTGCTTATGGGGGTCTGTATTGACCCCCATGAGTGACAGGCTTAATGAAGGGCTTATGGGGGTCTGTATTGACCCCCATGAGTGACAGGGTTAATGAGGGGTTTATGGGGGTCTGTATTGACCCCTATGATTGACAGGGTGATAGTGTATATTTGTTTTCTTTTACAACGTGTCCTTTAAGGACCTTTACGGTCGTTTAAGGACCTGTAATGCGGGAATTTTTAATTTTCATTGCAACCGGGGTCCCCGATCGCGTGCAATCAGGACCCAACTGCGATGGCTAATGTGGGGTTAATGCAGGGCTCCGAGCTTATCTACGCAAGGATCTGCATTTGCAGGCAGAACTTCATCCCTCGCTTCGACTATTATATGTGATAATTATTATCTTTATTTATATTGCGCCAACATATTCCGTAGCGCTGTACAGGGATTGAGTACATAGCAGAAAACAAATTAAACACCTTGTAAAGAATGGAGTGTCCTGTTTTTGAGCTTAAAATCAAATGTACATAGAGCTTGTTTCCAAGGCACTGACACAAGATTGAAAACTCACAAATTTACAATCTAAGGCTTTATGTGTGATACGAGGGTGACAAATACAATTGAAAGCAATTGGTTCAGTCAAGTGGAGGTGTCTGTGTGTTGTACTGTAGATTGTGGGTGTAAGTGTTATTAAGCTGTGGAGTGTGCAGTTGTACATGTTAAGGCTGAAGGTGATAAGATTTTTTAAACAGGTGTGCTTTTAGTAATTTTTTTAGTAAGGTTTTGAGGCAGGAAGATAATCTAATGGAGCGAGGCAAGGAGTTCCAAATAGTAGGGGCAGCATGAGAAAAGTCTTGAAGACGGGAGTGAGAGGAGGTGATGAGAGAGAAGGAAAGAAGAAGGTCGTTAGCAGAACAAAGGGGGCGGTTGGGAGAGTCTTTTGAAACAAGAGCAGAGATATAAGGGGGTGCACTGTTGTTGAGGGCTTTATATGTTAGGGTTATGATTTTAAATGTGATTCGGGAAGCTATGGGAAGCCAGTGGAGTGATTGACAGAGAGGAGCTGCAGACACTGAGCATTTGGTATGGAAGATGAGTCTAGCGGCGTTCATTATGGATTGGAGGGGAGACAGACAAGAGATGGGTAGGCCAGCAAGGAGGGAATTGCAGTAGTCGAGTCGAGATATGATGAGAGAGTGTATTAGAATTTTAGCTGTGTCTTCTGTAAGATAATGACGAATTTTGGAGATGTTTTTTAGGTGAAACTGACATGATTTTGTTATTGATTGGATGTGAGGAATAAAAGAGAGGGCGGGATCCAGTAGAACCTCAAGACAACGGGCCTAGGAGGTGGGAGTGATGATGGTGTTGTCAGCAGTGAGAGATATTTGAGGAGTGGAAGCTGTAGTAGAGGGTGGAAAGATAATGAGTTCAGTCTTAGACATTGTGAGTTTGAGTTGACGGGTGGACATCCAGGAGGATATGCTAGAGAGGCAGTTGGAAACTTGAGCTAAAAGAGAGGGGGATAGATCGGGTGCAGAGAGGTAGATTTGAGTATCATCTGCATAGAGATGGTACTGAAATCCAAAGGATTTTATAAGGGAGCCAAGGAAGGAGGTGTAGATGGAAAAGAGGAGGAGTCCTAAGACAGAACCTTGGGGAACGCCAACAGACAGAGGGAGAGGTGGAGAAGAGGTGCCAGAGAAGGAAACGCTAAATGTACGATCTTTAAGATAGGATGTGAACCACGAAAGAGCTGTGTCCTGGATGCCAAAAGAGCAGAGAGTTTGGATTAGAAGAGGGTGGTCAACTGTATCGAAGGCAGCAGAGAGATCCAGGAAAATTAGAATAGAGAAGTGACTGTTTGATTTGCCGGTTAGCAAGTCATTGGTGACTTTTGTAAGGGCTGTTTCTGTAGAGTGTTGGGCCCAGAAACCAGATTGGAAGGGGTCACGAAGGGAATTGGAGGAAATAAATTGAGTGAGGCGATTGTAAACAAGCCGCTCAAGGAGTTTAGAAGCCAGGGGAAGTAGTGAGATAGGGCGATAGTTGGAAGCAGAAGCTGGGTAAGATGAGGGCTTCTTAAGAATGGGTGTAATTGTGGCGTGTTTTAAGGAGGATGGAAACTTGCCAGTTTTTAGGGAGAGGTTGAATAGATGTGTGAGAGATGGGATAAGTGTGGTGGATAGGGGAGGGATTAGCTGTGATGGAATAGGATCATGAGGACATGTGGTAAGGTGAGAGGTTGATAGTAAAGTAGATACTTCATCCTCGGTTACAGGGTCAAAGGAGTCCATAGTGGAAGTGGGATTGGGGAAGGGGAAGGGCTGGGTGTTGTCGGTTGGTGGAGAGGGTGGTGGGATAGTGCCAAGCTGGGAGGAGAGCTCATTTCGGATGGTATTGATGCTTCCCATAGCACTCCGGGTACAGTTAACACATGAATACATTTCTACATATGAGTAAATAGGAAACCGCATTAGTCCATACATGGCTATACAGGGTATGTAGGTTCTGCACTAGTGACAGCTTAAAATCTAGAAGGTGCTGGGGACATGATGTGATGGGACTGTTTAGTGATTAGTGATTAGTGGCTTTGCTTGAAGCTGCAGGTGGTGGATGTAAGTGGTACATTTATTTGAAGAGATGTGTTTTCTGAGAGTGAAGATTTGAAAACTAGAGGAGAGTCTAATATATCAAGGTAGGTGATTCCAAGCGTGGGAGAGACAAGGAAAAATTATTGTACATAGGTGAACCTGACAGATGTGCTCAAGGTATATAAATGTGTTCAGTAGTTGAGATGGGTCTTGATGAGGGAGATGGGTCTTGATGAGGGAGATGGGTCTTCATGAGGGAGATGGGTCTTGATGAGTGGGACCTGTTCCTAATGTTTCCACCGTCTACCACAGCTTCCACTCCTCAAATATCTCTCACTGCTGATAATGCCATCATCACTCCCACCTCCCAGGCTCATTGTCTTGTGGTTATAAAGGACCCTGCCCTGTCTTTCATTCCACACATACAATCAACAAAATCTTGTAACTTTCACCTAAAATATATCCCTATCTTACACAAGAAACAACTAAAATTCAAATCCATTCTCTCATCATGTCTCGCCTCGACTACTGCAACTCTCTACTTGCTGGCCTCTCCATCACCCATCTGTCTCCACTCCAATCCATAATGAACACCTCATCTAGACTCATCTACCATACTCATCGCTCAGTATCTGCTCTGTCAGCCATGCCACTGGTTTCCCATAGGCTCCAGAATAAAATGTAAAATCATAACCCTAACGTATAAAACCCTTAAAAACAGTACACACCCTTAGATCTCTGCTCTCATCCCAAAATACACAACCATCTCCTCTCTTCTCTTATTTCCTCTCACTCCCGCCTTCAGGACTTTTTTTAGAGCTGTCCCTACTCTTCCTACAAAACCTTCAAAAACTCACTAAAATTGAATTGTTGAAAGAAGCTCATCACCTTCAGCCTTAATATGCTCAACTGGACGCTCAACAGTATAATATCACTCAAACCCGCAATCTACAGGGCGACACTTAGACAACTCCACTCGCTTCAGCCTACTTCCTTCACACCATCTTGCATCTCTCACCCTCCTCTATCACACCCAAACCCTCTATAAATGTAAGTTTGTGAGTTTTAAATCGGGGGCTTTGAAAACGAGCATTACGTATGTTTGATTTTAAGTTCAAAGACAGGGCCCTCCATTCTTTTGCAATGTGTAAAAATAGTTTGTTGCCTTGTACTTAATCCCTTCATAGAACTAAGGAATATGTTGGCTTGTTATGAATAAAAAATATCAATAATAATAACCTTGTTTCTGGCAATCTTATTGTGGGAAGGGTAAGATTTGTATAATTTTTTAAGTATATAACATGATTTTGTTTGATTTATTTTTAACTCAGTGACTTATATTTAATGTCTAAGAGGTATGCAGCAGGTTTCACCGTATACATTATTGTTAAGAAGAGTTATACATGTAGATCAGTTCTTCCTAAACTTTATTCTGATTGACCAATTAAAAGTTGACCAGCGTGTCGATGGCCCACTTAAATATTGTTGAAGGTCTTCCCAGGACACCTAATGATTTTATCAGATGGCTTCTTAACAGTTATAATGAGACTAGGTGATAGGATCAGATTAGTGAGTAATCATGTATTCTGATGTGTGTATCAATTATATCTGAGTACTAAGATTTAATGAGAGAAAATAATGCACAGAAGTCATAGTGTCATCAGAATAATCTCTCAGTTTTATTTAGACAGTCTGTTTCTTATATAGCATAAAACACGTCACAGCTTATTAGCATAGTTGGAAATAGGGTTAAATACATATTTGCAAGCAACTGTCTTTTTTATGTTTACTCAGCAAAACCTTATCTAAAAACCCCTGCTTGCTTCAGATACATTGTCTCAGTAGTATCTGAAGCGAAAAACAGGACACAGAATACAGATGTTTTAAAGAACATTAACATAAACATTCTACAGATGACGCACTTAAACATTCTAGTGAGATAAGAAACATGCTGACATACTTTTTATAATCATGATATTCTTAGCTAATTAATTTCTAAATGAAGAAATTAAAATACCTAACATATCCCTCCTCTTATAAATGTATTAGACCAAGGTCTTAAGGCAAGGTTCAGGTCATAGTCCTTTCTTTAGTGAAGAGTTGAGGTCTGGACCATCATGGTGCTTCTCTTAATCCACTTGTTTTTATACATCATCAATGTCATGATCAAGATAAGAATCAGATTCTCCTTGAGTGAGGGGTATCGTCTCTATTAGGTATTGTTGAGTTACTGCTTGGTCAACAACCTTATTCACCAATCCACGGATGCATGGTATCACACAGCATCCTAACAAAATGATCAGTGTTAGGACTGTGCCAACAGTGATCAATATCCCTCTGATGTAAGCTGCCCATTTACCAAAGGTGTCTTGGAGCCATTTAGACAGAGGATCATTAATACCGGAATTTTCTACTAGTTCATTTGACAGGGCAGTGAGGCCTTCCAGTGCTTTGGTCACAGATCCGTCTGGAGCTGTGTTGTTGGGTATGAAAGTGCAACAGGCAGTCCCAAACATTTTACATACCCCTCCTTCTTTCGCCAACAGCATGTACAGAGCTATCCGGTTCTGCCAAGCCATCAGGCTAGTTCTATCCAGTTGCTCTGCCAAGCCTTGAACTGCATCTCTGGTATAATTTACGAATCTCTGTTGATTATAGTAGATATAGTTGATCCAATCTACATTCTTATTTATAGTCACCCACCAGGAGATGATGGTTTCGAATCCAGCCGCCACTTGATTTCGGGCTTTAAACTCACCAGGTACTCCTCTCGGAATCCCAATAGAATCAATGTATATTCGATCATCAAAGCTCCCCTTTGGAACTGACCTTCTGGCCCGCTTCAGGTTTTTTTCGGTTATCCACATCATACCAGCACTTCTATCAGGCAATATTTAAAACGGTTGAGCCAGTTGGATCAGGGTACATATTCCACCCCACAGTGAGGGTAATACTTGTCTCACTTGTTTACCTCCACAATACCACCAGATATCTGCTCGTCCAACTAAGTGGTTGGAAAACAATGTGTCTGGATATTCTTTACTGCCCACGTGTATAATGTCCGAACAATAAAGTGCTTGCCCAACACTTATTCTTGAGTTCTGTCCGGTACGGTTAAAGCACGTAAAATTACCCGGGTACATCATAAATTGGGGTGGTTGGATCCTTGACACTGGTGGGTACAAATAGTGTAGAGCAGTACAATTGGATACTGGCGCTATTTGTTGGAACAACTGTAACATGCACTTCAGTCCCTTTTCATCATTCTGTTGGTTCAGTTTAAATGGTACCGTTGCCATTGATGGTCTGGCAGTGGAACATGCTATACAGTTACTCATTTCCATGGAGGCTGCTGTATACAGCATCCATTCCAACCAGATGTTTTTTTCTGCATACCCAGTCTCAATTTCAAAAGTGTCAATCAGGCGGTCAGGTTCCAAATAAATGACCTGTGAGGGCACAGTCCTATTCACAGGACTCACCTTGGTGAGATCAATAGTCTGTCTGGGCTCCTCTTTTTGCAGTACCTGAATATGCAAATAGTCCATGTTGTTACCTCTGCCTGAGGTGTAAATTCCAAGAGTATATCTCCCCTCATCACACTTTTGTGGGTCCTGGAGGGTGATCCGGATGGGGTTGCATAGCTGATTTTGGCTGCAAGAGGATGGCTCCACACCCCGTGTCAGCTTTAAGCGTCTCTTTGTACTTTTGCACTTCATGTGATTAGGTGGGGAGTAACCCCAGTCAGCTCCTGTATTCCATAAGGCCAGTTTCCAGCTAGGACATCTCTCATTTCCATACGGAGAGGCTATACACAAATATACTGGCGCTTTTCTCACCCCTCCACTACGTCCTCCTCCAGAAAGTCCACATCTTAGTACTTGACATAGGTCTATTTGGTTGGTTCCTATCTGCCCTTACTTGAACACTAGGGTCACTTGGCCAGTTAAATTGACTTCCATCATGTCTCTTTTCATTCTGTGCATCCACATCTCTCCAATAGATTGCGTCTGGTTGCCTCTGGGTCTTGTTACTTCTTCCCATATGATTATGGGTGCTACTATGCAAAGAGTTATCAAGATGAGGCATGTCAGTGAGATTCTTAGGCCACACCAGTTAGGTCTTTTGAACAGGTGCCAGGACATTTTCTTGGGCCAGTTGAGAACCCCAAAAACCCGCACCATTCGGTTCTTCACTGGGTTTGAGACGAGTTTCCCCCCCTTTGTAGCCCAGCCTGACTCGCAATGAGTCAGCTAGCAGGTTTTTAGGAATCAACTGGCTCAAGCTCTGGCACTTTTACTCTCTTGCAGTGAGTCAGGTGTATCCAGGTGGCTCGTTCGGCAACTTTCAAGGCAGTGGGTGTTGACAGCAGAACTTGGTACGGTCCTTCCCACCTGGCCGATGCCCAATTTTTACGCTTGATTACTTTAATTAGGACCCACTGGCCTGGTTGTACCAAGCAGGGTCCCTGCTGTTGCTGTGGATGAGAGAGAGAGATGGAGGTAATATCTTTCTTACTTAACATTTTTCTCATATAGTCTGCTAAGTTTTCACTCATGTTTTCATCTTTTGAGATAAATGGTCTAAATTCTGGTAGTAGGAATGGTCTCCCATACAATATTTCAAACGGGGTTAACTTCTTCCTGCCTGGAAGCATGTGCATGTTTAGCATGACTAATGGTAAACAGTAAAGCCAATTTTTCCCTGTCGCTGCCATCGTGTTCCTCAATTTATTTTTAATGGTACCATTAGTTCTCTCCACTAATCCAGCTCACTGTGGCTGGTACGCACAGTGGTTTTTCAACTCTATGTGTAATGCTTTACTCAAGTGGTTGATAATTCTGTTCACAAAATGTGTGCCGTTATCGCTATATATTTTCTCTGGTATACCAAACCTAGGAATTATTTGTGTCACTAAGGTTTTAGCCACTGTGATTGCGTCAGGGTGTGCACATGGTTTCGTTTCCACCCACCTAGAGTATACATCAATTATCACTAGGCAATATTTCTTCCCTTCACACTTTGTTAGTTCAATGAAATCCATACATATTGTCTGGAAGGGGTATGTTGGTTCTGGGAATGTGCCCCTTATGGGGTGATAGTTACACTGAGGGTTATGTTGTGCACAAACAAGGCACCCTGCACAAACATTTTTAAAATAGGTGTTTAATCCATAGGCTGAAAATATTCTGCTGACCATGTCTACCATACTCCCTCTTGAGACATGACTAATGCCATGGCTCAACATAGCTGCATATCTGAATAGTGATTTTGGTAAAATTGGTTTCCCTTCTATACTCTCATAAATATTATCAGCATTTAGTTTACTCCCTTTCTTCAACCAGTATGTTTTTTCCTGTGAGGGTGCATTTGCCTGTAGTTGCTGTAGAATACTCTTGTCAATATGGTTTACGAAATACACAGATGTGTAGCTGTGTAAGAGAAAAATGTGTATTTTTCCCGTTTGAGCCGCTTGCTTTGCAGCTGTATCTGCCCTGCCATTTCCTATTGAAATTTCGTCTGTGGTCGTGGTATGAGCCACACATTTACATACCGCAATCTTCAAGGGCAGTTGAATGGCTTCAAGTAACTGCAAAAGGAGTTGTTTATGACTGACTTGCCTGCCAGTAGATGTGACCATACCTCTATTTTTCCACAATTGTGCAAATATGTGCACAGTTGAGAATGCATATTGGCTGTCGGTGTATATATTTACTATTTGTCCCTTTCCTATTTTACAGGCTTCAGTAAGGGCCACGATCTCAGCTGCCTGTGCTGAAAAATGTGATGGAAGTTTTCCTGCTCTTATAGTTTCTTCTTGTGTTACTACTGCATATCCCGTTGCATTTGTACCATCTTTGTTTCTACTTGATGACCCATCTACAAACAGAGTTAGTGTAGCCTCGGTGTATGCAACATCTCTAAGGCCGTCTCTTGGTGAGACTTCTTTTTCTATGATTTCAGTACATGCATGTGGTGCATCTTCCTGGATGGGAACTAACGTTGATGGGTTCAGTGTTGTGCACCTTTCTATGTGCAAGTGTGGTTGTGACAGAAGTATAGTCATGCATGATAAGTGTCTTGAAGGGGAAAGGTATGAAACCTTATTTTGTAGTAGAATGACAGATACAGCATGTGGTACTCTTAGAGTCAAAGGGTGGAACAGGACTAAGGCTGCTGACGCCAGAACTGCCATGGAAGCCGCCACTACAGCCTGTACACAAACCGGAAGTCCCCTGGCTACAGGGTCCAACCTGGTTGAGTAAAAAGCCAAGGGTTGGTCTCGCAGGCCATGTTTCTGAGTCACAACGGAAGTCATATAGCCTCCCCTTGAGTCAAAAGTTTGTACAAATGGCTTGCTGTAATCTGGCAATCCCAATACAGATGTTCCCACTACTGTGTTCTTAAGCTGAATGAATGCTGCTTCAGCTTCATGTGTCCACGCTACCTTTTCATTAGCTGACATTGATTGTGCATAAATAAGGTGTTGTATGGGCCCTGTAAGTTCTGCATAGTTGGGAATCCAACTCCTGCAGAAATTTACCATCCCTAAGAAAGACATAACTTGTCTCTTTGTGACCGGCTTAGGGGCTTCTAGTATGGCCCTTTTCCTAACTGGGTCTAGTGATCGTCCCTTTCTGCTCACTAGGTATCCCAGGTACTTCACTTCTGATTTCCAGAGCTGTAATTTATCCCGACTAACCTTATGTCCCTCTTCAGCCAGGAATGTGAGTAAGGCTAGCGTGTCCTCCTGGCATATCTCCTCAGAAGGAGAGGCCACCAAGATATCGTCCACATACAGTAGTATTTGGCTTCTCCTTGGGGGCGTAAATTTCGCCAAATTTGAGGACATAGCTTGGCAAAATATAGTTGGACTTTCGGTGTATCCTTGAGCCAATCTTGTATATGTGTACCTCCTCCCCATATAGGTGAAGGCAAACCAATATTGGGAACCTTTATCTACTGGTATGGAGAAGAATGCATTGGCTAAGTCTACCACAGAAAAATGTGTGTTATCTGGCTGCATGTCATTTAGAAGTGTATGTGGATCTGGCACCGTGGGTGCTCGGGGAATTACAGCTTTGTTTACTGCTTGTAAATCCTGCACTAATCTCCAAGCTCCGGTTGCTTTCCTGACTGGGTAAAGTGGGGTGTTACATGGGGATCCTGGGCATTCTATTATAATCCCTTTCTCAATCAAAACTTTTATAATAGGTTCTATGCCCTTCTCTGCTTCAGGTTTTAGAGGATACTGTCTCTGATGTGGCCGAAAAGTACTTTTTGGGGTGATTTTTACTGGCTCTACCCCCTTTATAAGGCCTACATCAGCGGGCCCTGTGGACCATAAGGTGTCCGGAAGGCTCTCTAATGCTACCTCCTGTTCCTGAGTGAACAGTATCTGTGTGTTGTGTCATGATTCCTCTAACAGAAGAACTTTCTCCCACCTGGATGACTGTAAGTGTATTCCTTTCTTTGTCTCAGTTACCCAGTTCAGGCTTTTCCGATATATTTTTGTGCTCGGTGAGTACTGCACTCCGAGGTCATAGGGTAAGTACTCCCATGGTGTTTTATCTGTCTGAGCCTCTTCTACCATCCCTCCTACCTGTACCCACCTTCCACCAGCTGGCATAGTCAGTGATATGTGTGGCACTGTGTGTCCTGCATAGAGTAACTGGTCTTGATTATTCAGTTTTACTCCCACCCTTGTATACCCATTTTCTGTCCAGTATATGTAATCCAAGGTTATTCTGGTATTGGTGTGTTTGAAAAATGTTTTTTCATAGTCCACATCCCTCCCCGATGTACTTTCAAATTTCACAGTGCAGTGTAATGACTCTGTGCTTTGTTTTACACTGGAAGATGGAGCTAGGTCATTAGCCATGGCTATCAAAGCGCTGGATACTTGTGCCGGCCCTTTTGACACCATGTCTAATGTATAGAAGTAATGTGGTTCACCCATCCCCTGCACTACATTCACATCGACAGGTATGTCCCCCATGTATGCTTTCATGCCTTTCTCTGTGGGAACCACTCTAATGTTGCATTTCAGCAGCAGATCTCTACCCAAGAGATTTATCGGGCATCTAGGGGAGAGTATAAAAGGATGCTCAAATGTTTGGCCATTGAACAATCTCACTGTAAGTGGGCATGATACAGGTTCACTATTTGTCTGTCCTGCTGCTGACCTAACCAGTATGTTTTGTGACGACGTGTAACTAGTCCATGTGCCATCATTGCTCAACACTGATTTACATGCTCCTGTATCGCATAAAAATGTTATCATTATCCCCTCTACATCTAGCTGCATGACTGGTTGTTCTTCTAAAGCCATTAAGTCTATACATGATTCTAAATTCAACACATCATTTTTTCCTGACAATTTTGCATCATTATTACCATACTCATACAATTCAGATTCATGCAATTCTTGTTCAGCAAACATTTGTAAAGGAGGGGTACAACCTGGTTCTAGTCATTTGTCAGTCTGGTGGTCATCGTCATCCGCTCCCTCTTCCTCCTGGTACTTTCTGTTTCTGCAGTGACGTGCTAAGTGGCCGGCCTTGCCACACACGTAACAATTTCCATAAAATTTTCCTCTGTTTCCACCTCGACCACGTCCACGTCCACCTCCTCTCCCTCCACGGTTTTGATTATTTCCACCATCACCAGAAAAGAAAGCAGAAGTTATAGGTTGCGCTTTCCCATCAACAGAAGTCATTAAATACACCTCCTTTGGTTTACTATCTTGCTTTTTCTGTTTCTTTTCTTTTGCTCTCTTACACTGCTCTTCTGCATGTTTAGCATATTCTATGGTTTCCCTAAGGGGACATGTTTTATAAATAATTTGGTGTTGTATCACAAAGTCATTTATTTCTGGGTAACATCCCCTGAGAAAAGCGTTCTTTAGCTGCTGAGCATATGGACCAGCATCATCATATGGGTTAGGTCTGGCTACCCCGCTATGGCTGTCAAATACTACCCGCAACCTCCCCATATATTGTTCCACACTTTCATCATCTTTCTGTACACACTCATTTATCTTAGTCCAGTCTGCATGTTCCCTGTGTCTGTCAGCTATTCTGCCTATTAGAGCGTCTACTTGTTGGGTCAGTTCCTGTGATCCATAGCGCAATGGTTCCCCCCTTGGGTCCAGTGGATTCCAGTCACCTTCACTAAGGATCCAATCGGACCCTAATATCTGCCTCAGACATCTTTCAACCTCAACACCATTTAATTTAAAACTTTGCTGCAATCGCTGGAACTTAAGTCTGAAAATTCCCATATTGTCATTTGGGTGGGGCACTCCTTCTACAGCTCTCCTCACATCAGCATCCGTCCATGCCCGGTATACTAGCATTGTGGGTGGCAACACATTTCCCCCCTCTACAAGCTCTCCCCCTCTAGGATTGGGAACCTCAATTAAAGGATATAATGGCACAGATGTCATTCCCTTACCTCCATAATGATGATCCGGTGCCCGCCTGGTTCTGGCGGGCCGTCCTTCATAAGGTGGTGGTGTCGGAGGAGGTGGATTTGGAGCGGTGGCGGCAAGCAGGTATTTGCGGGCATCATCAAATTCGCCCTCTACATCATCACTATAAGTGACCATATTCCCAGGAGGTGGAGGGGCGGTCACTCGTGGAAGTCTTTTCTGTGTACACATAAACATATCCTCTTCCTCTTCCGAAGGAGAGAGGTGGTTAACATTACATGTCCCTCCCCCCGTAGGCACCGTCATTGTCATACACATTTGCATTTTGTCATCTTCAACAATTTGTAGATTATTGACAGCATCCTCTGTTTCAATATGTTCAACATGTTTTTCCTTAATCTTTATTTTACTTGCCCTGGTCCTATCTTTTTTACCTTTTTTATGTTTAATCGGTGGGTCCTGCGTGTGCCGTTTAATACAGCAACCGCAGGTTTGTCCCATTTGAAAAACAAAAAACAAAACAAAAACAACAACAAAAAAAACAAAAAAAACAAGAAAACAAAACAAAAATAAACAAAACAAAACAAAAAAAACTCAAATCTCACAGACTACAAGGACAGAGGGTAGGGTAGGAAGAGTGTAAAAACCTGTAGTGCTCAACCGCTACGGGTAATTATAAAAATCACCCGCACGTCTTACCAAAACACAGGCAAGTCACTGGCTAGCCCCGCGGAGGACGTCAGGTAGTGTGTGACAACTTCACTACTAAAAGGGTACAGAGAAGGAGAAAAGAGATATATTTAGCCCGTAGTGCTCAACCGCTACGGGTAATTATAAAAATCACCCGCACGTCTTACCAAAACACAGGCAAGTCACTGGCTAGCCCTGCGGTGGACTTCAGGTAGTGTGTGACAACTTCACTACTAAAAGGGTACAGAGAAGGAGAAAAGAGAAATATTTAGCCCGTAGTGCTCAACTGCCACAAATTTTGGTTTGTGCGTCTTCCATAAACACAGGCAAGTCACAGGAGTAGCCCTTCGGAGACCAGGTGGGTAATGCGTGACCACTCACTACCAAAAGTGGATAGTTTCAGGTAAGAATTAGGAGAACAACACAAAAGAATACATGTATAGATACATACACTCACAAGTACACAGAAATATACAGAATATTTACAGGTACATATAATAACCAAGAAACTGTGAGCCGTGTTACACCCCTTACAAACAGACATACACCCGGTACCGGTATTTAAATCATACAAAATGGTAACATGCACACACATACATATATTCTTGCAAGAGCTCATGTGAAAGTCAGACTCATTTACCCCTTTTTCATGGTAAGCATTCTCAATATTGTTACGTACGGAGAACTTATTTTATAGTCTTTTCCTCGGGATAATGACTCCTTTACCTCCCTATGGGTAAGTTCCAACCCTTCTACCTATTACTAGGCTAGAAACCTAGTTGTACAACTCTTTTACCTAATATCACCGTAAGGTAAGGACCTACAGAACATACACACAAATGCAAAATGCCACAGAAATTCAGATACTCACTGTCAGTTTGTTGTAAGCTGTGCCTTGTCATCCCCCGGAAAAACAAACACCTTGCCTCTGTGGTCCAACTGATCGTATATATCAGGCCTGAGGACTTTCTCAAAGGAAGGAAGTCCACAGCAACTTACCCCCCCGTGCACGGTAAAAGGAGTTTTGCTCCGTCCGAGGAATGATAAGGGAAACAACCACCGCTCGAAGGACCAAAAAATGATAGGATCAGATTAGTGAGTAATCATGTATTCTGATGTGTGTATCAATTATATCTGAGTACTAAGATATAATGAGAGAAAATAATGCACAGAAGTTATAGTGTCATCAGAATAATCTCTCAGTTTTATTTAGACAGTCTGTTTCTTATATAGCATAAAACACGTCACAGCTTATTAGCATAGTTGGAAATAGGGTTAAATACATATTTGCAAGCAACTGTCTTTTTTATATTTACTCAGCAAAACCTTATCTAAAAACCCCTGCTTGCTTCAGATACATTGTCTCAGTAGTATCTGAAGCGAAAAACAGGACACAGGATACAGATGTTTTAAAGAACATTAACATAAACATTCTACAGATGACGCACTTAAACATTCTAGTGAGATAAGAAACATGCTGACATACTTTTTATAATCATGATATTCTTAGCTAATTAATTTCTAAATGAAGAAATTAAAATACCTAACACTAGGAAATTGCCCGACAAAAATGATGGGAACAACATCTTTGGCAATGCTGTTTGCCACCCAATGTGGGCATCTTCGGCGCTCCCCGCGAGCCCTGCGCTGTGCGCCTTAACCTCTCTATCCCCTCTCTTCTTACTTTGATCCGATGAGCTCCTGTTGCTGTTCGCTCCCCTGCAGCATGTCTTCTGCCTATGTCCGGAACCGGCATATGCTAATGACGTGACGCTCACTGAGAGCCGAGGTCAACAGTGATGCCTTGCTTCCGGCCGCAACGTGAGCAACGTTCTTGGTGCAGGCGTCAACTGCTCGTTTATCCTAAATCCATCTAGACACTTCCATTTTTTGTTAATTTCCTTCCTTTTGTTTCATAATTGTTTTGTAATCCCAATTGTACTGTGGACAAGGACCACTGGTGGCCAACGGACCATAGTTTAGGAACTTCTGATGTAAATAATACGAGAGCACACAAGCAACGGGATGGGCAGGTGTGAATAAGATTTTATTACAAACGAAACAATATATTTACATTTGGTTGAACATTTTTCTACAACACCTATCTCAAGGAAAAGTCATTGCATAACTATGTTGGGTTAAAATCAGTAACATGAGAATTTTTTTTTACTGAAGCTTGACCCCAATGAAAAAAATTACTGAATCAGCTCAAACTGCAACCAAATCCTCGATGTTTGCCAGTAGAATGAAACTTACTTGGACTGTTTGGATGATCCTTCTACACCTGTTGAGTCTTCATAGTGGAAAATAGACTTTTATATTTTCCTGTCTGGCAATGATACATTCCTGTTTCTGGCAGCTGAGAAGTGAACTAATGGTGCAATTTTAGGGTTCCCAAAAGACAGAACAGGTCTGCAGTCCAAATGAAGTAGTCTTCCTGTGAAACACACTTATTTTGGATCAAGTATCGGAGCCTATTTAGTTGGTATGCTACAGACAACAGAAACCTGCAATGCTCTTTTTCCCAGTTTCATGATAATAAAATTGACAAAAGTGGTAAAAATAGAAATAAGAGATACATCTGTAATACAAGTAGGACCGGATTCAGTGTTTTTGTCTCTGCAACAAAACATGTTAATTTTATTAAATAGTTAAGAAAAAAAATAAAAAATAAATATGAAATGCTAATTATATATTTCTATATTATATTATTTTTTATGTATTTTATATATTTTGGAGGTTTGTGAAGTAAAGACATATTTTTGATATAGGTAAGAACCAAACAGATATTGTATCTATTCAATAAGAACAAGAAGCAATGGTAATCTATTTAAACAATGAGTGTGTCTAAATAATATTACACCTATTAATGATTTTAAATACATAAAAAAAAATTAATGCAAATATCCAACCCTCCATTATACATTTTTTTTGGTAAATAAAGAGTTATAAATTATGTAATACTGAAATGTGATGTAATATAAAGAGCAGTAACCCGGATTTATATTATTTATTATTGCAGATGGATAGTAAAGGCTGGGACCTGTAAAGTGAATTAATTCAGATTATTTTTCTCTCTGTATAAGTTTGCAAATATTTTAATTTTATTATAATAGAACTTTCCTGTTTCTATTTTTTTTAAATAAAACAAGTTACAAATTAATACTTCAATAACCACAAGTGCCTAAAAACTCTTATCTCTCTTATGCAAAATTACCAAAAGAACTTGTTTATTATGCCCATTTTACTACCTAAAGTTTGACTTAATTAAGCCTCATGGTGGATGACCTTATGCTTAACCCAGGCATGCCTAAATTCCCTATTATTGACTCTATCACTACCTCTACTTGTCTAATACCATTTCTATAAAGTAGTACTTTTGAATATTAATGCAATTTTCCTCTTTTTTTCTTGAATATACTTCCCCCTGAACAAAATATTAAGTCATTTTTAAATCATATTATATTCTTGTATTTGCCTGTTTCATAATTTATTATTATTATTATTATTGCATATATTTGAGAGTCTCGGCTCATCTCATCTCAGTTCATAAAATATTTAATTATAAGCTTGCATGTTTTGTAATGTTTCTACATTGTTAATATGCTTCTGGTATTTTATCTTATGATTTAAAAGTAGGCAAACAATGCAAAATGAACAGCAGGTAAAGCCAGTAGGATGCTTGGATATGGCGGATGAGGAATTAGGCGCAGAAGATGTCCCTCTACAGATCTCTAGTCAGACAGTATTCTCGGTGAGGTCTCTTTTCCTGCAGCTAATTCCTCTTCCTCCATAACCAACCGTCCTACTTGTCTTTGCAGCTTTGTTGTCTTTAAGTCATGAGATATAATAAATCCCAATTTGCTTCCTTCTACTCTTATTGTTATCACTATTTGAAGTGTTTACATAGATTCCATTTTGTCTGTCTTTATCTCTCTCTGACCTTGGGTATAATTTATTTCCTATGCCCCATTACCCTCTCCTTCTGTACCGCTTGAGCGTGTTCATTCCCATCACAATGTTTTCACATTTTTTGTATTGGATATAAATTTAAAATGCCTTGTGGGCTCATTTGCATATCCCTTCCCGGTTTCCAGAGTGCAGTGCAATAAATATTTATCGGAATCCTGAGCAGGAAATATGTTTTTTTAATTAATATGTATGTACTAGCGACTTGCATGTCAAAATATGACAGCAATAAAATTGTAAGGCAGGTAATGCTCATTGCGAGGCTGGCGCTGAGCGCTTTTGGCACTCATCGCGTGGCTCGCAATGGGCGCCTTTGGCGGTCATTGCGAGGCTCTGGGTTGGTGTATTTGTTGTTATCATAGGCGCTTTTGCGCTTATTGTAAGGTCCGCAGTGATCTGGTTTGTCGCTTTTTGCTAACTTGCCCTGGTGTAGTTTGTGTCCTATGAGCACCATTGGCGCTCCTTGTGGGTGGCGCGGTGAAGGTGTTTGTGGTTGTTTGCGCTCTTGTGGTGTTAATTTTTTTGGGATTTGTGTATATATTTTTTTAAAGCTAATTAATTAATGAAATTATAAATTAATATACTTTACCTGTTTGTAATTAATATATGCAGCAAGGAATGTGCTGAAGAGCTAACAATCTGTTTGGATGTTGCTGCAGCATACAATGTACATTTGCAGTGTTGTGGAGCTGAGGTGTAAGTGTCAGCAATGTGTGCAGTGTGTAGTGTAAATAGGCTGCGTGTGCGAGGGGAAGCCGTTAGTGTAGCTGTGTACTTCTGCATTGTGTAAGTTAGTGTTGTGAAATGGCGGCGAATGTGTATGTGTTACGCGGGTTTGTATGATGAAGCGTCCTTGCTAATGGTGTATGTTGTAGGTCGTACAGGTTTTTGTAAAAGCCGTATTTGCTTTGCGGTATTTTGCGGCTTTAGTGGTCGTGTAGCCTCGTTTTCATCTGCCATTTTTTCACTCGCTTAGGGTATTTTCTAGTGTCTAAACTTTGGAAATTTGACTAAAATCGAGGTTTAACCTGTATTGCAGAGGTCCTCGGTATCCCTCCTTGCGGTGGGTAAAGTTGTTATTTTATTTTTGTCTGTATTTTTGTGTTTTTTAAATGTTTGCCGCTGTGCGCGCATTGTTCGTTAAGGTCGTATTTTTTCGAGTTGTAATGGATTTTTTCTAAGTCCTGCGGGTCGTATTTTTTGTTGTGTAAGTCCACAATTTTTTATTTTCTAAGTCCTGCGTGTCAATCGTTTCACATATGGTGAGCTAAGAGTGATAAAAGTCCTCCACTGTTAAGAGTACAGTAGTACAAACATTGAATAGTACATTCGTGATTCTATTTGAATGTCTAAAAAATAGGTTAATAAACTTATTTACTGCTCAAATTTCTCAGAAATACAGTTGATGCACTGCACTCTGGGAAAACTGGGACATGCAAATGAGACCACGATGCACACTCACTCTGTTAATCCAATAAACACTATATACATGGCTCCTTTTAAGCTTATGCTTACTGTATTTCAGACAAATAATTATCACATTGATACTATCACACTTCACACTAGTTCAACAACAAATTCTGCTACCGAAGCTTTGCTCATATAAATACCTTACAACTAATTACGAGAAAATGCATCATGTGGTCCCTATGAACATGATTTGCTTAAAGAACTATTGTAGTTTGGGAAAAACCTCCCATGTTTGTGAAGTACGTAACAAACAAACAACATTAATAGATCTAGAATCCATGAGCATGAAAACATTTTAACACAAAATCTTAAATTTAACAGACAGGCACTTGCATCTTGGACTGGTATTTTGTATTGGATCTGAAAAGGAATTATCCTATTAGGACTTGATCTACAGTAATATTGGCATGCGGCTTTTCATAGTCACAGCCTTTAAATATAACTGAACAAAGATCCTATTGAATCCAGGTTCCACCTATTCTTCTCAGGTGTTTAATCCAAAAACAAATGTCTACCACCATATACCGTATATACTCGAGTATCAGCTCCTTTTTTTAACGCTAAAAAGGGCCCCTTGGCTTATACTCGAGTTACTCTCCCCCCTGTGTCTCTCTAACCCCCCCCCCCGTGTCTCTCTACCCCCCCTGTGTCTCTCTACCCCCATGTGTCTCTCTAACCCCCCGTGTCTCTTCCCCTCCCCCTCCTCATCCTCAACCCCCCTCCTCATTCTAAGCCCCCCTCCTCATGCTAAACCCCCCTCCTCATTCTAACCCCCCCTAAATACCTCCCCCTCTCCCTTTCCCCTCACTTACCTGCTTCTGCTCTGGCCGCCGCTCCTTCTTGACCCGGCGACCATGTGACGTCACATGCGCGCCACTTCATTAGCATATACCGGGTGCCGGCACCCGGTAATATGATAATGACGTGACGTCACATGCGTGCCACGTCAATAGCATATACCGTGTGCCGGAGGATGGGTTTGAGGATGAGGGGGTTGAAGAGGGAGGATGAGGAGGGAGGATGAGGAGGGAAGTTGAAGATGAAGAGTGTGGTTGAGGAGGGAGGTTGAGAATGAGGAAGGGGGTTGAGGAGGGTGATAAGGGAGGGGGGAAGAGACACAGGGATGGGAGAGGGGAGAAAAGACACGGGAGAGAGAGGGGGGACACAGAGGGCACAAGAGGGACAAAGGGGGCAGCACATTTCCCACCCTCGGCTTATACTCGAGTCACTCATTTTACCCAGTATTTTGTGGTAAAATAGGTGCCTTGGCTTATACTCGAGTATATACGGTATACTGTATTTTAAACTTTCTTAAAATTGGGCCCATTTCATAAGGCATACTATAAATAAGTCACTTGAGTTGTACTTTAATAAAAAATAACCTGATTACCATAGCTTTACTTTGAGGTCACAGGCTAATAATTAATAACTTTAATTAATATTAATTTTAACAACTGTTATTATCATAATATTATTGTTATAGAATGTGAGTGAAAATTAGCAAAATTAATTCAATTATTTATCATGAAATTTCGTGTTTGGTGATTTAAAATATATCATCATCTTCAACCAACTCATTTTCCCGAGGACCAGTATGCCGTGAGTATTTTTATACTTATTCCACTAATAAAAGTCTAATAATATATCTTTTTAACAAGGGGTGTCCTTTAAACATTCCTCTCCTTGCTTACTTATAAAAGTTATATGTTCTCTCTGTAGGGACAAACCACAGTTCTTTCATCTAAAGGATATTTATGACCACTACAGTGTTGGAAGAACTTGCAAAACATTCATGGCTATAAATGTAAATATTGCTGTAAGTACATAAATCATATGAATATCTGGCTTTATGGAAAGGGTGTGGAATTTGGGCCTAAACAGTTTGGAAATTTGGCTTGAGCTGTGTCTTTAAAATTATTATTGCCCAGTGTAAAGTCAAATAATGCTTTCCATATTCAAAACATGTCAATGTTACACTATTGAGGGCTCTGCAGCTTGTATTCAACACCTAGACAGGGGGTCGGCTTTTACAGAATCATAAACAAAATAAATAAATGAAATGAATATTGATTCTGATGACAGATGAGTAGCAAGCAATATTTTTAGACTCATATGCATGATATCCCCCTTGTCATGGTGAAGGGGCTTGTATAATTCAATGAAGCTTTGAGCTATACCAGGTAGGGTCACCCAAGATGAGAAAGTCATAGCAGAGAGTTCAGACAAATTCTGGAGAAGGAGCTGACAACCCACTCCAGTATATTTGCTAAGAAAACCATATGGATATGCACAACCAAAAATATAGTGATAGATCTGTCTAGCGCGCTGACATCCATAGGGTCACGGAGAGTCAGACATGACTGCAATGACTAAACAACAACGAGGAACTGGATATGTGTTGCTCTTGGGCTCTTAATTTACTTTCAATTAAGGACGTTGGGTTAGATGCCAACCCTATCCAACCAAACCCTGTCTCTATTTATATCAATACCTTCGGTTATAAGTCTGTAGGGGCATCCTCAGTGGCTCCGGAGTCTTGTTCCAAGCTCTAAAGTTTTATCCTCATTCCTTGAACCTTGCATGTTATCTTATAAGTATCTATAATTTTGACATCAATATGTGGCTCTTAGCATCAGTATTGAGATGTGGATGAGCAAGGGAAGATGGTGATAGTCGCTAGGGAAGCGGGGGTCATAATTCAGAAAGGAGTATATGAGAAAACACAGAAGTTGACGTTTCAAATATTATGAGGTCATATAAGAGATATTGGGATAATATACAGAGTTTAAATATGCTGTTAAAAAAGGGAATTTCCATTTTATTTAAATAACATATTTCATACACAACCAACATAACTATATTGTTGTAGATCAGTCCATCAGTCGTGTCTGACTCTCGGGGACCATATGGACACAGAACACCAGGCACATCTTGTGTATGGTTGTGCTTATTCATATGGTTTTCTTGGCAAAGATACTGGAGTAAGTTACCTCTATGATGACCTACCCACCTCGGGTGACCCTACATGGTATAGCGCACCGTTTCATTGAGGTACAAAAGACCCTTCACCTTGGGTGACCCTACATGGTATAGCGCACCATTTCATTGAGGTACAAAAGACCCTTCACCACAACAAGGTAGTGATCCAGAAGGGAAACATATTTATATACAGAATCATAAAATTGTTCCATAATCCCATCCATAGTTGTCTAAATATATATTTATTATGTTAACATTAGGGCTCATGTTTTCTCTGTATAATCTATTTTACATGCAGGGTGGAGCATGTTTCCAGTGTGTCAAGTCTACATCTGTTGGTTTTATTCCCATTTCAGATACAGCGCTCAATTATAGTGATTTATCAGGAGCTGAAACAATATAAAATTTAATAAACTTCACTGGTAGCAAACGAGCTACTGATGTGACCAAATGGAAGAAATTATTCACCAACTCCTGTTCTTTGCCTTTAATATCATTGTAAATCCCATCTGTAGGTTCTCCTCCCATTATTCAACATTATTTACAGTTTTTCTGACATTTTGCTCATTCTCAAATCATCCCACCCTAAATCCAACTGTGTAATTTACTAGTAATTTCTAATCTTTTGTATATTTAAGCATTTGGTAAACTTTTAAACTTTTGGTTTCTTCCAAGGCTCAGTTTAATTAAATTCAAATACTAATAATAATACTGATTTATTTATGTCCTAATCAATAGTTCTGAGAATGATTTGGGATTAGTGGACATACAGCCTCATTAAATTCGGGCTACGTGTTAGAATGTAGCCCATAACTTAGAACTTACGGCTATTAAATTAGCCCAGGAAACGTCCCCGCAGATGACTTGTTTAAATATGCTGTTAAAAAGGGGAATTTCCATTTTATTTAAATAACATATTTCATAAACAACCAACATAACTAGGGGTAAGCCGTAGGCCGGACAAAAAATGCCTACGGGACGTGAACGGGAAACTTTGCAGCCCACAAATCCTTTGATCTGTCAAGCCCGTATCTGCTACAATTCCAATCATGCTATTACATTGCCATTAAGTCACCTGCAAGCTAGCCCGTAACACGCAAATGGAGCCAAAGCCCTACGAGTGCTCGAGAGGACCCACAAGGGGGGTAAAGTCCAATACGTAGCCACGTAAATGGAAATAAAAACACACTACTGTATATTTATTATAAGTGAAAGTGATGTCAGGTCTTAGGATTAATAGCACAACATTCTCAAGCCCGCAAATCGGCCCTTGAAAAATAATTTATTTCATGCTTATATTTTGTGTTGTATCGATCCTGGCAATCAATGTGTTAATCCATATGCTGTAACTCGCATGTGATAGAATATCATATTTACTGCTTTATTAATATTGCATTATTGTGGAATGTGGGTCCGATCGCAAACTGTAATTGTAGGACTTTGAAATCTATCCTCCCCTTTTTCAGTGACGTAACTCTGACGATCTATTTTTCCATTGGCTCCGTCTCCACCGGTAACTACGGTCTACACTAATTGATCGTCCGCACAGCCGCAAATCCAACGTTCTACGAACGAGCTACGATTTGCGTCTCCAGCCCGTAGCTCGCAGCCCATTCTAATTTATAAACAACTCAACCAAATTTGAAACCCGCAGCCGTTACGTGCTTCACGTTGGACTTACGGTCCCCGAATTTAATGAGGCTGCAAATTAGCATAAACAGGTGTAAGTGTGGTTACGAAAAAATAAAACAACTGCTTTCTATGTTTTTACTAGACTCTACTTATCTGGAATAAACTTTAGCACTGGTGATAAATGGGCTCCCGGTGAAACACAGGATTTGTAGATATTTATGTCCATCTTCTTAATTACACCAAACTTTCACAATTATATCACATTGAGGGTTATTCTAGCCCATGGTTCCCAATTTATTTTGCTGATTTAACTGAACATTTCTTCAAGGCCCTATATAGCTCTTTATTTAAAATATACACTCACATAGAGTCCTTTTATTCCTTTCTCTGACTGGAATTGTGG